>BSBM01000469.1:11867500-12252500 GCA_027924585.1 Larix kaempferi
TATACTAGCCCTTTCTATTACTTGTTCAACCATAGATAGGTTCAAGACGTTTTATTTTTGCCTCCATATATTATTATCATGAGATTCTATTTAATGCAAACTATAAAGATATACAACAAATCCTAGATGTAATGGCTAAGTGCAACTATTGTGCAATATTTATTGTTGATGTATATGTAACTTCAGAATGTATTTCACCCATGTATTTTGTACTCCTATAGAGATGGTATTATTCCTCTATACGGAAGTGTTTGTATTCCTATAGAGATGTTATTATTTCTCTATACGGAAGTGTCGTCATTTATATTACAAGTGTCGTAACTTATACTTGATGGCTTATTAGACCACCTTGTTGGGGTCGGCCCTGTATAAGTCATGTGGGTCGAAGGGTTATTAGACCACCCTATTGGGGTTCGGCCATGTGGGTCAAAGTGTTATTAGACCACTAAGTGTGGGGTCGGCCCGGATTAAGTTAACCATGGGTTAAGCTAGACATGTAGGCCCCATTACTTTACTGGGAAGGACAGAACAAGTATAAATAGAGATCGGGAGATCTCTATTTGATCATTCATTCACACAATTATCTCATTTGGAAAGTGGCACACTTATGAGGAGGAGGCTCTGCTGCTAGGAGAAGACTATCTCTTGTATTATGGTTGTATCATTGCTCTATCTATCTCTGAGGAAGTTATTGGGGTTTTTCACCTTTATGGTTTGCCCCAAGTAAACTATGTGTCTCTTATGTGTTTGCATTATTGTGTCCATGATTGATATGCTGTAGATTTGCTGTACATTTTTTTCTCTCATTTAAGATCCTAGATCAGATTGAAGTAAATTCTAAAAATTTAACATGGTATCAGAGCTAGCCTAAAAGAAGGCATGATATGGCATGTATGACACTTGTTGCACTTACAATGCTAGGGCTTGATATAGAAAATACAGGTCATCGCAGCACTTTCACTATAAATCCATTTTGGCAAAGCTTTTGGATCTGAAACTTTTATAGGTCAAATATTAGATCCCCATGTACCTTGTGTCCAAAGGACAACCTCTAATTCGTTGTAATTTGTGATTTATGATCTGTACAATATAGGGTTTTTGCCTCTTTGAGATCTGAGTAAAAAACATGTGACCTTCGAAAAAAGGTCATAACTTGGGATAGGAAGCTCCAAATGAAATTTCGTAAATTGTGACAGGTGGTACACAGACTGTACTATCTCATAAAACTTGTTCAGAGGCCGAAGTTGAACCAGTGACGTTTGGCACTCTGTACAAGTTTGATCTCTTGTATTATCCCATAAACAGGTCACGTTGCGACGCTTGGCATAACTCTCTCTCAGAAAATCCAATTGAGGTACGACCTGTCAGGATGGAAAGATGATAGGTTAGGATACCACAAAAAACATTTTCAGACCTTGTGGATCGAAAAATATGGAGTTATACCAGAAACAATCAGGTACATATTTATGTCAAAACATAATTATTTTTTAGCACCTTCATTCATGGCTTATCGAATTTAGGGTTTCGAATAAAGTTAAATTTTTTGTAATCAGAGACCATGGCTGAACGCTACTCATGAAAATCAAAATTTAGAGACAAATATCAGAATTTCTGGTTGGGCAGAAGGCCGGGCTTGATCAGACCCTAGTTCGAGACTTTGATCAGAAAAGTGGAAAATTAGGGCTTCTGTAAAAATGGGAATTTGTGAAATGTGTGACCACGGCTGGAAGATCCTCAAAAAAATAGAAACTTAGAGCTTTGGATCAAAATTTTTGATTGGGCAGAAGAGTGGGGTTCATCAAACCCCATTTCAGGGTCACGTCAGGTTAATCCAGAAGTTTCAAAGGCAAAATTGAGGAGTGAAACTTTTCAGTTTTCAAATTCTGAATATACCAGCTTGATCAGCTCATCAAGGCGCATATTTCTTTCCTTTCAGAAGTTTGAAATTCAAAGGTTGAATTTTTGGGGTTTCTCTGACAAACCCTAATACAACTCTAGATCCAGTTCCTGCAAATCAAGTGGATTGGTTTAATCCTAGAAGAGGATGGATTGGTCACCTGCATAAGTGAAGAAGTTCCTGTCTCAGAGGGAGATGAGGCTAAGGCCTTCCATAAGAAGATTACAAGCAATCTTGACAGGTATGGCTTACAGGTATGTTTCAAATTCTGTTCATGGTTAAGTTTATAATATGTTTGTCTTCATATCATTACAGTACAATCTTGATTAATTACTAGACTTGTCGTATTACCTTAATAGTGTTGATGTATATGTAACTTCGGAATGTATTTCACATATATGTATATTGTATTCCTATAGAGATGTTATTATTCCTCTATATGGAAGTGTCGTCATTTATATTGCAAGTGTCGTAATTTATAGTTGATGGGTTATTAGACCACCTTGTTGGGGTTGGCCCTGTATAAGTCATGTAGTTCAAAGGGTTATTAGACCAACCTATTGGGGGTCAGCCATGTGGGTCAAAGGGTTATTAGACCACCCTAGTGGGGGTCAACCCAGTCAGCATTATGTTAAGTGGTTAAGTTGAGGCCAACCTAATTGAGTAAAGGTCAAGTCAAGTTAGTGTATAAATAGAGAGTGTGTCTCTCTCATTTTACACATTCTATTCTCCCACTCACACTGTGGAGAGTGGCGCACTTGTGGAGGAGGAGGCTCTGCTGCTAGGAGAAGACTATCTCTTGTATTCTGGTTGTATCATTGATCTATCTATCTCTGACGAAGTTATTGAGGTTTTTCACCTTTATGGTTTTCCCCAAGTAAACTCTGTGTTTATTCTGTGCTTGCATTATTGTGTCCATGAATGATATGCTGTAGATTTGCTGTACATGTTGTTCTCTCAGTTAAGATCCTAGATCAGATTGAAGTAAATTCTGAAAATTTAACATGGTATCAAAGCTATCCTGAAAGAAGGCATGATATGGCATGTATGACACTTGTTGGACTTACGATGCTAGGGCTTGATATAACAAAAACTAGTCATCATAGCACTTTCACTATAAATTCGTTTTGGTGAAGTTTTCGGATCTGAAACATTTATAGGTCGAAGATCAAATCCCCATGTACCTTGTGTCAAAAGGAAAACCTCTAATTCATTGTACTTTGTGATTTATGATCTGTACAATATAGGGTTTCTACCTCTTCCAGATCTGAGTCAAAATCAGGTGACCTTGGGAAAAAGGTCATAACATGGGCTAGGAAGCTCCAAATGAAATTTCGTAAAATGTGACAGGTATTACACAGACTGTACTATCTCAAGAAAATTTTTCAGAGGCCGAAGTTGAACCAGTTAGACGTGGCATGCTGTACAAGTTTGCTCTCCTGTATTATCCCATAAACAGGTCACGTTGCAACACGTGGAATAACTCTCTCTCAAAGAATCCGATGAAGGTCAGACCTATCGATATGGAAAGATAACAAGTTGGGATATCTCAAGAAAAAATTTCAGAGTCTGAAGTGGAACCAGTGACACGTGGCACGTCGTAGAAGTTCGCTCTCCTATATTATCCCATAAACAGGTCACGTTGCGACACTTGGCATAACTCTCTCTCAGACAATCCAATTGAGGTCAGACCTATCGGGATGGAAAGATAACAGGTTGGGCTATCTCAAGAAAAATTTTCAGACCTTGTGGATTGAAAATTTCAGAGTTACACTAGAAACAATCAGGTACATATTTCTGTCAAAACAAAATTATTTTTGAGTACCTTCATTCATGGCTTCCGGAATTTAGGGCTTCGGAGAAAGTTGGAATTTTTGTAATCGGAGACCACGGCTGGATGCTACTCATCAAAATCAAAATTTAGAGACCAATATCATATTTTTTGGTTGGGCAGAAGGCCGGGCTTGATCAAACCCCAGTTCGGGACTTTGATAGGAAAAATGGAAAATTAGGGCTTCTACAAAAATTGGAATTTTGGAAATCTGTGACCACGGCTGGAAGCTCCTCAGAAAAAAACAAAGCTTAGAGTTTTGAATCAAATATTTTGGTTGGGTGAAGCTCCAGGAAACTCAAACCTTAATTCAGGGTTCTCCCTAGTGAATCCATAAATCTAAAAGGCAATTTCGAGGGGTGAAACTTTACAGTTTTCAAATTCTGAATATGCCAACTTGATCAGCTCATCAAGGCACATATTTCTATCCTTTAGGAAGTTTGAAATTCAAAGTTTGAATTTTTTGGGTTTCTTTGACCAACCCTAATCCAGCTCCAGGTCCAATTCTTGCAAATCAAGTGGATTGGGTTAATCCTAGAAGAATATGGATTGGTCACCTACATAAGTGAAGAAGTTCCTGTCTCAGAGGTAGATGAGGCTAAGGCCTTCCATAAGAAGATTACAAGCAATCTTGACAGGTATGGCTTATAGGTATGTTTCATGGTTAAGTTTATCATATGTTTGTCTTCATATCATTACAGTACAATCTTGATTAATTACTTGACTTGTCATGTCACCTTAATAGAAGATATTCATTGATTAAGGTTTTGACACTTATGAATGTACTAATGCATTGTGATGTTGTATGAGGTTTATGTTGTTCGCTAACATAGAAGGTATACCAAGAAAGACAAATCATGTTCTACTTCAAGAACATATGATCATTGTGACATGAAGACAAAGATTCATCCATTGTCATGGATCTCATAGAAGATCTACTTTCGAGGTATGTATAACTTGGCCCTACAATGGTTAATCTATGAGACATGCAGGTTACTAGCACAAGTCACTGAAGAGAACCAGAAGACATTATGCGGGTATGTTGGACATAACTAGCTAGCATGCTAATCTAGGTATGTTTTTCCTATATCAAGCTAGAATCCTAACGTGTGTTAGGATCTTATACTGTTGTGTTGTTGATAATGATTATTCATGAAGTCATAGGTTTGAATAGTCATGGTTGTATGCATATTATGTTTCTTACCATAATTGATGATATGACTAACCAGAAGAATCATGAAGGTATAGGTTTGAGTAATCATGGGTTTTATGCATATTATATCTCTTATATTGATTGATGATTTAACTAACCAGAAGAGTCCTATGATCAAATAAGCATATGTATGAGTAAAAGAAGACTTACCTGAAACCTTGAATACTAATGTTTATTATCTGTGAATGATCATGACTATACATGTTTAAGATTATTGTGTTTTGATAGTATTAAGATTATACTAATAAATGTGTGATTATGTATGAGATCTCAAGGATAACACAATGATGATACTAATAAGCATGCATAGTGATTAAGGATGGATGTAAGTTCAAGGACAAGTAATCCAGGAAGCAAAGATCAAGAGGGAGCACACTCCAGTTGTTCCTGGAAGAAAGCAAAGGAGCATACTCCAGTAGTTTTTGCAAGGATGTAGATATCCAAAGGGAATTCACCATCCTTCTGCATTCCACAATAGAAAGGTGTAGAAGAAGCTACTTCAACAGCTCCTGCAATGAAGCAAAGACTCAGAGGGAGTCCACCCAACAAAAAAACAAAGATAAGTATTTTAATTACCATTCCTTACATACTTGTTTGTTTAAATAATATTATTCAATGATGTATATGCTTATGCTCCTAGATTTAGGATGTGTATTATGCATATTAGAATGATTGCATTAATGAACAGCTTACTACTAATATGCATTTGATGGGTAAGTGGCCTATGGTACTGTACAACATTCCATTGCTACTTATCTAGAATGAAACCTCTTTACTGACATGTTTGGAGTTTTGCACACTCTTAACAATGTTCTGGTAGAGATTGGAAGGCATCTAGAAAGTTACGGAATATGGATAAATATTGTATTGAAGCATTGGCTAAGATAATTGTATGACTGTATGACATATTTCTTTGTGTAAGAATTTGTTCTAAAAACTATGAGATATTTTCTAATCATGCAATTTAACTTGTTGTGTAGGAAAGATCGTATACCATCACCTACAAAAGAAGGTCTACAACATTTGTTTATCAACAAGGTTATCTATTGAAAATATTGAAGATATTGAAGTTCCCAGGATCTGGGAAGAATGCCATGATCGAGGAGTACTAGTCGATCATGAAGATGTTTGGGATGCAGTCGCAAGGCCTGAAGGGGAGTCTGTAGTAACTTCCAAGAGGATATACAAGATCAAGCATGCTGCAGGTGGTAGCATAGAGACTTTTGCTCCTATAGCCAGATACACTTCCATCAGATCAGTACTTGCTCTGGCGGCAGTGATGAAGTGGAAGGTACACCAGATGGATTTCAAGATAGCCTTCTTGAATGGTGTATTTGAGGAAGAAGTGTATGTGGAGAAGCCACTTGGTTCTGAGACACATGACAGGGAGTCATATATGTGCAGAACTTGGTATGGTAAGATAGATAGCTTTCTATCTAGTTTGGGATTTACCGAGAGTAAAGCGGATTCCAACCTTTACTACAAGGTTGAGGAAGGCAATCCAATGATACTACTATGTGGATGACCTGTTTGTAATAGGTGACGATAGATTTATTTCCGACATGCAGCAGAAGCTTGCTGCCAAGTTCGAGTTGAAGAACTTGGGGATGATGCAGTATTTGTTTTTGACATGGAGGTGCAACAGAGTGCAAGGGAAGTATGCAGTAGAGATCCTGAAGAGGTTTGGGATGATGGATTGCAAGGCCATGGCCACACCTATGGCATCAAACCTGAAGTTTCTGTATGATGCTTCATCTTATCCAGTTGATGTCACTGTGTATTGTCAGATGATTGGGTCCTTGATGTACCTGATGAACATGAGACCATATATTTGCTTTTCGGTGAACACATTGAGCCAGTTCCTCGCGGATCCGAGGAGTGTTCACCTGGTTGTTGTAAAGCATGTTCTAAGGTACCTGAAGGGTATAGTGGATTATGGGCTCAAGTATGAAGTGAATCAAGAGTTTAACTTGTAGGGCTATCTTGATTCATATTGGGAAGGCAGTGCTGCAAGTAGGAAGAGCACATTTGGGTGCTACTTCAATATGGGATTAGGTGTGATCTCTTGCTTTAGCAGGAAGCAGTCCTGCGTAGCACTGAGTACAGCTGAGGCAGAGTATGTTGCAGCCTGTTCAACTAGTTATGAGGCAGTATGGCAATGGAAGCTATTGTCTGAGTTATTTGATCTCCCATTGGATGCTACTGGTATATTTTGTGATAACCAGAGTTGTGTGAAGCTGTTCGAGAACCCTGTGTTTTATGATAGGTCGAAGCACATAGAGATCAAATATCACTATATCAGGGATATGGTGAAGAGAGGAGCTTTGAAGCTCCTGTATGTTGCGACGGACGAGCAGATTGCAGATGTGCTGACAAAGCCACTAGCCAAGGTGAAGTTAAAGTACTTCAGGAAGAGGCTTGGTGTTCCTCAGATCGAGGACACTTCGAGGAAGAAGTGATGGACACATTTGCTGAAGCCATTCCAAGCATGTTGGAAGGAGGATCCTTCACATGGTTGTGGATGTAAGCGTTGGATGATGAGCATCAGGATGATGTTCTAGTTTCTGGTTTGTATGATCAGTTGGATCATTTTTATGTATGTATGTATGCATCATGTTGGATGATGGATATGATCAGTTGGATCATTTATATGTATGTATGCATCATGTTGGATGCTGGATATGATCAGTTGGATCATTTGTATATATTTTGTATATGCATCATGTTGGATGCTTGGACCATGTATCTGTATATGTATCAGGTGGATACATTGTATGATCAGGTAGATCATGTATGTTGATGGATACATTGTGTGGATCATGTATTTATGTATCAGGTGGATACACTGTGTATGATGATATGTATCAGGTAGATACTTGGTGTGGATTAGGTGGATACATTGTATGATCAGGTTGATCATGATGATGAGCTTCAGGATGTTGCTCCAGATGATATGTACCAGGATGGTACAAGTGATGATGATTAGTATGATCATGGGCATCAGGATGATGCCTCGTGCAATGATGATCTATTGGATCATGAGTATCAGGTTGATACATGGAGGTCAGAGATGATATGTGGTAGGTTGTGCAAATAACATGTAATTAGTCCTGGGAGATCTTGCCGGTCGTGCTGCGGCACATAAATGTTCCTGGGGTACTCTTTCCAGTATTGCTATGTAGTATGTAATCAGTCCTCAAATATCCGATAGGTTGAGCTGTGTGCTCGTAATCAATCCTGGGATGAAGTATTACTACGGAGACATGTAATCAGTCCTGGAGATCCGAGAGGTTGAGCTGTGTGCTCGCAATTAGTCCTGGGATGCTCTTTAGAGATCTTGTCGGTCGTGCTGCGACACATAAATGTTCCTGGGATGCTCTTTAAAGGTATTGTGGAGGAGATGCATGTAATCTTTCCTGGGAGATCTTGCCGGTCATGCTTAGGCACATAAATGTTCCTGATATACTCTTTCCGGTATTGCATCCGCACATAAAATTAGTCCTGAGAGGCCACCTCTATCAGACCGTTCACACAGATGATGAAGACCTGCAGGTGGTGGGCCTACATCCAGTATGAAAAAGGACTGGCTCTATAGAACTTCCTATGATGAGTAGATTCAGAGATTGATTGAGATAGCAGTAGCAGTGACGATGATGATGACTCGATGATGATTATCCAATGACGATGATCCATAGAAGAAGATTTGTGCTAGAAGACCTGTGTCGAGAAATACCTTCCTAGTTAAGAGGGAGTGTTGATGTATATGTAACTTCGGAATGTATTCCACATATATGTATATTGTATTCCTATAGATATGTTATTATTCCTCTATATAGAAGCGGTTTTATTCCTATAGAGATGTTATTATTCCTCTATACGGAAGTGTCATCATTTATATTGTAAGTGTCCTAACTTATACTTGATTGGTTATTAGACCACCTTGTTGGGGTAGGCCCTGTATAAGTCATGTGGTTCAAAGTGTTATTAGACCACCCTATTGGGGGTCGGCCATGTGGGTCAAAGGGTTATTAGACCACCCTAGTGGGGGTCAGCCCAGTCAACATTATGTTAAGTGGTAAAGTTGAGGCCGACCTAATTGAGTAAAGGTCAAGTCAAGTTAGTGTATCAATAGAGATTTGTCTCTCTCATTTTACACATTCTATTCTCTCACTTACACTGTGGAGAGTGGCGCACTTGTGGAGGATGAGGCTCTGCTGCTAGGAGAATACTATCTCTTGTATTCTGGTTGTATCATTGCTCTATCTATCCCTGAGAAAGTTATTGGGGTTTTTCACCTTTATGGTTTTCCCTAAGTAAACTCTGTGTCTCTTTTGTGCTTGCATTATTGTGTCCATGAATGATATGCTGTAGATTTGTTGCACATGTTGTTCTCTCAGTTAAGATCCTAGATCAGATTGAAGTAAATTCTGAAAATTTAACAAATAGAAGATATGCATTAATTAAGGTTTTGACACTTATGATTGTACTAATGCATTGTGATGTTGTATGAGGTTTATGTTGTTCGCTAACATAAAAGGTACACCAAGAAAGACAAATCATGTTCTACTTCAAGAACATATGATCATGGTGACATGAAGACAAAGATTCATCCATTGTCATGGATCACATAGAGGATCTACTTACGAGGTATGTATAACATGGGTCTACAATGGTTAACTTATGAGACATGCAGGTCACTAGCACAAATCACTGAAGAGAACCAGAAGACATTATGCGGGTATGTTAGACATAATTAGCTAACATGCTAATCCAGGTATGTCTTTCCTATATCAATCTAAAATCCTACCTTGTGTTAGGATCTTATACTGTTGTGTTGTTGATAATGATTATTCATGAAGTCATAGGTTTGAGTAGTCACGGTTGTATGCATATTATGTTTCTTACCATAATTGATGATATGACTAACCAGAAGAATCATGAAGGTATAGGTTTGAGTAATCATGGGTTTATGCATTGATGATTTAACTAATCAGAAGAGACCTATGATCAAATAAGAATATGCATGAGTAAAAGAAGACTTTCCTAAAACCTTGAATATTAATGTTTATTATCTGTGAATGATCATGACTATACATGTTTAAGATTATTGTGTTTTGATAGTATTAAGATTATACTAATAAATGTGTGATTATGTATGAGACCTCAAGGATAGCACAACGATGATACTAATAAGCATGCATAGTGATTAAGGATGGATATAAGTTCAATGACAGGTAATCCAGGAAACAAAGATCAAGAGGGATCACACTCTAGTTGTTCCTGCAAGAAAGCAAAGGAGCACACTTCAGTAGTTTCTGCAAGGATGCAGATACTCAGAGGGAGTTGACCACTTCTCTCAATCCACATCAGAATGGAGTTGCAAAGATTCAGAGGAAGTCCACCCAACAACCAAACAAAGATAAGTATTTGAATTGCCATTTCTTACATAATGTTATTCAATGATGTATATGCTTATGTTCCTAGAATTAGGTTGTGTATTATGCATATTAGAATAGTTGCATTGATTAACAGTATACTACTAATATACATGGGTAAGTGGCCTATGGCACTGTACAACATTCCATTGCTACTTATCTAGAATGAAACCTCTTTGCTGACATGTTGGGAGTTGTGCACACTCTTAACAATGTTCTGGTAGAGACTAGAAGGCATCTAGAAAGTTACGGGATATGGATAAATGTTGTATTGAAGCATTGGCTAAAATAATTGCATGACTATATGACATATTTATTTATGTGTATGAATTTGTTTTGAAAACTATGAGATATTTTCTAATCATGAAATTTAACTTGTTGTGTAGGAAAGATCGTATACCATCACCTACAAAAGAAGGACTACAACATTTGTTCAGCAACAAAGTTATCTATTGAAAATATTGAAGATATTGAAGTTCCCAGGATCTGGGAAGAATGCCATGATCGAGGAGTACCAGTCGATCATGAAGATGTTTGGTATGCAGTCCCAAGACCTGAAGGGGATTTTGTAGTGACTTCCAGGAGGATCTACAAGATCAAGCATGTTGCAGGTGGTAGCATGGAGAGTTTTGCTCCTGTAGCCAGATACACTTCCATTAGATCAGTACTTGCTTTGGCTGCAGTGATGAAGTGGAAGATACACGAGATGGATTTCAAGACAGCCTTCTTGAATGGTGTAGTTGAAGAAGAAGTGTATGTGGAGAAGCCACTTAGTTCTGAGACACATGACAGGGAGTCATATATGTACAAAACATGGTATGGTAGGATAGACATCTTTCTATCCAGTTTGGGCTTTACCAAGAGTAAAGTGGATTCCAACCTTTACTACAAGGTTGAGGAAGGAAATCCAATGATACTACTTTTGTATATGGATTACCTGTTTATTACAGGTGAAGATAGATTGATTTCTGACACGCAGCAGAAGCTTGCTGCCGAGTTCGAGATGAAGAACTTGGGGATGATGTACTATTTGTTTTTGGCATGGAAGTGTGGCAGAGTGCAAATGGAATCTTCCTTGGACAAGGAAAGTATGTAGTAGAGATCCTGAAGAGGTTCGGGATGATGGACTGCAAGGCTATGGCCACATTTATGGCATCGAACTTGAAGCTTCTATGTGATGCTCCATCCAATCCGGTTGATGTCACGATGTATCATCAGATGATTGGGTCCTTGATGTACCTGACGAACACTAGACCAGATATTTGCTTTGTAGTGAACACATTGAGCCAGTTCCTAACAGATCCTAGAGGTGTTCACTTGATTTATGTAAAGCATATTCTGAGGTACCTAAAGGGTATAGTTGATTATGGGCTCAAGTATGATGCGAATCAAAAGTTTAACCTGCAGGGTTATGTTGATTCAGATTGGGCAGGCAGTGCTGCAGATAGGCATCAAGTGTTATCTCTTGGTTTAGTAGGAAGCAGTCCTGCGTAGCACTGAGTACAACCAAAGCAGAACATGTTGCAATGAATGAGCAGGTTGTAGATGTATTGACCAAGCCATTGGCCAGAGTGGAGTTTGAGTACTTCAGAGAGAAGCTTGCTGCACTTCAGATTGAGGTTTCTTCCAAAGGGAAGTGATGAGTCCGGAAGATGCAGATGCACATGAGATTTTCTGACATGGTTGATGTGTTCTCCCATGGTCATGATGTAATTGTTAAGCCATTTTTCACATGGTGGAAGATGTGTTCTCCCATGGTGAAAAAGTAAGGGCTGGAGCCTTCCCCGAATGGTCATAGATGTGTTCTCCCATGTCGGTGGTATAAGTGCTGGATGTTGTGCATCTCGGTTGTACTTCGTGGATGATGAGATGATTTGAAGAAGACAATGCTGTGATGATCAGGAGGATCATGGATGATGAGCATCAGTACGATGCTCCAGTTACTACTCTGTATATGCATCAGGATGATGCTAGATATGATCAGTTGGATCATTTATATGTATATATATGAACGCATCATGTTGGATGCTGGATATGATCAGTTGGATCATTTATATGTATATGTATGTACGCATCATGTTGGATGCTAGATATGATCAGTTGGATCATTTATATGTATATTTATAAATGCATCATGTTGGATGATGGATATGATCAGTTGGATCATTTGTATGTATTTTGTATATGCATCATGTTGGATGCTTGGACCATGTATCTGTATATGTATCAGGTGGATACATTGTATGATCAGGTAGATTATGTATGTGATATGTATCAAGTATGATCAGGTGGATCATGTATTTGTATTTGTATCAGGTGGATACATTGTATGATCAGGTGGATCATGTATGATGATATGTATTAGGTAGATACTTGGTGTGCATCAGGTGGATGCATTGTATGATCAGGATGATCATAGATGATGAGCTTCAGGATGTTGCTCCAGATGACATGCAGCAGGATGTTGCAGTGATGATGATCACGATGATCATGTGTACATCAGGATAATGTATGGTGAGTATTAGGTTGATACTATGTGGCCATGGAATAGGTTGTGCAGATAAGCATGTAATTTGTGCCCTGGGATATTTGCAGATAGTCTTTCGAGGTTTTGCCTATGCCATGTAATTTGTACCGTGGGATATCTGGAAAATGTTCTTTCGAGGTTTTGTCCTATGGCATGTAATATGTGCCCTGGGAGATCCAATAGGTTGAGCCATGTGATCGTAATCAGTCCTAGGATACTCTTTCGAGGTTTTTCCATGACCACATGTAATTTGTGCCCTGGGAGATCCGATAGGTTGAGCCTTGTGCTTGTAATCCATCCTGGGATGCTCTTTCGAGGTTTTGTGGTGACCATATGTAATTTGTGCCCTGGGAGATCTGATAGGTTGATCCTTGTGCTCGTAATCAGTCATGGGATTCTCTTTCGAGGTTTTGTGGTGGGGTCACATGTAATAAGTCCTGGAGATCTGGACAAGATGAAAAAGGCCTCAGATGCTCTTTAGGGGTCTTGTTAGTCAAGAGACTCTTTTAAGGTTTTGTGATGCACGTAATAAGTCCTGAGATTTCCATAGTATGGCCAGTGATGACGAAGACCTACAGGTGGTGGGCCTACATCCAGTATGAAAAAGGACTTTCTATGTAGAACTTCCTATAACGAGTAGATTCAAAGATTGATTGAGATAGCAGCAGCAGTGATGATGACGATGATTCAAGGATGATGATTCGCTGATGATGATCCAGAGAAGAAGACTTGTGCTAGCAGATCTGTGTTGAGAAATACCTTCCTAGTTAAGAGGGAGTGTTGATGTATATGTAACTTCAAAATGTATTTCACCCATGTATTTCATATATGTATTTTGTACTCCTATAGAGATGGTATTATTCCTCTATATGGAAGTGTTTGTATTTCTATAGAGATGTTATTATTCCTCTATACGAAAGTGTCGTCATTTATATTGCAAGTGTCGTAACTTATACTTGATGGGTTATTAGACCACCCTATTGGCGGTCGGCCATGTGGGTCAAAGGGTTATTAGACCACCAAGTGTGGGGTTATTCCGGATTAAGTTAACCATGGGTTAAGCTAGACATGTAGGCCCCATTAGTTTATTGGGCAGGACAGAACAAGTATAAATAGAGACCGGGAGATCTCTATTTGATCATTCATTCACACACTTCTCTCATTTGAAAAGTGGCACACTTATGAGGAGGAGGCTCTGCTACTAGGAGAAGACTATCTCTTGTATTCTGGTTGTATCATTGCTCTATTTATCTCTGAGGAAGTTATTGGGGTTTTTCACCTTTATGGTTTTCCCCAAGTAAACTTTGTGTCCCTTGTGTGCTTGCATTATTGTGTTCATGATAATATGTTGTAGATTTGTTGTACATGTTGTTCTCTTAGTTAAGATCCTAGATTAGATTGAAGTAAATTCTGAAAATTTAACATTTATATGCCACTTCTTTGTATTCTCTAGAGCCTAAGAATTATATGCAATAAATTATGTAAGTGCTATTGGAACTATTGAATTTATACAAATTTCTATTTGATTTCTATACTATATTAAAATATATATGCAGAGCCTTATACATAGTCCTATGAACAATGATTATACACATCTCATGTGTGCATCACATGACCCTTTAACATGATGAGTTCCTAGCAAACGAATTCGATACAACCTTGACTTACCACAAGGTGTTGTAATATGGCAGGGTTGTGAACTTTACAAATAACCCGATACATTAGGATGAGTAAGAAATAATTCCATGATGATTTTTGTGCTGGTAGGCACACTGGTTTACCTTTTGCATTTAATACTCCAACAACTGAGTCAGTGGAATGTCTTCGTGGATACCGTCGTGCTGCTAGACACATGAAGGTATGGAGATGGGTCAATCAACGTGACGAGTTATATGTGTTTTTGTTTCGAAGTTATCTGAGTTTTCCTCCTTGGGGGCAAAGGGTACTAATGATGTCTTTACTTTGGTGGTTGCTTGGGATTATGACATGCCCTTTGGGTGATCTCCACCATTGATCAAACTCAGGTCTTGGGCTTGGGATCTAACCTTAATCACCACTATGTTTCGAAGTTATTGTTGCTCAACATTCAATGTAGTGTGTAGTGGCTTTGCGGAGAGGCCGACAGGTCGAGAGCCTTCAGGGTCTCGTTAACAGGTGTTTGGGGAGTTTCCACGGTTCGAAACCGTGACTTGTTGATGTTTTAACTGGAACGTGTTGATCGATTTTAAGGACCAATAATCTTGTGAGAGTTTTACAGTAGTAGCTTGGTGTTGCAAAGGTTCCATGCTGAGTGACACTTCTACGTGTAGGTTGTTCCAATACACGGCTTTCCTCCTTTGTTAAGTGATAGTTTTTCATAGTTGTTCTTCCATCCTTTGTTGCATTCGGTGATGGAGTAATGGGTATAGTTTGACAGTGGTTTTGCCGTTCTGCTCCAGTGATAAATAAAAGGTAATGTTCTCAGGTTCGAAACTTGTCTCCTTCTGATATTAAGTGTTTCATATTATTAGTAATCACCATGTAACAACTTCTTTCTTAAAACTTATTATACCATACTTTGTTTAAATGGCAGGTTCCTTCATCAACCACCACCCATGCTTAGGTTTTGATAAATGGCAGCTGTGAAAAGAATTGTAAGCCTCGGTGGTTACCATGTTGCTTTGGTTAGGTGACTAATGGACCTTCATGTGTTCTTGCTGAGACTTCATATTTTTCTTGAGCTCTGACATGTGATCACCGTCGAAATACTTGTGAGCTAATTGGAAGTTTGGGGAGGATGAAACCCTTGACCCATTCGACATTAGGCCTGTGGTGTTTGTTTTTCATTGTAGAATCTGTAAAAGAAATTAACTAAGGAGAGGGTTTATGCTTCTACCATGTTTGGTAAATAAAAGAACTGTGTTTTCCTACATTATGGTGTTTGTGTTTTTAGATTAAGAGCGGTGCTCCAATTTGTGTGAAAATGAAGTTTATCGTTTTGCAACTGTTGTGTTTTTAAGGAATAGATTGAGAGCCAAGGGTTTAACCCTGTGCTAAATGGTTAAACCCTAACATGTAGGTTTTTCGATAATCGTTTTGTTGTTCTGGTAACAAATGTCGAGCTCTGAAAGTAGATTTCTAAATAGAGAAAATGTATTGTTTTTCAGTTAATGGTGTTCAAAAGATACGTGATACTATTGTCTCAGGTAAATATCGAGATACTCATTAATTCAGTCTTAAGGAGTGTATAAGATAAATGTTTTGTGACTAAAGCTCATGATGTTGAAAGCTTCGCTTGTTGTTCTTGTCTGTCGATTTAAGTGATGGCCGAGAGCCAAGAATAAATGTTTTTGCTTGCAGCTATGTAATGAAATCGTAACTATTTCTTGTTTTGTTTTAAATGATGTTGTTGAAAATATTTCTCTAAGTGTAGGCTATTCGTCTAAATGACTTATGCTATGTTTCAGTAGGTTTGAATGTATCACCTAAATTTGGCTTCTCTATTTGATTTGTTAGTTAAAAAAAAATAGAAAAACAATACTTATTGTGGTATTGAAATAAAGCATAATATAGAACAAAATAGGAGCTTTTAGGAAAAACATGGAGAAGCATAAATCCTAGATTTTACTATTCCTATCCAAAGTTGAAATGTAATAAAATGTCGTAATTTCTGTTACGTTTATCCTTGCAGCTATTAAGATTTAATTATTAACAAAAGAAGATATAATGAAATGTAATATTATACTGTTTTGAGAGAGAAAATAATCTAGGAGTGCATATCATATGTATCCTTAAATGAAAATAAATGTTTTAAGGTGGATAAACCCTTAGTTGCGTACAGAAGTGAAATGTTTACTTTTTACACTGTGTAACATAAATACTACAATGCCTACTTTATGTATAATGTTTCTAACTCGTGAGTCTAATCATATAAATTGTATTACAGAAATATACTAAAAGAAATATTAATGAAATACAACAGTGTTAAAATATTCGTTCATTAGAAATCTGCCTATCATTCATTCATCTATTTAATCTCCTTCTTTGTATTAGAGTATGATCCAAAAAGACAACATGGGGAAAAATGCAGAGAAATATATTTATTCAATTCATCTTACTTAATCATTATTATACAGAATCCTAATTAGGCCAAAAACTAAAATAAATGCATTTATATGATGATGACCTATAAACAATAAATCAATAATTGCAGATAGAGTTTTTAACTACTTAAATTAGGAAAGACAAGTAGAACCTGTAAATGTAGATAGGATGGACAAACACCCAAGGAGGCCTATTCCTCCCAACCTTCTCCAGAAGAAGAAGCCAAACTACTTGCTTTCTTTGGACCCCCAAGCTTGTTTACTGAACCACTAAGTAGATGGAATCTGTGTAGAAGAAAGGAACTCAGTAATATAAATTATGCACTCAATAGTATCACTTCTGCACTCAATAGTATAACTTCTGCACTCAACAATGTAGCTTCTGCACTCGGCAGTTAAGCTTCTGCACTCAGCAATTTAGCTTCTGCACTCAACATTTTTTAACAGGTAGACTTACACCATGATCAATAACTCAGCATATCCCCTCATCGAATCTCTTGGGTGAAAGCACAGCAAAATCCCAAGGTAAACTTCCTCATCAGAAAAAGTGATGAACCTCAGTTCATAATTCAATGGATTTTATATAGACTGCCTAGGTCTTTAGTGGTCAGTTTTCAATAAATGATCCTCAAGCTCCAGTCCCACCTTCTAGGGCACTATGACAACATTTCAAGGGAGTTGTCCCATACCAACATCCAGTTAGTTGCATCATGATGCTGCCACTTGTCCATTACCTTCTACCCCAGATTCCATTCCACCTAGTGGGTCAGTAAACACTCTTTCAACAGTCTCCTTACGTGTTTGTCTCTTATTTAATTTATTTAATAATAAAATATTGTGCAAATTACAATCATCCTTGGACATTTGTCCAATATTAAACTTTATAATAAAAGTTAACATAATGTTTCCAACATAAAAAAAAATTCAGCAAAAAGGGGTATGTTACAAACACCCCCACTTAAGCTCAACATCGTCCTCGATGTTGCTTATTCATCATTAGATCCTTCTTGTAACAGAATTGGATATGCTGCCCATATTTTACTTTCCAGTTGTCAGGTAGCTTCATCAGGGCTAAGGTGCTTCGATTGCACGTTTACCTGCCCTATGCTATGATTCCTAAGCATAATTTTCCTGTGATTCCGAAGCATAATTTCCCTCCTGTTGAGGATACAGTCCGGTTCCACCTGAAAATCTCCTTCAAGTTCCACTTGTATGTCATTCTAATTCAGCACATGAGTCACATCGTGCACATACTTTTTTAAAACAGATACGTGAAAAACATTATGGATTTTTAAGTTAGATGGTAATGCTAACTGATATGCGACCGGTCCAATCCTTGATAGGACTTCAAATGGACGACAGTGGCTTTGTGCTAGTTTAGCACAACTCCCAAGCTTTAAAGAACTTTTCTTGGGTTTTACCTTTACAAAGACATGATCTGCAACTTGAAATTCTCTTTCAATGCATTTCAGATCTGCATAACTTTTTTTCCTATCTTGTGCAACTTTCAAGTTGCTTTGTACTTGTTTCACGGTTACCTCCATTTCTTTTAACAAATTTGGTCCTAACATCAATCTATCAACAGGATTATCCCAAGATATAGGAGTGCTACATTTTCTTCCATATAAAATTTCAAATGGACTAAACTTAGTAGATGCTCGATAATGATTATTGTATGCAAATTTTGCTAAATGTAAATAATCTTCCCACTTATATGGCTAATATTTGACATACATTCTTATCATGTCTTGTAAAATATGATTTACCCTTTCTATTTGACCATCAGTTTGTGGGTGGAAAGAAGTGCTGAAATTTAGTTTAGTATTTAAACCTTTAAACAGTGCTGTCCAAAATTTTCCAGTGAATTTGGAATCTCGATAAAAAATAATTACCTTTGGGATTCCGTGCAAGCGAAATATTTGCTTCATAAAAACCTCTACAATGTTAGGAGATTTAAAAGTAGTTTTGATAGGAATGAAATGAGTAGCCTTACTTAATTTGTCCACAACAACCATTATGGAATCATTCTTTTTTTTATTCTTAGGAAAACCTGTAATGAAATCAATACTTATAATTTCTCATTTCCATTCCAGAATTGGCAATGGCTGAAATAGTCTAGCTGGGTGTTGATGTTCAACCTTCATAGTCTGACATTCAAAACACCTAGCTATATACTCAGCCACTTCATTCTTCATCTTGGGCCAAAAGTAATCTTTTCTTAACATAGTTATCATTTTCTGATAACTAGGGTGTCCTGAATAAGGACTTTTATGAACTTCATCCAAAATCAGGAACTTAACTTTTGACACATTAGGTACATAAATTCTGTTTTTATAAATCAAGAAACCTCTTTCATTAATGTTGTAATCTGTTATCAAATTTTCAAATCAATTTTCAGCAACTTTAACATGCAATTTTCGGTAATTTTCATCTTGATTACTTCCTTCTTCGATCTGATTTTCCAGATCTGTCCTAAATGTGTTGATTGCTGCTACAAAAGTTAATTTGGCATTTCTGCTTAAGGCATAAACAACTTTGTTTTCTTTCCCCTTAATGTGTTGAATCTCGAAATAATACTCGCTAAGGAAAGCTATCCATCTAGCTTGCCTTGTGTTAAGATTTGTTTGATCCAACAAATACTTTAAACCCTTATTTTTTGTCATTAGTACGATTTTTCTTCCAATCAAGTGATGGTGCCAAATTTTTAGTGCATGTATCATGGCTACCAACTCAAGATCGTAAGTTGCATAA
Organism: Larix kaempferi; assembly: GCA_027924585.1. Lineage (NCBI taxonomy): Eukaryota > Viridiplantae > Streptophyta > Pinopsida > Pinales > Pinaceae > Larix > Larix kaempferi. The sequence continues at coordinate 11,887,237 of BSBM01000469.1, forward strand.
TTCTTTTGATGAACTTTTAATTTCCTTGACTCAAAGGCAATGGCATGACCTTCTTGAGTTAAGATCGCTCCAAGTCCATCGTTGCATGCATCAGTGCATACAACGAAATCCTTATTGGGATCAACAATTTTTAAAATGGTGTAGTGGTTAATAATTCTTTTAACTTATTAAAGCTTTCTTGACACTTTTGATCCCATACGAATTTCTTCCCCTTCTTCTGCAAAGGACTGATGGGATTTTCAATTCGTGAGAATCCTTCAATAAACTTTTTGTAGTAGCCTGTTATCCCCATATATGACCAAATGTCAGTTACATCTTTAGGGACAAGCCACTCGTTAATTGATTTTATGTTATCAAGGTCGACAAAAATTCAGTCTTTAGATATTATGTGACCTAAGTACTGTATTTTATCTTTATAAAATTCACATTTACTGAACTTAGCATAAAGTTGATGTTCTCTTAAAACTTGTAGAATTATTCTTAACCGTTCGTCATGCTCTTCTTTAGTCTTTGAGTAAATTAGAATATCATCAACGAATACAACTACAAACTTATCCAAATACTTATGGAGAACATTGTTCATTAAACACATGAATACTGCAAGTGCGTTAGTCAGCCCAAAAGGCATAACTACAAACTCGTAGTTCCCATATCGCGTTCTGAAAGTGGTTTTGAATATGTCTTCATCTTTTATCCTAACTTGATGATATCTAGACCTTAAATATATTTTAGTGATGATCTCTGCTCCGCGTACTTGATCAAATAGATCGTCTATGTGGGGTAAGGGATATCGATTTTTAATTGTCATTTTATTAAGTTGACAGCAATCGATGCACAGTTGTATTGTACTGTCCTTCTTTTTAACAAAAATAACTGGTGCTCCCCAAGGAGACACACTTGGCCTTATGTAGTTTTTATTTATTAATTGCTTCAGCTGATATTTTAATTCATTTAACTCAAGAATATTCATTCTGTAGGGAGCCTTTGAATTTGCTATTGCACCTGGTACTAACTCAATGGTGAAATCTAGTTTCCTTTTCGGAGGTAATCCTATAATTTCTTCCGGGAATACGTCAGCAAAGTCCCTAAGAATGGGGATATCCTCCAGTTTTAACTTATCTTCTTTAGATGAACATTCATCATTAATAACATTAATAGAAAACATTTTACAACCCTTTCTGGCAACTCTCTTAACTTGTAACGCATAAATTTCTCTTACTGAAACATTCCTATGAATTCCTTTTACTGTTTCAGTTTTACCTTCATTATTCAGACAAGTAAAAGATATATCATAATAATTAAGCACTACTCTATGTTGTTCAATCCAATCCATGCCAATCAACAAGTCATTTGACCCTAAGGGTAAAACATTCAGATTAAGTTGGGTTTCCAGCGGACTAAAAAATTCATCACAATTTTTAACAAACTATGTGACCTTTCTTTTAGTTCCTGTTGCTAGCTGAACTAACCATGAATTATCAATATTCACTATCTTTAACTTGCATCTATTCACTAAAGCAGGTGAAATGTAACTCAAATTTGCACCTGGATCTATCAGAATGGAAATAGATTTGTTTTGCATCATACCTTCAATTTCGACCATGGATGTTTGATGGTCTGCTTGACGATTTTCTAGCGCTACATTTATTCTGGGAATTTCTCTTGCTACATCTCCAACTGTAGGTTCTGCTCGCATAGTGTGAATGTTGTTAACTTCCCTTCTATTGCGTGGGAAATCAAATTTCTTATGTGGTTCGCCACATTCAAAGCACTTCAAGGGTCCCCTCTGTTCAGCATATCTGGTGTTGTTATTATTATTATTAGGTACATTTCTTGGAGCAGTAAAGTTCTGTGGTGCATTACTCTTATAATTATTATTACTTGGAAAATTTCTGTTATTAAATTTTTTCTTAAAAATTCCAGAATTATGAGTAAAATTCTTCTTTTTATGATCAAACTGATTAGACTTATTACTTTTCCAGCCAGTTGTTCCTTGTCTTTTTCTGTTTTGATCAAAACATAAATTTGCTTTCCTCATATCCTCTTCCAAGGTGGAAGGGTTATCATACTCGATCCTGTCTTTTATATTGAAAGGTAGACAACTTAGAAACCTTTGTACCTTAGGATTCTCCTTGACCATGTAAGGTACATAGATCAATAAACTAAGGAACTTGCTCCACAACTCTTTCATACTCATAGTACCCAGTTTTAAATCATAAAATTCCTTAGATTTATCTTCGTAGTACTACTCTGACAAAAAAAAATTTCTTAAATAAATTTTTAAACATACTCCATGTTATGTTTCTTTCTTTTATGTTCTTAATTCTTTTAAGATCCTGCCACCAAATATCTGCCTTTCCGATTAGATTGTAAATAACCATCTCAGCTTTTAACTAAGAATAGTAATCATAGATATTAAAGTACTTCTTCATTCCAGACAGCCATGCTTCAACTGTCTCACCCTTTTCAGTTTCGCCATTAAAGGTTAGTGGCTTAATCCTTTTAAAGTCCCCTATGATTTGCTCATGATGCTTATGTTTTTTCTTCTTAGAACAGTAATCACTATCACTGTTGTCATGAACAAAAATGTAATTACTTTGATCAGATTCAGATGAAGAGTAACTATTATTTTTACCATTCCTTATTTTCTTACTTTTATGTTTGCGAGACATTGAACCAGAATCAGAATTTACTCATGATTTCCTTCCTCTTTCCTCGTTTTGGTATTTATCCAATAAAATCTGATTTAACTCATCCTCAGCCTTCATAATACATTCATTACCTTCTTTGACAGTTCTTATTTCAGATTTTAAATCTTTTACAGTATGTAGAAGTTTAGAAGACTGATTATTTAATTCAACATAAATTCCTTCGTTGTTATTATTATCCTTATGTTCTTTACAAGGGGATCTATCCTCTGCTGATGTTAGGATATTCCTATACTACATCCTAGTCCTGCCAGTATTTAGATTATTTACATTTTCAGTCTTGCATGCATTTCTGCATGCAGCATGCATGCATGCAATTGCATGCATCCCATTCATCAGTCCAGCACCTACCCCTCAGTTAGCCATCCCCCGGGAGCTTCTCTTAGATCTGTTTTATCCCTCGTAGAGCTTAGTGCACCCTTCTTCCTTGATTTAAGGAAGCCACTCATCCTGTCTCACCTACCACTTAGTTGCACTTCAATTAGTTAAGTTATCATTAGTTCTTTCCTTGATTTAAGGCTAGACTGACTCTCAACTGACTGTATCACTCTGATGGACCTCAAGTGAGACTAGACTACCCATTCTGACTCCAGTTAGCTCCTCATGCACCCTCCACTGAGCCTCCTTCATTCAATTAGTGACAGTTACACTCAATTACACCTACCACACTTAGTTAGACTCAGTTTGACGGATGGTTGACAGTTACTTGAGCATTGATGATTCCACTGATGATGCGATAGACTACTAGTTGTGCTCCGATGACACTCCAGTGATATTTTGATCACTCCATGAAGGACAATTCGAATTGCCACCTTGGCATTCGAATTCCTCATGCATTGTATTATTTATTTGTCCATTTGTGATTAATGAATTAGTGTGTGTGAATTATTTTTGCTTCTATCCGAGTTCTATTGTATTATTATTCTGTTGCTCATCTTACTGCATTGACCACTCTTAATCTTATTCCTAAATTCTTTCTTGTGAGGTATACATCATCTCTTAGATCTACTGTGAGTATTTTCACATGGTATCAGAGCATGTTGTGAGTATTGTTTATCTCCATTCCTGAGAGTTTTTTGCAGGTTATTATCAAGACTTCAATTGCTGCAGCTTATGCAGTTTTGCAGCAGTAGCAGTTGTAGATATTATCTATTGTTTTTGTAGGTCTTCTACAGCTTCCATGTACTAAGAAGAAATCCCTCCTCTTTCTCCATTCAACTATGATGAATGGAAACCGAAGATGATATCACATTTGAAGAGAAATGGTCTCTTTGATTATTGTTTTGAAAGAGAGTTCGAATCCTCTCAAGCATAGAATGACTGGTTAAATAAAGGTGACAGTGCCTCTGGAGAAATGATGCTTGCAATGTCTCGTTGCATGGTAATTGATTCCCTTGATCATGATGAATGTCCAAAAGAGATATGGGCCCATTTAGATGAAATATTTGGCAAAGAGAATGAAGAGAGTGGTCCAAACCCTTTCGAGAGCAAGCCTAGTGATGCATTCATCCTCCTTGATGATCTCATTGATCATGAATCAGTCTCAAACATATCTTATATTGAAGTTAGCCACAAAGAAGAAGAACTTGCAGCTTCTACACTCATGCTCCAAATTTATTCTATTTCAAATTATGTGCCATCTCACACTATAGAAATTGCAGAAGGTCCTAAATCCTCTCTTGCACCAGATTTTGTTGGTTTGCATCATGATCTATTGAATGTTTCAAAGATCAAATCAACCATTAGAGGTAATGCATTCGCTCTCCTTGATCACTCACCTCTTATGTACTACTATATGACCAATATTTCATGCTTTCAGAAGGTTATTGAAGATTATGGCCATTGCCATTCGCTTGGGATAATTTCTCATGCACTTACTGGTTTTGATCTCACATCTAATGGTTCAGAGGAGATCTCAAGAAACCATGATTCAAGTCTTGTATCTAATCTGCATTCTAAGCAATCACTACTTGGGATAATTTCTCATGCATATGATGGTTTTTATCTCACCCCTGCTGGTTCAAAGGAGATCTCAAGAAACAATTCTTCAAGTCTTAACTCTGATTTGGATTTCAAGCAATCATGTGATGGTTCTTTTTGGCATAATCTCACCCATGATGGTTCGAAGTAGGAGACAAAAGACTATATGCACATTCATAGGTTTGATCCTATCTCAACTGTTTCGAATCACAGGTTCAAGGATCATCCTCATACTTTTGGATTTGTTCTCATCACATTCGATCTAAAGAGCAAGTACAAGCGCATTCCTTTTGAGCATGATCTACTTCTTCCCAAGAAGAAGAAACCTCCAGACATATGACCAAGCATCACACCTGCTTGAGTTTGGAGCATTTATTTTTGTGTGTGCATTACAATCTATTTTGAGGGAGGGTATTTTTCCCATGAGGTTTTCCCCATTTCCTTGGTTTATTGACTGTTATTATTCATTGTATTGGGTGACCTTTGGTATCAGTTACCAGGGCCCAGGATGGATTAAGGGGGGGTGTAAGGATATTCCTATACTCCATCCTAGTCCTACTAGTATTTTGATTATTTACATTTTCAGTATTGCATGCAGCATGCATGCATGCATGCAATTGAATGCATCCCAGTCATTAGTGCAACACCTAGCCTTCAGTTAGCTAGCCCCCGGGAGCTTCTCTCATATCAGTTTTAGCCCTCCTAGAGATTAGTGCGCCCTTCTTCCTTGATTTAAGGAAGCCACTCGTCCTCTCTCACCTACCACTCAGTTGCACTTCAATTAGTTCTGTTATCATCACCTCTTTCCTTGATTTAAGGCTAGACTGACTCTCAACTGACTGTATCACTTTGATGGACCTCTAGTGAGACTAGACTACCCATTCTAACTCCAGTTAGCTCCTCATGTGCCCTCCACTGAGCCTCCTTCATTCAGTTAGTGCTAGTTACACTCAGATATGTTGAGATATTGTAACTTCAAAGAACATTATATTTGTACTTTATTATTCCGAAGATGTTTCATTCCTCCGTGAAGATCTTATTGTATATCCGGAGATGTTTATTCCTCCATCGGAATGTGGTAACTTGGGTTATTAGACTTCCCTAGTGGGGGTCGGCCCTGTATGTGTTATGTGGGTCAAAGGGTTATTAGACCACCCTAGAGGGGTCATCCCTGTTAGTTGTATTGGGGTATTTAACCCATTGTTTAAATACGAGCCTACATGTTTTGTGTAAAAGACAAGTCGGAGTAGTGTATAAATAGAGGAGGTTTATTCCTCATTTGATACACACACTCACTCACTTGAGAGTGGCACACTTGTGGAAGAGAGGTATGCTATGGAGAAGGAGGAGCTTATGCTCAGGGTTACATCTTTGTATATTGCTGGTCATCTATATTGAGGAAGCTTTACTGGGTTTTCTACCCCATGAGGGTTTCCCAGGATAAATTTGTGTCTCTTGTGTTTATGTTGTGCTTGTTGTTTCTTTAGTGATCCTATATATGATATTATTGTGAAATGGAATGCAATGCTGCTATTTTCTGTCTTATCATATTAAATCTTAACATGGTATCAGAGCTAACCTGAAGGAAGGCAATGTATGGCACTTACGACACTTGCTTCTCTTGTGACAATTTGAAGGTTAAGGTTTTATATAGCAAAAACCAGTCATCATGGAACTTTCTCTATAAATCCATTTTCGCGAAGGTTCAGGATCTGAAACCTTTACAGGTCGTAACTTACATCCCCAGGTACATTCTGTCCAAAGGGAACCCTCATATTCGTTGTACTTTGTGAGTTATGATCATTACAAGTTAGGGTTTCTGCCTCTTCCAGATCTCAGTCAAAATCAAGTAACCTAGGAAAAATGGTCATAACCTGGGCTAGGAAGCTCCAAATGAAATTTCGTAAAAAGTGACAGGTATTACATAGACTGTACTATCTCAGAAAACGTTTTCAGAGGCCGAAGTTTAACCAGTGACACGTGGCACGCCGTACAATTTCGCTCTCCTGTTTTATCCCATAAACAGGTCACGTTGCGACACTTGGCATAACTTGGGATAGGAAGCTCCAAATGAAATTTAGTAAAAAGCGATAGGTAGTACACAGATTGTGCTATCTTAGAAAAAAATTTCAGAGGCCGAAGTTGAACCAGTGTCACGTGGCACGCCGTACAAGTTCGCTCTCCTGTTTTATCCCATAAACAAGTCACGTTGTGACACTTGGCATAACTCTCTCTCAGAAAATCCAATTGAGGTCAGACCTGTCGGGATGGAAAGATGACATGTTAGGCTACCACAAAAAAAGTTTTCAGTCCCTGTGGAGTAAAAGGTTTGGAGTTACAGTAGAAATAATCAGAAGGGTGGGCTTCATCAAACCCTAGTTCGGGTTCTTGTCCCGAAGATCCAGAAGTTTTGAAGGCCATTTTGAGGGGCCAAATTTTGGAGATTTCAAAATTGAAGTATGCTAGAAAGACACATCCTTCCATCCATTCAGAAGTGTGAAAGTCAAAGATTGAATTTTTAGCGTTTCTCTAGCAAACCCTAATCAAGCTCCAGATCAAGTTTTAGGGGGAGTTGAGGCTAAGGCTTTACATAAGAAGACTACAAGAAGTCTCGACAGGTATGACTTAAGGAGGTTCAGGTATGTCTTGAAATCTGATTCTTGATTAAGTTCATGATGTGTTTGTCTTCATATTATTTATTAGTACAATATTGATTAATGTTAGAATTATCTTATTATCGTAGTAACAGTATGAATGCATGTGAATGATCGAAGACATTCATTGATTAGGGCTATATGATTGTACTAATGCATTATGTTGTTGTGTGAGGTTGATGTTGTCTGCTAACAAGATACAGGTACATCACAAAAGACAAATCAAGTTCCATGACCATGACAACATGAAGATAAAGACTCATCCATAATCTTTGTTCTACTTACGAGGTATGTATGACTTTGTTATATTATGCTTAACCTATGAGACATGCAGGTTCTAGCTCAGGATCTCTAAATCATTGAAGAGATTGTTTAGGTATGTTGTACATAACTAAGAAGGTATACTAATCCAGGTATGTTTTCCTATGTCAAGTTAGAATCCTACCTTGTGTTAGGATCCCTTATATAAGTATACTTGGTATGATTGGTTATGCTTATTCATAAAGTTAGTAATCAAGGGCTTATGCATATCATGTCTCTTATCTTGATGATTTAATTAACCAGAAGAGTACTATGATCAAACAAGAATATGCATGAGTAAAAGAAGACTTCCTTGAAACCCTGAATACTAATGATCATGACTATACATATTCAAGATTATTTAGAATTAGAATGTTTTGAGAATATACTAATGAATGTATGAGATCATGAGGATGACACTAGTGCACACTTGAGCATGCACAGTGGTACAGAATGAATAGAAGTTCAAAAGACATATAGAAGATCAAGCGGGAGGAAACCACACAAACATAAAAGATAAGCATTTGAGTTGTTATTTGAAATAGTAAATGATATTGCTTGTATGCATATTTGTATTCCTAGAATATATCATGCTGAGTGTAAACATTCATAGAGCATTGAACAGTATACTACTAATATGCATATGATTGGTAAGTTGGACAAACATTCCATTGTTGCTTGTCTAGAATGAAACCTCTTTGCTGACATGCTGAGAGTTGTGCACACTCTCAATAGTATGCTCTGGTAGAGATGGAAGGCATCTAGATAGCCACTGTATGCATACAAGATATGGAAAAGTGTTGTGCCAAAGTATTGGTCATGATAGTTGCATAACTATGTAAATGATATCTGTATGCATAATAGGTTATCATGTTAACATGATTTCATGATTATGAAGTATTACTAATCATGTACTTAACTTTGATTTGTAGGAAAGATCATGAAGAATGATGAACACTGAACAAGTGATGGATGTTCAACAAGAAGATTTACAAATCAAACAAAATATAGAAGGCTCATGGCTAGAAGATTCCCTTAGAAAGAGGAAGAGAATCATGACAAGATGTTTGCTCCAAGTGGATAGATAAGACCATTCTCTTAATGGTGTAATTAAAGAAGAAGTGTGATTCAGGTTCTGTATGGGTACCCAGGATTGGTAGTCAATTGATGAGCTTAATGATCATCTTGGGTGATATGGATCTCAACCTTTGCTACAAGGTTGAATATGGATTCTATACACAGATGACATGGATGCAAGAAGGAACTCACCATAGAGTTCAAATGATATTGAGGCTCATATCAGTAGACCCATCTAACGAGAGATGGCACAAATAGATATGCATAGGATCACTCAATGCAGAGTGTGAATGATGGAGAATTGACAACTTCTTGACAAAGCTTGGGCTTTAATAGAAGTAAAGCTGATCCTAACCTTTACCTTAAGGTTGTGGATGATGAACCTATCATACCATTATTGTATGATGATGATCTCTTTCTGACAAGGAATGAGAAACAGATCATGAAAAGAAAGAAAGAAGATGGCTGTAGAAATGAAAATGAAAGATCTCAGATTGATGCATTACATCCTAGGTTTGGAAGTATGGCAAGGCTCAGAAGGAATCTTTCTCAACCAGGGAAAGTATGCTGAGAAATATTAAAAGGACTTGATGTGTTGGAATGGCCACTCTCATGGATTCCAACTTGAAGTTGTTTGCAGATGACTCATCAGAGTTAGTGGATATAACTCTGTACAGACAAATTATTGAGTCATTAATGTGTCTAACGAATACTAGGTCAGATATATGCTTTGCTGTGAACACCTTGAATCAGTATCTAGTGGAAACTAGATGCGTTCACCTGATAAGTTGCAAATCATGTGATGCGGTACCTAAAGGATACAATAGACCTTGATCTATGTTATCTTGGAGATCATGACTTCAGATGGTTACACTGATGTTGATTGGGCAGAAATTGTATCAGACAGGAAGAGCACATCGAGAGGATGTTATTGTCTGGGATCAGCCATGATCTTGTGGTTTAGAAGGAAGCAGTCTAGTGTGGCTCTCAGCACAAGCGGAATATATGGTTGCTTGCTCTGCTAGTTGTGAAGAAGTATGGCTTCAAGATTGTTTGACTTAGAGATAGACCCAACTATGATCCTATGTGACAAACAGAGTTGTACCAAAATGGCAGAGAATCCAGTGTTCCATGATAAGTCAAAGCACATAGAGATTTGACATTTCTATATACAAGATATGGTGCAGAAAGGAATTAAAGTTCGAATTTGTAACAAGTTACCAATGTACTAACCAAACCTCTACCTCAAGTAAAGTTTTCCGAGACAAATTTAATATAGTTTAGAAGAACCCTTCTCGAAAGGGGGAGTGATGTGATCACTTATGATGAGATTTCCTACATCAACAGTGAGGTCGATGATGTGGATACCTATATTGGTGATGCCGACAAAGAGGTTGGTGGATGATCGTTAGATAGGGTCTAAGGTGACAGAGGGATTGCATCATCCTTGAACACATGTTCTGAAGTGAGCCGTAGATAGGTGTCTTCGAGAAAGAAGAGGGATTGCATCATCCTTGAATACATGTTCTAAAGTGAGCCGTGGACGTATGTCTTCGAGAATGAAGTCCTTCATGGAGATATGAGGATTGAATCATCCTTGGATTTCAGTCCTAAAGTGAGTTGTAGACAGATGTCTTCGAGAAAGAAGAGGGATTGTATCATCCTTGAACACATGTTCTAAAGAGAGCCGTAGACGTATGTCTCCGATAATGAAGTCCTGAAACAACAAGTAGGGGATTGTATCTTCCCCGGACTTCGGTCCCAGAATTGAGCCGTAGACATGATGTCTCCTATAATAAAGTCCTGAATGAACAGGTAGGGGATTGTATCTTCTCCGGACTGAGCTCCCATAATTGAGCCATAGATTGGGTCTTCGATAATGAAGTCCTGAATGAATAGGTAGGGGATTGTATCTTCCCCGGACTAGGTCCCAGAATTGAGCCGTAGACATGATGTCTACGATAATAAAGTCCTAAATGAATAGGTAGGGGATTGTATCTTCCCCGGACTGAGGTCCCATAATTGAGCCATAGAATGGGTCTCCGATAATGAAGTCCTGAATGAACAGGTAGGGGATTGTATCTTCCCCGGACTTTGGTCCCAAAATTGAGCCGTAGACATGATGTCTTTGATAATGAAGTCCTGAATGAACAGGTAGGGGATTCTATCTTCCCTGCACATTAGTCCCAGAATTGAGCCGTAGACTGGGTCTCTAAGAATGTAGTCCTGAATGAACAGGTAGGGGATTGTATCTTCCCCGGACTTTGGTCCCAGAATTCATCCGTAGACTGATGTCTCCGAGAATTGAAGATAGGACTGCATCGTCCCCAGACCTTGGTTCAAAATGTACGTGATGGGATTGCATTGTCACTAGACATGAGACTTGTCTTAAAGTGATAAGGATTGATCATCCTGGAACTTGATCTGGTTTGTATCATCCATGGACCTATGTCCTAAAGAGAGCGGGATTGATAATCCTGTAATATGATCGTATGTGTTGCAGGGTGTGCTGCTATGTTTTGATGATAGATGTATTAGTGAGAATACATGCTTTTGATGATAGATGTATTAGTGAGAATACATGATTTTGATGATAGATGTATTAGTGAGAATACATGCTATTGATGATAGATGTATTAAGTGAGAATACATGATTTTGATGATAGATGTATTAGTGAGAATACATGATTTTGATGATAGATGTATTAAGTGACAATACATGCTTTTGATGATAGATGTATTAGTGAGAATACATGATTTTGATGATAGATGTATTAGTGAGAATACATGCTTTTGATAATAGATGTATTAGTGCGAATACATGCTTTTGATGATAGATGTATTGGTGTGGATACTAATACAGATGATTCAGATGCTGTAGATTGAGATGATCCAGATGCTGTAGATCGTGATGATCCAGATGCTGTAGATCGAGATGATCCAGATGCTGTAGATTGAGATGATCCAGATGTTGTAGATCATGATGATCCAGATGCTGTAGATCGAGATGATCCAGATATTGTAGATCGAGATGATCTAGATGCTGTAGATCAAGATGATCCAGATGCTATAGATCATGATGATCCAGATGCTGTAGATTGAGATGATCCAGATGCTGTAGATCGTGATGATCCAGATGTTATAGATCGAGATGATCCAGATGCTGTAGATCGTGATAAACCAGATGTTGTAGATCGAGATGATGTGATGATGCTGATCGTATTGATCTAGATGACAATGTTGATCGTGTGATGATGATACTGATGATCGTGTGATGACGATGCCGATGATCATGAGGATTTAGATATTGATGTTGCTGTAGCTGCTTGAGTGCTGCAGAAGATAAAGACTCAGTACTGAATATGTTGATGTTCCAGTATTGAAGATGTTCCAGTAACTGGTTGAGTTACTGATGATGTTGAGAAAGCTTCCAATGATTTATAGATGTATCATGTATGATGTTGATGACTCCTTGCTTGTGCAAATGCTGTTATAATATCCTTCTCGTTAAGGGAGAGTGTTGAGATATTGTAACTTCAAAGAATATTATATTTGTACTTAATTATTTCGGAGATGTTTCATTCCTCCGTGAAGATCTTATTGTATATCTGGAGATGTTTATTCCTCCGTTGGAATGTGGTAACTTGGGTTATTAGACTTCCCTAGTGGGGGTCGGCCCTGTATGTGTTATGTGGGTCAAAGGGTTATTAGACCACCCTAGAGGGGTCGGCCCAGTCAGTTGTAGTGGGGTATTTAACCCATTGGTTAAATACGAGCCTACATGTTTTGTGTAAAAGACAAGTCGGAGTAGTGTATAAATAGAGGAGGTGTATTCCTCATTTGATACACACACTCACTCACTTGAGAGTGGCGCACTTGTGGAAGAGAGGTCTACTATGGAGAAAGAGGAGCTTATGCTTAGGGTTACATCTTCGTATATTGCTGGTCATCTATATTGAGGAAGCTTTACTGGGTTTTCTACCCCATGAGGGTTTCCCAAGATAAATTTGTGTCTCTTGTGTTTATGCTGTGCTTGTTGTTTCTTTAGTGATCCTGTATATGCTATTATTGTGAAATGGAATGCAATGCTTCTATTTTCTATCTTATCATATTAAACCTTAACATGGTATCAGAGCTAACCTGAAGGAAGGCAATGTATGGCACTTACGACACTTGCTTCTCTTGCGACAATTTGAAGGTTAGGGTTTTATATAGCAAAAACTAGTCATCATGGAACTTTCACTATAAATCCATTTTGGCGAAGGTTCAGGATCTGAAACCTTTACAGGTCGTGACTTACATCCCCAGGTACATTGTGTCCAAAGGGCACCCTCATATTCGTTGTACTTTGTGAGTTATGATCAGTACAAGTTAGGGTTTCTGCCTCTTCCAGATCTCAGTCAAAATCAGGTGACCTAAGCAAAAACGTCATAACTTGGGCTAGGAAGCTCCAAATGAAATTTCGTAAAAATTGATAGGTAGTACACATACTGTACTATCTCAGAAAATGTTTTCAAAGGCCGAAGTTTAACTAGTGACACGTGGCATGCCGTACAAGTTCGCTCTCCTGTTTTATCCCATAAACAGGTCACGTTGTAAACTTGGCATAACTTGGGCTAGGAAGATCCAAATGAAATTTAGTAAAAAGTGACAGGTAGTACACAAACTGTACTATCTCAGGAAACTTTTTCAGAGGCCGAAGTTGAACCAGTGACATGTGGCACGCTGTACAAGTTTGCTCTCCTATTTTATCCCATAAACAGGTCACGTTGCGACACTTGGCATAACTCTCTCTCAGAAAATCCAATTGAAGTCAGACCTGCAGAGCCTTATACATAGTCCTATGAACAATGATTATACACATCTCATGTGTGAATCATGTGACCCTTTAACATGATGAGTTCCTAGCAAACGAATTCGATACAACCTTGACTTACCACAAGGTGTTGTAATATGGCAGGGTTGTGAACTTTACAAATAACCCGATACATTAGGATGAGTAAGAAATAATACCATGATGATTTTCGTGCTGGCAAGCACACTAGTTCACCTTTTGCATTTAATACTCAAACCACCGAGTCAGTGGAATGTCTCCGTGGATACCGTCGTGGTGCTAGACACGTGAAGGTATGGTGATGGGTCAATCAACATGATGAGCTGTATGTGTTTTTGGTTCGAAGTTATCCGAGCTATCCTTCTTGGTGGAAAATGGTATTAATGATGTCTTTACTTTGGTGGTTGCTTGGGAATACGAGATGCTCTTTGGGTGATCTCCACCATTGATCAAACTCGGGTCTTGGGCTTGGGATCTAACCCTAATCACCACTATGTTTCAAATTTATTGTTCCTTGGCATTCAATGTAGTGTGTAGTGGCTTTGTGGAGAGCCCGAAAGGACGAGAGCCCTCAAGGTCTCATTAATAGGTGTTTGGGGAGTTTCCATTGTTCAAAACCATGACCTGTTTATAGCTTTTAAGGATCGATAACCTTGTGAGAGTTTTACAGTAGCAGCTTGGTGTTGCAAAGGTTCCAGGGTGAGTGATAGTTCTACATGTACGTTGTTCTGATACTCGGATTTCCTCATTTGTTAAGTGATATTTTTTCAGAGTTGTTCTTCCATCCTTTGTTGCATTCGGTGATGAAGTAATGGGTACAATTTGGTAGTGGTTTTGGCTTTCTGCTTCGGTGATAAGTAAAAGGTATTGTTCTCAGGTTCGAAGCTTGTCTCCTTCTGATATTAAGAGTTTCAGATTATTAGTAATCACCATGTAAGAAATTCTTTCTTAAAACTTATTTTGACCATACTTTGTTTAAATGGTAGGTTCCTTTGTCAACCAACACCCATGCTTAGGTTTCGATAACTGGAAACTGCGAAAAGAATGGTAAGCCTCGGTGGTTACCCTATTGCTTCGGTTAGGTGACTAATGGACCTTCATGTGTTCTTGCCAAGACTTCATATTTTTCTTGAGCTCTGAAAAGTGATCACCATCGAAATACTTGTGATCTAACTAACAGTTTTGGGAGGATGAAATCCTCGACCCATTCGGCATTAGGCCTATGGTGTTTGTTTTTCATTATAGAATATGTAAAAGAAATTAACTAAGGAGAGGGTTTGATCCTTCTACCGTCTTTGGTAAATAAAAGAACTGTGTTTTCCTATGTTATGGTGTTTGTGTTTTGAGATTGAGAGAGGTGCTCTAGTTTGTGTGAAAATGAAGTTTATCATTTTGCAACTGTTGTGTTTTTAAGGAATAGTTTGAGAGCCAAGGGTTTACCTCTGTGCTAAATGGTCAAACCCTAACATGTAGGTTTTTCGATAATCATTTGGTTGTTCTAGTAACAAATGTCGAGCTCTGAAAGTAGAATTCTAATTAGAGAAAATGTATGGTTTTTCAGTTAATGGTGTTCAAAAGATACGTGATACTATTGTCTCATGTAAATATTGAGATACTCATTAATTCAGTCTTAAGGAGTGTATAAGATAAATGTTTTGTGACTAAAGCTCATGATGTTGAAAGCTTCACTTGTTGTTCTTATTTGTCGATTTAAGTGATGGTCGAGAGCCAAGAATCAATGTTTTTGCTTGCAGCTATGTAATGAAATCGTAACTATTTCTTGTTCTGTTTTAAACGATGGTGTTGAAAAGATTTGTCTAAGTGTAGGCTATTCGTCAAGATGACTCATGCTATGTTTGAGTAGGCTTGAATATATCACCTAAATTTGGCTTATCTATTTGATTTGTTAGTTCAAAACAAAAATAGAAAAATAGTACTTATTCTATTATTGAAATAAAGCATAATATAGAACAAAATAGGAGCTTTTAGGAAAAACATGGAGAAGCATAAATCCTAGATTTTACTATTTTTGTCCAAAGTAGAAATGTAATAAAATGTTGTAATTTTTGTTACGTTTATCCTTGCAGCTATTAATATTTAATTATTATCAAAAGAAGATATAATGAAATGTAATATTATACTGTTTTGAGAGAGAAAAGAATCTAAGAGTGCATATCATATGTATCTTGTAATGAAAATAAACGTTATAAGGTGGATAAACCCTTAGTTGTGTACAGAAGTGAAATGTTTTCTTTTCACACTGTGTAACAAAAATACTACAATGCCTACTCTATGTATACTGTTTCTAACTCCTAAGTCTAATCATATAAATTGTATTACAGAAATATAGTAAAAGAAATATTAATGAAATACATCAATGTTAAAATATTCGTTCATTAGAAATCTGCCTATCATTCATTCATCTATTTAATCTCCTTCTCTGTACTATAGTACGATCCAGAAAGACAACATGGGGAAAAATGCAGAGAAATATATTTATTCAATTAATCTTACTTAATCATTATTATACAGAATCCTAATTAGGTCAGAAACTAAAATAAATGCATTTATATGATGATGACCTATAAACAATAAATCAATAACTGTAAATAGAATTTTTAACTACTTAAAATTAGGAAAGACAAGTAGAACCTGTAAATGTAGATAGGATGGACAAAGAGCCAAGGATGCCTATTCCTCCCAACCTTCTCTAGAAAAAGTAGCCAAACTACTTGCTTTCTTTTTACCCCCGAGCTTGCTTACTGAACCACTAAGTAGATGGAATATGTGTAGAAGCAAGGCACTCAGTAATATAACTTCTACACTCAATAGTATCACTTCTGCACTCAATAGTATCACTTCTGCACTCAACAATGTAGCTTCTGCACTCAATAGTTTAGCTTCTGCACTCAGGATTTTTTAACATGCAGGCTTACACCATGATCAATAACTCAGCATATCCCCTCATCGAATCTCTTAGGTGCATGCAAAGCAAAACCCCAAGGTAAATTTCCTCGTCAGAAAAACTAATGAACCTCAATTCATAATTCGATGGCTCTTATATAGACTGCCTAGGTCTTTAGTGGTCAGTTTTCAATAAATGAGCCTCAAGTTCCAATCCCACCTTCCAAAGCACTATGACCACATTTCAAGGGAGTTGTCTCATACCAACAGCTAGTTAGTTGCATCACGATGTTGCCACTTGTCCGTTGCCTTCTACCCCAGATTCCATTCCACCTAGTGGGTCAGTAAACACTATTTCAACACTCTCCTTAGGTGTTTGTATCCTATTTAATTTATTTAATAATAAAATATTGTGCAAATTACAGTCATCCTTGGACACTTGTCCAATATTAAACTTTACAATAAAAGTTAACATAATGTTTCCAACATAAAATGTTTTTCAGCAAAAAGGGGTATGTTACAGGTCTGCTAGCACAAGTCTTCTTATTTGGATCATCATCACTAGATCATTGTCATCGTCATCATCACTACTGCTACTATCTCAATCAATCTCAAATCTACTCGTCAAATTAAGTTCTACAGAGCTAGCCCTTTTTCATGCTGGATGTAGGCCTGTCACTTGCAGGTCTTCATCATCTACAGAGCCAACCCTTTTTCATGTTGGATGTATCACATCTACAGAGCCAACCCTTTTTCATGCTAGATGTATCACATATATAGAGACAACCCTTTTTCATGCAGGATGTATCACATCTATAGAGCCAACCCTTTTTCGTGCTGGATATATCACATCTACAGAGCCAACCCTTTTTCATGCTAGATGTATCACATCTACAGAGCCAACCCTTTTTCATGCTGGATGTAGGCCTAGCCTCCATGTAGGTCTTCATCGTCTCTGCAAGCAAGCCATCAAGTAAGTACACCTCAGGATCGATTACACTGCCTCTCCAAAACCTACAAGATATCCCATGACTAATTACACTGCCTTTGCAAAACCTGCAAGAGCATCTCAGGACCAATTATATGCCTCTGCAAAACCTATGTACCATACTGTCACCTCATCGTCTTCAGATCACCTCATTGTCCACGGAGCACAACCCAGATGCACATCACACAACACTTACATTCACCGGCATGGGAAGACACACTTGAACCATCTGTGAAAGGCTCCACACTTATATCTACGCCATGGGAAGACACACTTCAATCATGCGAGAATGGCATCTCACTTATATCCATAGCCATGGGAAGACACACTTTAACCATGCTAGGAATGACACGACACTTATATCATAGCCATGTGAAGACACACTTCAACCATGCATGAATGACACAACACTTATTTGCAACCATGGGAAGACACACTTCAACCATGCTTGAATGGCACAACTCTTACACCAACGACCATGGGAAGACACAATTCAACCATGTCGGAATGGACCCAACCCTTATATCTCAGCCATGGGAAGACACACCTCAACCATGCTAGAATGGCTCATGTGCATCTGTGTCTCCGGACTCATCACTTCCCCTTGGAAGGAATCTCGATCTGAAGTACACCAAGTCTCTCTCTGAAGTACTCAAACTTAACCTTGGCAAGTGGCTTGGTCAGCACATCTGCAACCTGCTCATCTGTCGCAACATACAGCAGCTTCACTGCTCCTCTCTACACCATATCCCTGATATAGTGGTATTTGATATCTATGTGCTTCGACTTGTCATGGAACACTGGGTTCTCAGATAGCTTCACACAACTCTGGTGGTCACAAAAGATACCAGTAGCATCTAATGGGAGATCAAATCACTTAGACAGTAGCTTCCTCAGCCATACTACCTCACAAATAGCTAAACAAGCTGCAACATACTCTGCTTCGGCTGTACTCAGTGTTACGTAGGACTGCTTCCTGCTAAACCAAGAGATCATACCTAATCCCATATTGAAGCAGCACCCATAAGTGCTCTTCCTATCTGTAGCACTATGTGCCCAATCTAAATCAACATAACCCTACAGGTTAACCTTTTGATTCGCATCATACTTGGGCCCATAATCAACTCTACCCTTCAGGTACCTCTGAATATTCTTTACAGCAACCAAGTGAACACCTCTCGGATCCATCAAGAACTGGATCAATGTGTTCACTGCAAAGTAAATATCCGGTCTCACATTCGTCAGGTACATGAAGGACCCAATCATCAGACGATACATCGTGACATCAGTCAGCTCAGATGAAGCATCACACAAAAGCTTCAGATTCAATGCCATAGGTTTGGCCATGGCTTTGCAGTCCATCATCCGGAACCTCTTCAGGATTTCTACTGCATACTTCCCTTGTCTAAGGAAGATCCCATCTTCATTCTACCACACCTTCATGCCTAGAAAATAGTACATCATCCCCAAGTCCTTCATCTCAAACTCAGCAACAAGCTTCCTCTTGGTATTGACAATCAAACTATCCTCACCTGTAACAAACAGGTTGCCCACATACAAAAGTAGTATCACTGGATTTCCTTCTTCAACCTTGTAGTAAAGGTTGGAATCTACTTTACTCTTGGTAAAGCCCAAACTAGATAGAAAGCTCTCTATCCTGCCATACCAGGTCTTGGGTCCCTGTTTCAAGCCATACAGGGCTTTCTTCAGTTTGCACACATGAGTCCCTCTGTCATGTGTCTCAAACCAGAGTGGCTGCTCCACAAACACTTCCTCTTCAACTACACCATTAAACAAAGCTGTCTTGAAATCCATCTGGTGTACCTTCCATTTCATCACTGCAGCTAGAGAAAGCACTAAGCTAATGGAAGTGTATCTGGCCATGGGAGAAAAAGTCTCTTCATAATCAATCCCTTCTTTCTGCGAGAAGCCATGAGCTACAAACCTTGCCTTATATTTCTCTATGCTGCCATCTGCAACATGCTTGATCTTATAGATCCACTTGGAAGTCACAACAGACTTCCCTTCAGGTCTTGGGACTGCATCCCAAACATCATTCTTCATGATCGACTGGTATTCCTTGATCATGGGATTTTTCCATTACTGTATCCTGGATCCTGGGAACTTCAGATTCTTCAAGATCTTCAATAGATAGCTTCGTTG
The DNA here is from genome assembly GCA_027924585.1 of Larix kaempferi. Classification (NCBI taxonomy): domain Eukaryota; kingdom Viridiplantae; phylum Streptophyta; class Pinopsida; order Pinales; family Pinaceae; genus Larix; species Larix kaempferi. The sequence goes on from BSBM01000469.1 coordinate 11,906,845, forward strand.
CTGGAACAAATGTTGTAGTCCTTCTTTTGTAGGTGATTGTACATGATCTTTCCTACAAGTCGAATTCAATTGCATGATTAGAAACTTCTCATAGTTTTCATAGAGAAATATCATGCATAAGAACATATGTTATAAAATCATGCAATTATCTTAGCCAATGCTTCAATACAACATTTATCCATATCCCATAACTTTCTAGATGCCTTGCAATCTCTACCAGAACAATGTTAAGATTGTGCAAAAATCCCAACATGTCAGCAAAGAGGTTTGATTCTAGATAAGTAGTAATGGAATGTTGTACATTGCCATAGGCCACTTACCCATCACATGCATATTAGTAGTATACTGTTCATTAATGAAATTATTCCAATATGCATAGTACACAACCTAAGTCTAGGAACATAAGTATATATATCATTGAACAATATTATTTGAACAATAAAATATACAAGAAATGACAATTCAAATACTTATCTTTGTTTGTTTGTTGGGTGGAATCCCTCTCAATCTTTGCTCCCTTGCAGGAAATACTGGAGTGTGCTCCCTCTTGATCTTTGCTTCCTGGATTACCTGTCCTTGAACTTATATCCATCCTCGATCACTATGCATGCTTAGTAGTATCATCATTTTTTTATCCTCGAGATCTCATACATAATCATACATTCATTAGTATAATCTTAATACTATCAAAACATAACAATCTTAAACTTGTATAGTCATGATCATTTCAAACATAGATAATAAGCATTAGCATTCAACGTTTCAAGGAAGACTTCTCTTACTCATGCATATTCATATTTGACCATAGAACTCTTCTGGTTAGTCATATCATTAATCAAGGTAATAGACATAATATGCATAAGCCCTAGATTACTCAAACTTGTAACTTCATGAGTAATCATTATCAATCATACAAAAGTATAAGATCCTTACATAGGATAGGATTCTAACTTGATATAGGAAAAACATACCTGGTCATCATATTTGCTAGTTATGTCTAGCAATGTTTTTCTTGTTCTCTTCAATGACTTGCATAACTCATAAGTTAACCACTATAGAACCAAATTATACATACCTCTATGTGATCCATGACTATGGATGAGTCTTTCTCTTCATGTCACTATGGTCTTGATCTAGGATTTGATTTGTACCTTCATGTTAGCAGATAACATTCTCCTCATACAACACCATAGTGCATTAGTACAATCATAATACAATCATAAGTGTCATAACCCTAATCAATGAATTTCTTCCATCATGCATTCATACTTTTACTAGGGTGATAAGACAAGTCTAGAATTAAACAAGATTGTTACTAAACTCAATAACATGAAGACAATCATATTATAAACTTAATCATGAACAGATTTCAAAACATACCTGTAAGTCATACTTGTCAGATTGCTTGTAGTAGTAGTTGTTGTTGTTCCTTTGGTTCTTAGGACAATCTGCGGAAAAGTGTCCTCTTCTTGGTATGTGCTGTGAGAGCTCGATCTTCATTCCCCATTTTTTTTCTTCTCGAGCTATAATCTAAGCTTCTTCCTGTGAGAGTTCTTCTCACAGCCTACTAAATGAGATAAGTTTATTCCTAGCACAAATTCCTTAGATGAAGGAATCCCATGACCTAGGAAGGCCATGTAAGAGTGGTCATTACCACTTCTCCATTCTTTATATCTTCTCCCAGAGCTTCAAGTTGTTATTTTATCTAGGAGACCCTTTAAAAGTAAGACTGCATGGTCTCTGCATTCTGGATCTGGATGTTCTTTAGTTGATTCCTTAATGTCATATTCCAATTTATGTTCTTCCCTTCAAATAGCTTGGTCAAGGAATCAATCATTTCCTTAGGTGTCCTTAGGTAAGACACATGGGGTATGAGATAGTCCTTAATAAAATCAGTAGTGATTGTCTTGGCTTTGGCCAAGTTCTTCTTGTGTGAAGCCTTAGTCTCATCTCCCTCTGGAACTGGAACCTCTTAACTTGTGTAAGTGTCCAACTCATTCTCTTCTGAGATTAACCCAATCCTATACTTCCATGCTTAGAAGTTATCACCCCCTTCAAGCTTATCCTCAAGCATGGTGTGGTGAGACATCTTAAGAAGTACTTCAAATGGAAATAGAAAAGTTATTAGGTCTTACCACTTGATTTGTTGAAAACTGGATCTCGAGCTGGATTAGGGTTTGTTATAGAAACCCTAAAAATTCAAACTTCTGAAAGCATATAAAGATGCACCTTGATGAGCTGATCAAGCTGGTATACATAGAATTTGAAAACTACAAAGTTTCACCCCTCAAATTTGCTTTTCAGACTTCCCGATTCACTAGGGAGTACCCTGAATTAGGGTTTGATTTCCCCGGAACTTCACCCATCCAAAACGTTTTATCTTGGTCTCTAAACTTCTCTTTTTCAGAGGAGCTTCCAGCCATGGTCTCAGATTTCAGAAATTCCAAATTTTGCAGAAACCCTAATTTTTGACTTCACTCGAGAGGACCCCAAACTAGGGTTTGATTTTCCCGGAGCTTCACCAAACCAAAAAGTTCGATCCAAATCTCAAAAATTCGATTTTTCCAAGGAGCTTCCAGCCATGGTCTAAGATTTCAGAAATTCCACTTTTTGTGGAAACCCTAATTTTTAGGTCAAAATATGAAAATGCTCAGAATTGAATCATGTTTCGACAGAAAGATGCACCTTGCTGAGGAGAGTCAATATAGCCTCCTACATTTCAAGATCTATGGAGAGAAACCTAAAAAACAAGAAGCCCAAGCTTCCGCAACTGTAGAGTGTCTTCTTCTTAGGTTAGCTATGATACCATGTTAACTTTTGAGCATCAATTCAATATAATCTAGGATCTTTACTGAGAGAATAACATGTACAGTATATCAATCACAAGAAGCAAACACAAGAGACAATAGACACACAGAGTTTCTTCGGGAAAACCATAAAGGTGAAAAACCCTAATAACTTCCTCAGAGATAGATAGAGCAATGATACAAAACCCAAGGATAAGAGATACTCTCCTAGCAGCAGCTTCTCCTCCTCCACTAGTGTGCCACTCTCCAATGAGTGTATAAGTGAGAAAGTGAATTATCAAATAGAGTGCCTCCTGCACTATATTTATACATGACTTGTCTTGCCTAGTAACCTTACTAGGTCGTCCTCAACTTAATCACATAACATAACGCTCACAGGGCCGACCCCCAATAGGGTGGTCTAATAACCCATCAAGTATAAGTTACGACACTTACAATATAAATGACGACACTTCTGTGTAGAGGAATAATAACATCTCTATAGGAATGCAATATACATATGTGAAATACATTCCGAAGTTACAAATACATCAACAATGAAGATGAAGATGATGATGATGATGATGATTATCGTCATCACCCTCATCATCATATTCAACATATTCATCATCATCACCATCATCTTCATCTTCATCAACATCATCATCTTTATCATCTTCATCTGCATCATGATCATCTTCATTGGCATCACCCTCCTCCCCATCATCATCTTGTGCACTTATGCACGTAGGGATTAATGTTTAGAAGAGGGTCTAAAGTCCTTTATGGGGGAGGGGCTCTAGGAACAAGGTAAGAGAGAGGGGGCAGGGGAGGGATAAAGGCACATAAGGTTAGTGATTAAGGGAGAAGAAGGGAGAGAGTGCTATAGGGAGGGATAATGGCGAAGATAAAGATAAGGTGGAGAGATGGAAAGTGGGGTGGTAGGGACATTGATGGAGTAAGGGAGAGAAAGAAACATATAGGGAGGGATGTAGAGAGAATGAGGGATAGATAATTAGAAAGAGATAGGGGGTATCTAGGGATTATTGGGAGAGAGTTAGTAGGGTATAGAGAGAAACATTTATATATCTTCATGAAAAGAAGGGAACACTAAAAACATTTGTTTTGTATGTAACCATACAAAACATTTGTTTTCTTTTGATTTTATTCGTTGCCTTAGCCGTGTAAATTGATTTTAGATTTACAAAATGCGTACGCGTTCTATAACTACATAACGTGTACGCGTTCCATAAATACATAACGCGTACGGGTTTTGTACTTATATAACGTGTATGCATTATGCTTACCTATCCTACATGTCTAATGACATGTCACGCTCGGGTTTTACCATACCAAGTGCTATGTAGTAGAAACGCGTTATATTTTTATGTAACATGATCATATTTTTAAAAACTAGGATTGCATCTAAAAGGTCCCTCGTCTTCTTGCACACACCCACATATACTTACATTCATTTTATTTTTTACATACAATTTAGATGTAAAATTTGTGATAATATTTTTTTACTTCATTATTATTAAAAATATGTATTTTTTTATGATATTACAAATTTGTGTCAAATTATTGGATTGAGGATATTCTTTATATTACAACCAAAATACTTATGCACATCAGTTAAATCCTTATACACATCAGTTAGTGAATAACTATATTGTAATCTTAAAAATAAATCATAATTAAATATTATTAATATAAATATAAGGAATGATATATTATATTATTAAAAGTAGTAATATAATATACAAATAAATGTTCTCTATTGTATTGTATTATTAATTATCATAATAAATGATATAAATATTTTAACTATAAGTAATTTTTTTAACAAGAAAAAAGATTGAAATTAAATAAATGTTTCAATTATTAATTATCATAATAAATGATATAAATATTTTAAGTATAAGTAATTTTTTTAACAAGAAAAAAGATTGAAATCAAATAAATGTTTCAAAATATTAAATATTATTGAAACAATTATAAATATTTTTTTCAATACGGCTGATTTTTATAAATTCTTAATTATGAATATTTTTAGTGTTACAAGTGGTTTGAAAATAAAATGTAATGTTTATGTATTAAATGATACAACTAAATCTAATACAATGTTTATATAAAAATATATTTCTCTTCGTACTTTCATTTTAAGATGCCTAAATGTATATACTTCTTGCATTTATAATCTTTTTACATTACATAAACTTCGTATTATTTTCAATTTCTTAGTTACAACACAATACATGTAACAATCCAAGATTTCATCAAAATTTGGAAAAATTAAAACTTTTATTACACTTATCGTAAGTATTATATTAGAAACTTATTTGATAAGGAAATATATAACATTATAAGCATGACTTTAATTTTTTCTATATATACATATAAGCATGAAAGAAAGGTCATTTCTTGCATCTTGAAAAAAAAAATAATATCGTTTATGAATTTCTTAAAAACTATTAAAAGTTGTACTCTCTATATCTTATAATTGATTTTTATATATAGAGTACATTTATTTCCTTTTCATATACTCATATATCATTATTCTTTATATAGTCATTAAAGCTTAACTACTTATATATTTTTATGAAAAATTAATACAAGATAATAAATACTAATATATATATATATATATATATATATATATATATATATATAAAAGCTGTTTCAACCCCATTTAAACTTTACAAGAAATATTTATACATATTTAACACATAACCCGAATATATGTGTGCATATATTAAATACTTACATATAAAAATATATATTATATAACCAAATGTCTACTGTCTCACCTACCTATCAACTATTCAAAACATTTTAATTCTATAATAACCTCTCAACAATTAAAATAAAAATAATTTTCAAGACAAATATATACATAATAAACCTTTAACAATGCCAGAATTTAAACTGAAGATTCGATAATATACAGTGCAATAAAAAATATTACCTAGACCGATAACAATAATGCTGATCAATAAACAATAGATCAAACTGAACCAATAAATATATAATGAATAAAATATTACTGAGACTGCTAACAACAATATCGACTAATGAACAACAGATCGAGCTCGAAAGAGCGGTTATCCAACCCTTCCATCAGATAGGCACATTTTTAAGTATAACATATCTTTACACTCGGATGAAAACAACCTAAATTTTACATAGGCCTCCCAACAAAGAGGAAACCATTCAAGTGAAAAACCATAAATCTGGACTAGACACACGACCCCAAAAAGTCTGAGTAAAATCTATTTTAGACATTTTGCCCAGAGAGTAACAATCAACAAGAAGGAAAAATACGAAAAAAAATGCCCATCGCTCCAATCCAACATTACTAGTAGGGGAGGGCTTATACCATAATTGATAGCACGAAAATACCCCCAAAGGTTTTTACTTCTGTGGTCTATACTAATTTAAATTTCTTTTCATAACATAGGTCATATTTTCTGAAATAATGCATCTTGATTTAAACTCCCAATAACGTAGTCAATCGTCGGTTAAGAATTATAAATAACAACAGATAAAAACATATATATAACAAGGAAAAATCAAACGATTATACATTGCCAACAGGATTTGGATCTCTATATGAGATCGACCTCGTATTTCTATGTTCTTCCTAAATTAGTTTCTTTCAAAGTCTTTCATAATAAGAAAACCATTTTAGTCTTCGATTTGATGAGTATGGAATTGCAGTCCATACACAACAACCAGTTAAAATTATCTACAGATTGAAAATACGTTTAAAAATTTATTGAATCTAAATGCTGTCTAAATATAGAGATGTAATAGACAAAGTTCGATCCAGATCCAAGCTATATATACATATTATTGCAAAAAAAAAGAATATACGTATATATAGATATATCTTTGTAATCCCACAGATATTTACCTGACCAAATCATTACCATAGTAGAAAGGTACCATAAGATAAAAAAAACTTCAATGCATCAGATAGTATAAAACGAACTTTGATTTTCATAAAAAAAATGAAAATAAACACTTAACCAAGGAGCCTATTATATGTACTTAGAACCGAATGCAACAATCATTAATTTTCTTTACGGTATATTGATTAAAATATGAGGCTTGAGATCGTTCGTCTGAACACAAAAACCACGATGCAATAACTTATCCCAACATTTAATTGGTAACTCAATAGTGATAATAAACTTACTTGAAACAATGATGAGAATTACTCCTTGGAGAGTGAGTTCCTCCCAACCATAGGAGAAGGTAACTCAACTATTTGTGCAGCTCCACCCCTGAGTTGGATCACCACCATACACTAGAACGCTAGGCCAATCACTTCCACGCGACACTCTCTCTCAGAGTCTGTGACAAGCAATGATGGACTTATTAAAATAGAGAACACTCAACCATCTCCTCTATGTACAACATGGCCTCCCATGGTATCTCAACGCACTATTATATATGGTTTTGTGCCATCCCAATCAAATCTCCAATCAATCCATAAATCCCTATGATTTAGGATCTTGTCTAGTTGTTGAGTTTTATATTGGATTTGATTGGTAAAGAAATATCTACCTATATTTCTTACACACCTCTTGTGCAATGGTGGTGTGGATCCTCATTTAGTTTAACTCTCCAAGTGCCTTTTTCTTTTACTTAAAAATAAAAAATAGTTTGTTGCACAAAGTGTCACTTTGTGTTTTTGAGTTTTAAATAACTCTTACATAAAGATTATTGTCATAATATTAAATCAAAATAAATAATAATGTTTTGGGGTATCACATTCTCCCCCGCCCCCTTATTCTTAACACCGTCCTTAGTGTTCTTTATTTTGAGCTCTCTTACTCATTCTGGAACATAGAGGGATATGCCTCTCGCATTTTATCCTCCATTTACCAAGTTGCCTCTTCAAGGATGAAGTGCTTCCATTGCACTTTTATTTGAACGAGGGCTCGATTCTGTAGCATACGTTCCTTCCTGTCTAGGATGTGGAAAGGTTCATTATGGAACTCGTTCTCGGGTTCTACCTTGATAACATTCCAATCAAATACATGAGTAGCATCATGCACCTGTTTTTTTAACAATGAAACATGAAATACATCGTGTACTTTTATATTAGGGGGAAGTGTAAGCTGATAGGCTATTGGCCCTTTATTGGCTAACACTTCACAAGGTCCACAATACCTAGGTTTCATCTTGGAACACCTTCCCAAGTTTAAGGAACTCTTCTTCGACTTTACCTTTAGATATACATGATCACCAATGTTGAACTTTCTTGGAGTTCTTTTTAAATCTGCATAACTCCTCTGTCGATCTTGGGCAAATTTTAAATTTTGTTGCACCTCTTTCACCATTTGTTCCATCTCCCTTAACATGTCAAGTCTTAGAACAACATTGTCAACCGGGTTATCCCAAGACACAGGAGTATGGAATTTTCAACCATACACGACTTCAAATGGACTCATTTTTAATGAAGCTTGATACCCATTATTATAAAAAAACTCTACTAAATGCAAATACTCTTCCCATTTACTTGGTTTATCCATTACATAAATTCGTAGCATATATTCTAGCACTTGATTAGTTCTTTCAGTTTTCCCATCCGTTTGAGGATGATAAGCGATACTGAAATTCATCTATGTATCTAGACCCGTAGACATCGATTTCCAAAATTTACTTGTAAATTTTGCATCTCTATCAGAAATCACAGCTTTCAGAATACCATGAAAACGAAATATTTCTTTCATAAAAATATCAGCTATGTTAACAGCTTTAAAGATAGATTTCACAAGTATGAAATGTGCAGCTTTAGTTAATTTATTAACAACTACCATTATAGAGTCATGTTGTTTATTCATTTTAGGTAATCCTGTTATAAAATCCATACTTATTATCTCCCATTTCCATTCTGGTATAAGTAAGGGTTGAAGTAAACCGACATGATGCTAATGTTCTGTTTTTACTTATTGGCATTCAATACATCTAGCTAGGTAATTTGCAACATCATTTTTCATGTTAGGCCAATAATAACTTCTTGGTTTTGTTATCATCTTTCGGTATCCTGGGTGTCCAGAATACAGTTTCTTATGTAGCTAATTCATGATTAATTGTTTAACTTCCTCCGAATTACGTATGTATAACCGATTTTTATAAACTAAAAAGTCTTATGAACTTATGGAATAAGCTGAGGATTCGTTTCCATCACGGGGGGTTCACTCAGTGAACTTGTTGCATAGCACGACCGTTCACATGATATTAAAGAATATCCCTAATTTCACTAAATATTGGAAAATGTCTCCTAAAATTGTATATTTGAACCCCCCTCCCAATATACCTTTCCAATTAAGAAAACCCCTAGTTTCACCAGATATTGTAGGTATCCATTTTTCTAAACCCATTTTTAATACCCCCTTTATATCATTTTATCAAGTTGTAACGAATAGGAGCGTCCCTAAAGCATCTTAGTATAAGAAAACAGGATGCTAAATAAAATAATAGTATAATGCTAATAATGATCCCACCAAGATTGCAGGGCGACTCATCAATCTGTAGCGTTGAATAGTGGAATACCCAATGAAATATTAATGGGGAAGGAAAAATGTGTAAAAGGAAACCCAGTCAAGAGATCAATGTAACAAAGAATGTAAAAGACTAATAGTCCAATAGTTAGTGAAATGCTTTGAAAAGATGAGAATTGTAGATGTTTCACACCACAGCCTGCCAATCTACAAATTTTATATCATGTAAATATAAGTATAACCATATAGAGCTCATGTTTTCTATAATATTAATAAATTGGAGGTATGAATTGAGCCCATGATCTGGAGGTATGAATCCATCCCATGAATTGGAAGTTATTCCTTATCCCACCCAAATATAATAACCCCCAATATTTATATTACTATGTCAAATTAAAAAAACCCCTTGACCCCTTGATACAAGGCAATATATTTTTTTGTTTTTTAGGAGCATTCAAACCCCCAATATGAATGGACGTGATATGATATTGCCTCGTTAGTGAAGCCCCCGTGGTTTCCATTTACATCATTTTCGAATTGTTATTTAATTTTTAAGTATTCTTCATCATTTTTAGTTGCATCTTTTATCAAATGTTCAAGATTTGTCTCGTAACTGCTAAAAGCAACTGAACAATATGGAATGGAATTCCTACTCAAGGAATCCACCACTTTGTTATTTTTTCCTTTAATGTGTTTAACTTCAAGATCATACTCACTCAAGAAGGCTAACCACCTTGCTTGACGAGAATTTAAACTTTGTTGATCAAATAAGTATTTTAAGCTTATATTATCGGACATTAAAGTGAATTTTCCTCCTAATAAGTAATGTCTCCACATCCTTAATGTGTGTATTATAATAGCTAGTTCTAGGTCACATGTTGCATAGTTATGTTCATGTTGTTTAAGTTTTGTTGACTCATAGATTATTACATAATCCTCTAGCAATAGCACACGACCTAACCCTTCTACGAAGACATTTGTACATACAATGAATTCCTTGTATGGATCTGCTATTCTTAGAATAGGTGCGGTAGTCAGCAAGTGTTTAAGTTTTTCAAAGATTTATTGACATTTATTAGACCATATGAATTTAGTTCCTTTGTTTTGAAGTGAATTTATCGGGTAAGAAATCCTGAAGAACCCCTCAATGAACCTACGGTAGTAACTCGCGATCCCCATAAAGGATCGAATCTCGGTTACGTCCTTAGGAACTAGCCAATCAATGATTGCCTTGATTTTATCTGGGTCTACATAGTCTATGTTCTCTTAGGGTTTGTAAGACTAACTTTAGGTGTTCTTTATGGTCTTCTTCATTTTTCGAATATATCAAGATTTCATCAATAAACACTATTACAAAATTATATAAGTATTTATGGAGGATTCTATTAATCAAACACATGAACGTGGATGGACCATTGGTCAAGCCAAATGGTACAACCAAGAACTCGTAATTCCCATACCTTGTTTTGAATGTTGTTTTACGATGATCATCATCCTTAGTTCTTAATTGACGGTACCTAGACCTCAAGTCAATTTTCGAGAATATCGTTGCTCCCCGTACTTGATCAAACATGTCATCAATGCGAGGGAGAGGGTACCTATTTTTAATTACGATTTTATTTAATTGTATGTAATAAATGTAGATCCTTAGTGTTCCATCTTTCTTTTTAACAAACAAAACTGGTGCTCCCCATAGAGACACACTTAGTCTTATATATTCTTTATCTATTAATTCTTGCAATTGTAATTTTAATTCTACCAACTCAGGTGTGTTCATTCGATAAGGATCCTTTGAGGAAGGTATCACTCGTAGTACTAAATCAATGGTAAAGTCAATATCTCTCTTCGGGGGTAGTCCAGGCATCTCTTCTGGAAAAACATCTTTAAGTTCATTTAAAAGAGGAAAATACTCTAAACTGGTTTTTGATTTGTCATCATCAGTTTCGGTGATTTGTCTAACAAACAACCAACAACCTTTCCTACCACACTTTTTCAATTTCAAAGCAGATGTTTTCCTAGTAAGAACCTTGTTTGGAATCCCTCTAACAATTTTATTTTCACCATTTTCATCAATACAATTACATTTTTTCTCAAAGCAATTTAGCACAACTCTATGTTTTCCTAGCCAATCCATGTTAATTAATACATCATAAATCCTAATGGAAAAATATTCAAATCTACTTTTGTAATCAACTTTTGCACATGAACTACACAACTAGAAATAAAACTAGTTTCTTTTCTGTTTGTCCCTGTGGCTAACTGTACTAACCACGACTTTTCAAAATCATATTTCTTTATTCTACATAAATCTACTAGGTTAGGAGAAATGTAACTTAAATTAGATCCAAAATCAATTAATATAGAAATAGGTTTGTCAAATATTTTACCATATACCTCGATCATGGAAGGTTGATAATCTTCTTGATGATTGTCTAAGGAGGAACTAATCTGCGGTATGTTTCAAGCAACCTCTCTGACTGTGGCTACTTTATGGGCAGTGTGAATATTCTGATTATCCTTCTTATGAGGACAATCCCGATACAAATGACTCTCCCCACATCCCTAACACTGAAAAGCTTCTCTTTTTATGTTTTCTTTCTTTTTATTAAAGGGATTATCTTTATACTGAGCAGTTCTCATTGTTTTTTCAGAATCAGTTCTTATTTTTGTTGTTTATCTTTAAAAGTATTTCTATGGAAACTCTTATTTTTATTGAAAGGTTTGAATTCTCTTCTCTTAAAATTACTTCTATCTCTTTTATTGAAGTTATAAGGATTTTCATTCTTACTCTTGGATTGATGCTATGTTAATTTTTCCTTTCTTATTGCTTCATATAATGTTTTTGGTTCATCAAACTCTAGTTTGTGTTTATAAAAGTTAGGTAAGCAACCTAGAAACCTCTGAATTTTAGATTTTTCTTCGTTTACATAAGGCACATATATTAACAAGGATAAAAATTTAGTACAAAAGTCATGCATAGACATTGATCCCAGTCTTAGCTCATAAAAATCCTTTGATTTCCCCTCATAGTAATATTCTGAGAGGTATTCCATTTTAAATTATTTTTTAAATGAGTTCCAACTTACTTTTCTATCATTGATTTTTTTGTTCTTTTTATGTCCTTCGACCAAATCTCATCCTTTCTTAATAGATTGAAAATAGCCATTTTTCCCTTCATAGAGTTGCAATATTTGTACATAGTAAAGTACTTCTTCATTCCAGAGAGCCAAGCCTCAACTTCTTCACCATTTTTGCTTCGCCATCAAAGGTAGAAGGATTTTTTTTTTTAAATTCTCCTATTAGATCATCTTTATATTTTATTTTCTTCCCATGTCTACCCTCAAAGCTATCACTAGAATCTTCTGATTTGCTAGATATAGGGATTTTGTTAGGAGAAGGGCAATTAGAGGATGAATTTTCTTGTATACTATTCTTTTTATTCTTATAATTGTTATCCCATTCAATTTAGACAATAAGGATTCATTTAATTCTTCATGGGTTCTTAGTACCCTTCCATGTCCAGTCTTAAATTTCATCAAGTTGACTTCCAAATATCTTACTGTTTATAAAAAATCATTATTTACATTATTATTCTCATCGTTAAATTCAACCCAAACTGGTGGGTTAGGAAATCATCTTCCGGCCACTTCTTCCTACAATTTAGTAAAACAAAATTCTTCTATACACAAAAGAAGAACACCATACAAACAAAATTAGATTTTCTCAAAAATATGAATGGACACCATAAGTCCAAGTGTCGTAACTTAAGATCTGATACAACATTGTAACAACCCTTCAATCCACTAAATTTTGAAAAAAAAAAAAAAAAAAGACTTGAAGAAACTAGTATTCTACTTATTACCTTCTCTAGGATATGTGGTACATAACCTTTCATTTCGAGTTTTGTATAACATATCAAATTTATGCATATATATATATATATATATATATCCATCATAGTTCTACACTTAATTTTGAACACACATACACATACACACACACACACACACACACACACACATATCTACCCTCTTATAATAATTTTACAGAGGTCATTGTCGTGTTTGGAACTTTGATATCCAATTTGCATACACGTTTAAATTTTACCACTTAATTTTTTTTATCATCAATCATAACATACACTGGGTTTCAATTTAGGCAACACCATTGATTAACTATATCACTTTATTTGAACTGTCACCGTGAGTGTACTTTACCACACTATCAACATAAATAAGGATGCAACCTCTACGTGAATATAGCACTATTATCCAAAAATTTCGAACCGGTCACCTTCCATGCGACATCAATTGGGCGTTGAGGTTAGTAAAAATAAATTGTACATAGAGTCAAATTATTTGTTAATCTACTATACAGAGTATTGTTTCACATTAAATTTCCAATTGCATAGAGTCTTAAATCAAAATATAGAGAGTTTCGATGGGAATATAGATCTAAATATTCCTTCAAATCAAACGAAAAATTGAAGGAATCCAATAAATTTCAAATTGGAATAAGAATAAACAGAATGAAATAAACAGATAGAGTACTTGGCATGTTGTGCCATACAACTTCAGAAAAACAAAGAACCACGACCATAATTTACACCATTAACAAATTGCAATATATACAGTAGCAGTACACTTACTTGGAAACGATGGGAATAAGTTCTTTGACAGTCAATTCCTCCCAACCATAGGAGAGAGAAACTTGTCTTTTTTCCCAACTCCACCCCCGAGCTGGGTCACCACCATGCACTAGAACTCCAAACAACACTTCCATGTGACACGCTCTCTTAGAGTCCGTAACAAGCTCAAATGATGGACTTATGAAAGAGAGAAACATTCAACACAATTTCTACATGCACAACACTGCAGCCCGTGCTATCTTAGTGCACCAATATATATAGCTTTTTCCCATGTCTTGTGCTATCCCAATCAAATGTCAATCAATCCTTCAATCAAGGATAATTTTAGGGGCGAAATTTAGCCCACGGGCTATTTTTCCATGTTGTTTTCCAAAAAAAGATTCGCCAATTTGTATTTTTGGAAGCCCCATTTCGCCCAATTTTCATGTGGTAAACTTTTTTCACTCAAAAAATTGCCAAATTTTTATATAAACTATATAAAATCCTTATAAATTGAAATAATTTTAGAAAATTATCGCCAAATATTTAACAGTTAACATTTTAAGAATTGGTAAGATTTGCCAAGGTTTATACACTTTTAAATAAGTATGGGTCTTTAAAATTGTCCTTGCCTTCAATCCCTATGATTTAGGATCTTGTTTCGTAGTTGAGCTTTTAGATTGGATTTGAATGGTAAAAATATCTCTTGCTTGCTTTACACATGTTATTTTTGCCATGGTGGTGTCCCAACATTTAACTGAACTCTCCAAGTGTCTTTTTCATTTTATTAATAATAAAATAATAGTTTGTTGCACCAGGTATGAGTCTTGTGGGCTAAAGGGTTATTAGACCACCCTAATGGGGTCGGCCCGGTTAGTATTATGTTAAGTGGTTAAGTTGGGGCCGACCTAGTTGAGTAAAGGTCAAGTGAAAGTTAGTGTATAAATAGAGAGTGTGTCTCTCTCATTTTACACATTCTCTTATTCACTCACTTCACATTAGTGAGAGAGAGGAGGAGTGCGCACAAGTGGAAGAGGAGTATGCTACTAAATATATCTATCTCTTGGGTTTGATATTTGTGATCTTTGTAATGGTGCTTATTCTATCTCTGAGGAAGTTGCGGGGTTTTTCACCTTCTTGGTTTTCCCCAGTGAAATGTTTTGTGTCCCTTGTCTCTTGTCTCTTATGCTTGATATGTTGTACATGTTGTTCTTTCAGTTAAGATCCTATATCTATTGAATTAAATGATGAAAAAATAACATGAAGTTAGAGCTAGCCTGAAGGAAGGCATGATATGGCATTTATCACACTTGTTGCACTTGCGACAAATTGCAAGCTAGGGCTTGACATAGGAAAAACCAGTAATCATAGCACTTTCGCTCTAACTCCAGGGTGGTTCCATGAAGATGGGTAACTCTTTTTGGCCAAATATGACGGTGAAAAACAAAAATTTTACCCATGTATTAAATTGAAGCCCTCGAAACTCATATTTTCCACATAAATTTTGACATGCGGTGGAAAAAAAAATCTAGAGAATTATGTTGGCTTTCCAATGATATTTTTTTCGAAATATACCAACATCATTTATTGTGTCAAATTTCATTTAATGAAACGTGTGTACTTAAAAATTTGAAGAGCAATTAATTAGTAGTTTCTGTGTGTGCACAATAATTCAATGTTATAGTAATAATTTAAAAAAATGAAATATGTGAACATGATCTAGATAGAATGCACTAGTGCTTACATATTTTTCTTTTAATTTTTCTCGAAACATTATATTTATTATTATTTTTCGACACTGACCAATGAATATTTCAGTCACATTTTGAACACGTGTGTGTGTGCACGAAATATTTTGATTGTTTACATAATTTCAAAAACTAAAAATACCATTTTGAAGAGGATGCGTTTATCTAGTGCTTGTGTATTTTTTCAAATTTTTTGGATGTGTATTTTGAATGTTGTGGATTTATCTTTGAGCTCAATCGAAGTTGTCGACAGGGTTTTTTAGGGCAAGTTTTAGTAGAAATTTAAAAACAAAAGACATACAAAGATAAAAATTCATAAATTTTATGTATCTGGATAGAGGATTCATTGACGAATCCAATGGTATCAATTCCACCCATTAATGTGCATTTAATGATATGGTTTAACCCTCTGGAAGGTAGACAAAACTTTCATTATGCATTGAAAAGGGATCTCGGCCTGTTATTTAGGCCCTCGATCGAGCTATTTGCTCGATCGAGGGTTAAATATGACCTTGATCGAGGTTTTTACAGAGACCTCGATTGAGGTATGTTCAAGCCCTCGATCGAGAAAATACCTCAATCAAGAGCCTAACAAACAAGTCGTGGGCCTTTTTTTATATTTTTCAAAAGCTAGATCAGGGTCTTGTTTCAACCCTCGATTGAGGTTTTAATAGCTTGATCGAGGTCCTGTTTCAACCCTCAATCAAGGTCTTTTAAATCCCTCAATCACGGTCTTTTAAAACCCTCAATCGAGGTTTTAATATCTCGATCGAGGGCTTTAAAGACCTCGATCGAGGGTCCGGAACACAAATTTTTGGCACTTCGCTGGCCAAAAATCGTGAACCAACTTCATTGATCAACCATGTGCAAAGTGTCACTCACACGTCTTGTGAGTATATTTTTGTGTATTTAAATAACTCTTACAAAAATAATTGTTTTTGAAATATTTTCAGAAATATTAAATAAAAAATAAAATAATAAAGTCATACAGGTATCACATTTCTTACCCATTATTTGTAACACCGTCCTCGGTGTTCTTTTATTCTGAGCTCCCTTGCTCATTCCGGAACATGGAGGGATATGCCTCTGGCATTTTATCATCCGTTTCCCATGTTTCCTATTCAAGGCTAAAGTGATTCCACTGCACTTTTATTTGAACGATGGCTCAATTCCATAGCATATGTTCCTTCCTATCTAGGATGCAAAAATGTTTGGTCTGGAAATCACCCTCGGCTTCTGCCTGAATCATATTCCAATCAATTACATGCGTAGCATCATGCACATATTTTTTAACAATGAAATATGAAATACATCGTGCACTTTTATAGTAGGGGGAAGTGCAATTTGATAAGCTACTGGCCCTATCTTAGCTAACACTTCGAAAGGACCACAATACCTGGGTTCCAGCTTGTAACACCTTCCCAAGTTCAAGGTAATCTTCTTTGGTTTTACCTTTAGATAGACATGATCTCCAATGTTGAACTCTCTTGGAGTTATTTTTAAATCCGCATAAATCTTCTTCCGATCCTGGGAAACTTTTAAGTTTTTTTGCACTTCTTTCACCATCTGTTCCATCTCCTTTAACATGTCATGTCCTAGAACAATGCTATCAACAAGGTTATCCCAAGACACATGAGTGTGGAATTTTTGACTATACAATACTTCAAATGGACTCATTTTTAAGGAAACTTGATATCCATTATTATAAGCAAATTCTACTAATTGCAAATAGTGTTCCCATTTACCTGGTTTATCCATTACATACATTCACAACGTATCTTCTAACACTTGGTTAGTTCTTTTAGTTTTCCCATCTGTCTAATGATGGTAAGTAGTACTGAAATGTAGCTGAGTATCTAGAGCTTTAAACAAAGGTTTCCAAAAATTACTTGTAAATTTTGTATCTCTTTTAGAAATCACAACTTTCAGAATACCATGCAAACAAGAAATTTATTTCATAAAAATATCGACTATGTTAATTCCTTTAAAGGTAGCTTTCACAAGTATGAATTGTGCAACTGTACTTAAACTATCAACAATTACCATTATTGAGTCATGTTGTTTATTCATTTTAGGTAATCCCATTATAAAGTCCATAGTTATTATCTCCCATTTCCATTCTGGAATAGGAAAGGGTTGAAGTAACTTACCGGGATGTTGATGTTAGATTTTTACTTGTTGACATTCAATACATCTAGCTAGGTAATTTGTAGCATCATTATTCATATTAGGCCAATAATAGTTTTTTCTTAAATTAGTTATCGTCTTTGAAATCCCGGATGTATGGAATACGGTATCTTATGTAACTCATTCAATATTAATTGCTTAACTTATTTAGAATTACGTATATATAATTGATTTTTATAGACTAGCAAATATTTTGTGCTTATGGAATAAATTGAGGATTCATTTCCATTTATACCCTTTTTCATTTTTTCTTTAATTTTTAAATATTCTTCATCATTTATATATGCATCTTTTATCGAGTCTTCAAGATTTGTCTTATAACAGCTAAAAGTAGCCAAACAATGTGGAACGACATTCCTACTGAGGGCATCCGCCAGTTTGTTCTCTTTGTGTTTAATGTGAATTTCAAAATCATACTCCCTCAAGAAGGCTAACCACCTTGCTTGGCAAGAATTTAACCTTTGTTGATCAAATAAGTATTTTAAGCTTACGTTATTAGACATTAAAGTGAATTTTCTTCTTATTAAGTAATATCTCCACATTCTTAATGTATGTATTATAGCAGCTAGTTTCAAGTCATGTGTTGTGTAGTTATGTTCATGTTCTTTAAGTTTTCTTGGCTCGTAACTTATTACATAATCCTCTTGCAGTAGAATGCCACCTATTCCCTCTAACCAGGCATCCATACATACAATGAAGTCCTTGCACAGATGTGACTATTCTTAGAATTATTAAGTGCGGTGGTAATCAAGTGTTTAATCTTTCAAATATTTCTTGACATTTATTAGACAATATAAATTTAGTTCCTTTCTTTTGAAGTGAAGTTATCAAATAACCAAATCCTAGAGAACCCCTTAATGAACCTAGGGTAGTAACCCGTGATCCCCATAAAGGATAGAATCTCAGTTACATCCTTAGGAACTAGCCAATCAATTATCACCTTGATTTTATCCGGGTCTACAGAAATGCCCTCCTTAGATATTACATGACCTAGGTATTGAATTTTATCTTGAAAGAAATTAGATTTACTTAACTTTGCATAAATTTTATGTTCTCTTAAGCCTTTGCAAGAATAACTTTAATGTTCTTCATGCTCTTCTTCATTTTAAGAGTATATTAAGATGCCATAAATAAATACTATTACAAACTTATCTAAGTAACTATGGATAACAATGTTCATTAAACACATTAACTTGTTCGGAGCATTAGTCAATCCAAATGGTACAACCAAGAACTCATAATTGTCTGTGCCGTGTTGTAAATGTTGTTTTATGAACATCCTCATCTTTAATTCTTACTTGATGGTACCAATACCTTAATTCAATCTTAGAGAATAACGCAACTCCCCTTACCTAATCAAACATGTTATGAATGCAAGGGAGAGGGTATCTATTTTTTATTGTCGTTTTATTTAATTGTCTGTAATCAACGAAAAAGTATTGATGTGTTATCTTTCTTTTTAACAAACAAAACTGGTGCTCCCCACATAGACACACTCGATCTTATATACTCTTTGTCTATTAATTCTTGCAATTGTAATTTTAATTCCACCAACTTAGGTGTATTCATTCTATAAGGAGCCTTTGAGGTAGGCACTGCTCCTGGTACCAACTCAATGGTAAAGTCAATATCCATCCTTGCAGGTAATCCAGGTATGTCCTTTGGAAAAACATATTTAAATTCATTTAAAAGAGGAAAATCTTCCTAACTAGGTTTTGTTTTATCATCATTATTTTTAGTGATGTGCACAACAATCAATCTACATCCTTTCCTAGCACACTTTTTCAATTTTAAAGCAGATATTTTCATAGTAAGAACTTTTTAGGAATCCCTTTAATAAGTCTATTTTCACCATTTTCATCAATACAAGTGAAAATTTTCTCAAAGAAATTCAATATAACTCTATGATTTTCTAACCAATCCATGCCAATTAATACATCATATGATCCTAATGGCAAGATGTTCAAATCTACTTTTGTAGTCAAATCTTTCATATAACTTTCACCACTAGAAATGAAGACGGTTACCTTTCTTTCTGTTCCTGTGGCTAATTGTAGTAACGATGACTTTTAAAAATTATACTTTTTCATTTTATATAAATATACTATCTTACGATATATGTACCCTAAACCAGATCCATAATCTATTAATACAAAAATAGATTTTTCAAACATCTTACCATCAACTTCAATCATTGAAGGTTTATAATCCACTTGATGATTGTCCAATGATGCGCTTATCTTCAGTATGTTCTAAGAAACCTCTCCAACTGTGGGGACAATGTGAATATTATAGTTATCCTTCTTATGAGGACAATCCTGATACGAATTACTCTCCTAACAGCCCCAACACTGTAGTGGTTTTATTTTTACTTTTTATTTTTTCTTGTTAAAAATATTTTCTTTATACCTAGTTCTTATTGGTTGTTTTCTATTTTTAAAATTATTGTTGATGTATTTGTAACTTCGGAATGTATTTCATATATGTATATTGTATTCCTATAGAGATGTTATTATTCCTCTATATGGAAGTGTTTGTATTCCTATAGAGATGTTATTATTCCTCTATACGGAAGTGTCGTCATTTATATTGTAAGTGTCATAACTTATACTTGATGGGTTATTAGACCACCTTGGTGGGGTCAGCCCTGTATAAGTCATGTGGGTCAAAGGGTTATTAGACCATCCTATTGGGGGTCGGCCCTGTTAGCATTATGCTATGTGGTTAAGTTGAGGCCGACCTAGTAAAGGTTATTAGGCAAGTCAAGTCAAGTATAAATAGAGTGCGGGAGGTACTCTATGTGATCATTCACTTTCTCACTCATACTCTCATTGGAGAGTGGCACACTTGTGGAGGAGGAGAAGATGCTGCTAGGAGAAGACTATATCTTATGATTGGATTGTATCATTGCTCTATCTATCTCTGAGGAAGTCGTGCGGTTTTTCACCTTTATGGTTTTCCCCAGTGAAACTTTGTGTGTCTATTGTCTCTTGTGTGCTTACATTATTATGTCCATGATTGATATGCTGTATTGTTCTCTTAGTTAAGATCCTATATCAGATTGAATTTAATTCTGAAAAGATAACATGGTATCAGAGCTAGCCCGAAAGAAGGCATGGTATGAAATTTATGACACTTGTTGCACTTGCGAAGCTAGGGCTTGATATAGAAAAAACGAGTCATTGTAGCAATTTCGCTATAAATCCATTTTGGAAAATTTTCTGGATCTAAAACTTGTACAGGTCGAAGATAAGATCCCAATGTACCTTGTGTCCAAAGCAAAACTTCTAATTCATTGTACTTTGTGTTTTATGATCTGTAAAATATAGGGTTTTGGCCTCTTCCAGATCTCAGTCATAAACATGTGACCTGGGAAAAAAGGTAACAACTTGGGCTAGGAATCTCCAAATGAAATTTAGTAAGAATTGACAGGTAGGGAATGGATTTCGCTTTAACAGGCTAAAGGTTCAGAGGCCAAAAGTAAACCAGTGACACGTGGCACTTCGTACAAGTTCGCTCTCCTATTTTATCCCATAAATAGGTCACGTTGCGACACTTGGCATAGCTCTCGCAAAACTTTGAATACATCTCTCTCAGAGAATCCATTTGAGGTTAGACCTGTGGGATTGGAAAGATAACAGGTCAAGCTACCACAAGAAAAATTTTCAGACCCTGTAGATCTCAATTTTCGGAGTTACACCAAAAACAATCAAGTGCATATTTCTGTCAAAACAAAATTAGATTTTGAGCACCTTCATTCATGGCTCCGGGAATTTAGGGATTCAGAGAAAGTTGGAATTTTTTTAATCAGAGACCATAGCTGGATGCTCCTCATAAATATCAAAATTTAGAGACCAATATCAAATTTTTTTGTTGGGTAGAAGGCCGGGTATAATCAAACCCTAGTTCGGGACTTTGATCGGAAAAGTGAAAAATTAGGGCTTCTGCAAAAATGGGGATTTTTGAAATCTGTGACCATAGCTGGAAGCTCCTTGGAAAAATCAAAGTTTAGAGATTTGGATCAAACTATTTGGTTGGGTGAAGCTCCGAGAAACTCAAACCCTAATTCAAGGTCCTCCCTAGTGAATTGGAAAATCTAAAAGGCAATTTTGAGGGGTGAAACTTTCCAGTTTTCAAATTCTGAGTATACCAGCTTGACCAGCTCAGAAAGGTGCATCTTTCTATCCTTTCAGAAGTTTGAGATTCAAAGTTTGAATTTTTAGGGTTTCTCTGACAAACCTTAATCCAGCTCCAGATCCATTTTTTGCAAATCAAAGTGGATTGGGTTAATCCTAGAAGAGAATGGATTGGTCACCTGCATAAGTGAAGAAGTTCCAGTTTCAGAGGGAGATGAGGCTAAGGCCTTACATAAGAAGAATACAAGAGATCTCGACATGTATGAATTATCAAGGTATGTTTTGAAAACTGTTCATGATTAAGTTTATGTTTGTCTTCATTAAGATTAGTACAGATCCTTATTAATTTTAGACTTGTCAAAACATGAATGCATGATAGAAGATATTCATTGATTAGGGTTTTTACACTTATGATTGTACTAATACATTATGGTGTTGTATGAGGTTGATGTTGTCCGCTAACATGAAAGGTACATCAAGAAAGAACAACCATGTTCTAGTTCAAGAACATATGACCATGGTGACATGAAGACAAAGATTCATCCATTGTCATGGATCAAATTGAATCTCTACTTATGAGGTATGTATAATTTGGTTCTACAATGCTGAACCTATGAGATATGCAGGTCACTAGCACAAGTCATTTAAGAGAACAAGAAGACATCATGTGGGTATGTTAGACATAACCAGCTAACATATTAATCCAGGTATGTTTTTTTTATATCAAGTTAGAATCCTACCTTGTGATAGGATCTCTTATATAAGTATACTTGGTATGATTGATAATGATTATTCATGAAGTTATAGGGTTGAGTAATTATGGGTTTAGGCATATTATGCTTCGTACTTTGATTGATGATATGACTACCTAGAAAATTCCTATGGTCAAATACGAATATGTATGAGTTATCTGTGTATGAAATGATCTTGACCATACATGTTTAAGATTACTTAGAATCATAATGTTTTTCATAGTATTAAGATTATACTAATGAATGTATGTATGACATATCAAGGATCACATAATGATGATACTAGTAAGTATGCATATTGATCGAGGATGGATATAAGTTCAAAGACAGGTAATCCAGATCAAGAGGGAGCACACTCCAATAGTTCCAGCAAGTAAGCAAATATTGAGAGGGAGTCCACCATACAAACCAAACAAAGATAAGTATTTGAATTGTCATTTCTTGTATATTTGTTTGTTTAAATAATATTGTTCAATGATGTATATGCTTATGTTCCTAGACTCAGGGTGTGTATTATGGATATTAGAATAATTGCATTAATGAACAATATACTACTAATATGCATGTGATGGGTAAGTGGCCTATGACACTGTACAACATTCCATTACTACTTATCTAGAATGAAACCTCTTTGCTGACATGTTGGGAGCAGTGCAAACTCTTAACAATGTTCTGGTAGAGATTGGAAGGCATCTAGAAAGTTACGGGATATGGATAAATGTTGTATTGAAGCATTGCCTAAAATAATTGAATGACTGTATGACATATTTCTTTAAGTGTAAGAATTTGTTCTGAAAACTATGAGAAGTTTCTAGTCATGCAATTTAACTTGTTGTGTAGAAAAGATTGTATATGAGCACCCACAAAAGAAGGACTACAACATTTGTTCCAGCAACAAAGTTATCTATTGAAGACATTGAATATATTGAACTTCCCAGTATCCAGGAAGAATGGCTTGATTCGTCGATCATGAAGAATGATGTTTGGGATGTGGTTCCAAGACTGGAAGGGAATTCTGATGTGACTTCCAAGTGGATCTATAAGATCAGGCATGATGCAGAAGGCAACATAGAGAAATAAAAAAGCAAGTGATGAAATGGAAGATACACTAGATGGATGTCAAGACAGCTTTCTTACTTGGTGTTCTTCAGATTGATGACACTTCGAGGAAGAAGTGATGGACACATTTGCTGGATCCATTCCAAGCATGGTGAGAGGAGGATCCTTCCCATGGCTATGGATGTAAGCACTGGATTATGAGCATCAGAAGGATGCTCCAGTTACTGCTCTGTATATGCATCATGTTGGATGCTTGTTATGGTTAGTTGTTGAAATATTGTAAGTTCTAAGAATATTATATTTGTACTTTATTATTCCGGAGATGTTTCATTCCTCCGTGAAGATCTTATAGTATATCTGGAGATGTTTATTCCTCCATCGGAATGTGTTAACTTGGGTTATTAGACTTCCCTAGTGGGGGTCGGCCCTGTATGTGTTATGTGGGTCAAAGGGTTGTTAGACAACCCTAGTGGGGTCGGCCCAGTCAGTTGTAGTGGGGTATTTAACCCAATGGTAAATTTTGGGCCGACCTAGTTAATAAAAAGTACAAGTTAGAGATGTGTATAAATAGAGGAGGTGTGTTCTTCATTATACACACACTTCCCTCACTCAGAATATAGCGCACTTGTGGAGGAGAGGTATGTTATGGTGGAAGAGGAGATCATGTCTTTGGTTTGCATCTTTTTGTATTGCTGGTCATCTATATTGAGGAAGCTTTGCTGGGTTTTCTACCCCATGAGGGTTTCCCATGATAAATCTGTGTCTCTTGTGTTTATGCTGTGCTTGTTGTTTCTTTAGTGATCCTGTATATGCTATGATTGTGAAATGGAATGTAATGCTGCTATTTTCTGTCTTAGCATACTGAATCTTAACATGGTATCATAGCTAACCTAAAGGAAGGCAATGTATGGCACTTACGACACTTGCTTCTCTTGCGACAATTTGAAGGTTAGGGATTTATATAGCGAAAACCCGTCATCGTGGAACTTTCGCCATAAATCCATTTTGGCAATGGTTCAAGATCTAAAAAGTTTACAGGTCACAGATAACATCCCTATGTCCCTTGTGTCCAAAGGGAACCCTCCGATTCGTTTCATTTTGTGAGTTATGATTAGTACAAGTTAGGGTTTCTGCCTCTTCCAGATCTCAGTCATAATCAGGTGACCTTGGAAAAAAGGTCATAACTTGGGCTAGGAAGATCCAAATGAAATTTCGTAAAAAGTGATAGGTAGGAAATAGACTGCACTATCTCAGGAAACTTTTTTAGAGGCCGAAGTGGAACAAGTGACACGTGGCATGCCATACAAGTTTGCTCTCCTGTTTTATTCCATAAACAGGTCACGTTGCGACACTTGGCATAAATCTCTCTCAGAAAATCCAATTGAGGTCAAACCTATTGAGATGGAAAGATGACAGGTCAGGCTACAATAAAAAACATTTTCAGACCCCGTGGATCGAAAATTTTGGAGTTACAGCAGAAACAATCAGGTACATATTTCTGTCAAAACAAAATTATTTTTGGAGCACCTTCATTCATGGCTTCCAGAATTTAGGGTTTCGGAGAAAGTTAGAATTTTAGGAATCGGAGTCCATGGCTGAATGCTACTCAGGAAAATCGAAATTTAGAGACCAAGATCGAATTTTTTGGTTGGGTAGAAGACCGGGCTTGATCAAACCCCAGTTCGGGATTTTGATCGGAAAGATGGAAAATTAGGGCTTAAGCAAAAGTTGGAATTTTTGAATTCTGTGACCACGGCTCGAAGCTCCTCAGAAAAATAAGAGTTTAGAGCCTTGGATCAAACCTTTTGATTGGGCAGAAGGCTGGGCTTCATCAAACCCTAGTTCGAGATCCTGTCCAGAAGACCTAGAAGTTTCGAAGGCAATTTTGAGGGTCAAAATTTGGAGATTTCAAAATTGAAGTATGCTAGTTTGATCAGCTCAGCAAGACACATCCTTCCATCCATTCAGAAGTGTGAAAGCCAAAGATTGAATTTTTGGGGTCTCTCTAGCAAACCCTAATCAAGCTCCAGATCAAGTTTCTCGGGGAGTTGAGGCTAAGGCCTTATAAAAGAAGACTACAAGAAGTCTCGACAGGTATGACTTAAGGAGGTTCAGGTATGTCTTGAAATATGATTCTTGATTAAGTTCATAATGTGTTTGTCTTCGTATTATTTAGTACAATATTGATTAATATTAGAATTGTCTTATCACCCTAGTAATAGTATGAATGCATGTGAATGATCGAAGACATTCATTGATTAGGGCTATATGATTGTACTAATGCACTATGGTGTTGTATTTGGTTGATGTTGTCTGCTAACGAGGTTCAGGTACATCAAGAAAGACAAATCAAGTTCCATGACCATGACAACATGAAGACAAAGACTCACCCATAATCTTTGTTCTACTTATGAGGTATGTATGACTTTGTTATATTATGCTTAACCTATGAGATATGCAGGTTCTAGCACAGGATCTCTAAGAAGATATTGTTTAGGTATGTTAGACGTAACTAAGCAAGTATACTAATCCAGGCATGTTTTCCTATGTCAAGTTAGAATCTTACCTTGTGTTAGGATCCCTTATATAAGTATAATTGGTATGGTTGTTTATGCTTATTCATAAAGCTGGTTATCAAGAGTTTATGCATATTATGTCTCTTATCTTGATTGATGATTTAACTAACCAAAAGAGTCCTATGATCAAACAAGAATATGCATGAGTAAAAGAAGACTTTCCTGAAACCTTGAATACTAATGTTTATTATCTATGATCATGACTATACATATTCAAGATTATTTATAATTATAATGTTTTGATAATATTGATATTATACTAATGAATGTATGTTTGTGTATGAGATCATGAGGATGACACTAGTGCACACTTGAGCATGCACAGTGGTGCAGAATGAATAGAAGTTCAAAAGTCATATAGGAGATCAAGTGGGAGGCAGTCACATAAACATAAAAGATAAGTATTTGAGTTGTTATATGAAATAGTAAATGATATTGCTTGTAATAGTTGTATGCATATTTAGAATATATCATGTTGAGTGTAAACATTCATATAACATTGAACAGTATACTTCTAATATGCATATGATTGATAAGTTGGAAAAACATTCCATTGTTGCTTGTCTAGAATGAAACCTCTTTGCTAACATACTGAGAGTTGTGCACACTCTCGATAGTATGTTCTGGTAGAGATGGAAGGCATCTAGATAGCCACTGTATGCATACAGGATATGGAAAAGTGTTGTGCCAAAGTATTGGTCAAGATAGTAGCATAACTATTTAAAGCATATATGTATGCATAATAGGTTATCATGTCAATATGATTTGATGATTATGAAGTATTACTAATCATGTACTTAATTTTGATTTGTAGGAAAGATCATGACGAATGATGAACACTGAACAAGTGATGGATGTTCAACAAAAGATTTACAAATCAAACACACTATAGAAGGCTTGTGGCTAGAAGATTCTCTTAGAAAGAGGAAGGGAATCATGACGAGATGTTTGCTCCAAGTAGCTAGATAAGACCATTATCTTAATGGTGTAATTAAAGAAGAAGTGTGAATCAGGTTCTGTATGGGTACCCAGGATCGATAGTCAATTGATGAGCTTAATGATCACCATGGGTGATGTTGTTCTCAACCTTTCCTACAAGGTTGAATATGGTTTCTATACACAGATGACATGGATGCAAGAAGGAACTCACCATAGAGTTCGAATGATCTCAAGGCTCATATCAGTAGACCCATCTGACAAGAGATGGAACAGATAGATATGTAGAAGATCACTCAATGCAGAGTATTAATGATGTTCAGTCACAGAAGGAGATTTGATAGTTTCTTGACAAGCTTGGGATTTACCAGAAGTAAAGTTGTTCCTAACCTTTACCTTAAGGTTATGGATCATACTATTATTGTATGTAGATGATCTCTTTCTGACAGGGAATGAGAAACAGATAATGGAAAGCAAGAAGAAGCTAGCTACAGATTTCGAGATGAATGATATCGGATTGATACATTACCTCCTAGGACTGGAAGCATGAAAAGGCTCAGAAGGAATCTTTCTCAACCAAGGAAAGTATGCTGTGAAAATCTTGAGAAGAATTGATTTGTTCGAATGAACAACCATAGCCACTCTCATGGGTTCCTACTTGAAGCTGTTAGCTAATGACTCCTCAGAGTTAGTTGATGTGACTCTGTACAGATATATTATTGGGTTACTGATGTATCTGACGAATACCAGGCCAAATATATGCCTTGCTGTGAACACCTTGAGTCAGTATCTGGTGGAAACTAGATGTGTTCACCTGATAGTTGCGAAGCATGTGATGAGGTACCTAAAGGTTACGATAGAATTTGATCTATGCTATCTTGGAGATCATGACTTCAGATAGCTACACAGATGTTGATTGAGCAGAAAGTGTATCAGACAGGAAGAACATATCGAGAGGATGTTATTGTCTGGTATCAGCCATGATCTCGTGGTTTAGCTGGAAGCAGTCTAGTGTGGCTCTCAGTACGACAGGAATATATGGCTGGTTTCTCTGCTAGTTGTGAAGCAGTATGGCTTCTGGATTGTTTGACTTAGAGATAGACCCAACTGTGATCCTATGTGACAAACAGATTTGTATCAAGATGGCAGAGAATCCAATGTTCCATGATATGGCGCAGAAAGGAACTATAAAGTTTGAATTTGTAACAAGTTGCTGATGTACTAACCAAACCTCTACCTCAAGTGAACAAGTTACCGATGTACTAACCAAACCTATACCTCAAGAAAAGTTTGAGTATTCTATGAGACAAGCTTGGTAGGACCCTCCTCGAGAGGGGGAGTGATGTGGTCATTTATGATGAGATTGCCTGCATCGACAGTGAGGTTGATGATGTGATGCCGACAGAGAGGTTGGTGGATGGTCCTTAGATAGGGTCTAAGTTGATGAGGGGATTGCATCATCCTTGAACACATGTTCTAAAAGGATCCGTAGACATATGTCTCTGAGAAAGAAGAGGGATTGCATCATCTTTGAACACATGTTCTAAATTGATCCGTAGACAGATGTCTCTGAGAATGTGGTCCCTAGTGGACAAAAGGATTGTATCATCCCTGGACTTCAGTTCTAAAGTGATCCGTAGACAAATGTCTCCGAGAATGTGGTCCCTAGTGGACGAGGGGATTGTATCATCCATGGACACATGTCCTAAAAGAGATCTGTAGACATATGTCTCCTAGAATGTGGTCCCTAGTGGACGAGAGGATTGTATCATCCCTGGAATTCAGTTCTAAAGTGATCCGTAGACAGATATCTCCGAGAATGTGGTCCCTAGTGGACAAGGGGATTGTATCATCCATGGACACATGTCCTAAAAGATATCCGTAGACATATGTCTCCGAGAAAGTAGTCCCTAGTGGATGAGGGGATTGTATCATCCATGGAAACATGTCCTAAAAGACATCCGTAGACATATGTCTCTAAGAAAGTGGTCCCTAGTGGACGTGATAGGACTGCATCGTGCCTGAGCTTTTGGTTCAAAATGTACATGATAGGATTGCATCATCCTTGGACTTATGTCCTAAAGTGATAGGGATTGATCATCCTGTAAGTGGATCAGTATTGCATCATCCTTGGACTTATGTCTTAAAGTGATAAGGACTACTCATCCTGTAAGTAGATTGGGATTGCATCATCCCTAGACATGGTGAGGTGTCTTAAAGTGATAAGGACTAGTCATCCTATAAGTTGATTCGGGATTGCATCGTCCCTAGACATGGTGAGGTGCCTTAAAGTGGTAAGGACTAATCATCCTGTAAGTTGATTCAGGATTGCATCGTCCCTAGACATGGTGAGATGTCTTAAAGTGATAAGAACTAATCATCCTATAAGTTGATTCGGGATTGCATCGTCCCTAGCCATGGTGAGGTGTCTTAAAGTGATAAGGACTAATCATCCTATAAGTTGATTCGGGATTGCATAGTCCCTAGACATGGTGAGATGTCTTAAAGTGATAAGGACTAATCATCCTGTAAGCTGATTCGGGATTGCATCATCCCTAGACATGGTGAGGTGTCTTAAAATGATAAGGATTGATCATCCTGTAAGTTGATCTGGATTGCATCATCCATAGACATGAGAGATGTCTTAAATTGAGAGGGACTGATCATCCCGTAAGCAGATCATGATTGTATCATCCTTGGACCTATGTCCTAAAGTGAGAGGGATTGATCATCCCGTAATAGGATCTTGTGTGTTGAAGCGTATGCTGCTATTGTGTATACTTGTATTGATGAGGATACTTGTATTGATGATATGTATACTTGTATTGATG
The DNA here is from genome assembly GCA_027924585.1 of Larix kaempferi. Lineage (NCBI taxonomy): Eukaryota > Viridiplantae > Streptophyta > Pinopsida > Pinales > Pinaceae > Larix > Larix kaempferi. Next base: position 11,936,998 of record BSBM01000469.1, read on the forward strand.
AGGATACTTGTATTGATGATGTGTATACTTGTATTGATGATATTTATGTTGATGTATATGTAACTTCGGAATGTATTTCACACATATGTATATTATATTCCTATAGAGATGGTATTATTCCTCTATAAGGAAGTGTCGTCATTTATATTGTAAGTGTCGTAACTTATACTTGATGGGTTATTAGACCACCTTGTTTGGGGTCGGCCCTGTATAAGTCATGTGGGTCAAAGGGTTATTAGACCACCCTATTGGGGGTCGGCCATGTGGGTCAAAGGGTTATTAGACCACCCTATTGGGGGTCGGCCCACTCAGCATTATGTTATGTGGTTAAGTTCGAGCCGACATGAGTTAGGTAAAAAGGCAAGTCAAGTCAAGTATAAATAGAGTGCGGGAGGCACTCTATTTACTCACTCACTTCACACACATGCTCTCAAGGAGGAGAGGCGCACTTATGGAGGAGGAGGATTGCTGCTAGGTTATGGCTATCTCTATTGGTTGGTTGTATCATTTCTCTATCTATCTCTGAGGAAGTTATTGGGGTTTTTCACCTTTATGGTTTTCCCCAAGTAAATCTTTGTGTCTCTTGTGTGTGCTTGCATTATTGTCTCCATGATTGATATGCTGTAGATATGCTGTACATGTTGTTCTCTCAGTTAAGATCCTAGATCAGATTGAAGTAAATTCAGAAAATTTAACATGGTATCAGAGCTAGCCTGAAAGAAGGCATGATATGGCATGTATGACACTTGTTGCACTTACGATGCTAGGGCTTGATATAGCAAAAACCAGTCATCGTAGCACTTTCGCTATAAATCCATTTTTGCGAAGTTTTCGGATCTGAAATTTTTACAGGCCGAAGCTAAGATCTCCAGGTATCTTGTGTCCAAAGGACAACCTCTAATTCGTTGTACTTTGTGATTTATGATCTGTACAATATAGGGTTTCTGCCTCTTCCAGATCTGAGTCAAAATCAGGTGACCTTGGGAAAAAGGTCATATCTTGGGCTAGGAAGCTCCAAATGAAAGTTCGTAAAAAGTGACAGGTAGTACACAGTCTGAGATATCTCAGAAAACTTTTTCAGAGGCCGAAGTCGAACCAGTGACACGTGGCACGCCGTACAAGTTCGCTCTCCTGTATTATCCCATAAACAGGTCACGTTGCGACATTTGGCATAACTCTCTCTCAGAGAGTCCAATTGAGGTCAGACCTGTCAGGATGGAAAGGTAACAGGCCGAGCTATCTCAGAAAACTTTTTCAGAGGCTGAAGTTAAAACAGTGACACGTGGCACGCCGTACAAGTTCGCTCTCCTGTTTTATCCCAAAACAGGTCACGTTGCGACATTTGGCATATCTCTCTCTCAGAGAATCCAATTGAGGTCAGACCTGTCAGGATGGAAAGATAACAGGTCAGGCTATCTCAGGAAACTTTTTCAGACCCTGTGGATCAAAAATTTCGGAGTTACACCAGAAACAATCAGGTACATATTTCTGTCAAAACAGAATTATTTTTTGGTACCTTCATTCATGGCTTCCGGAATTTAGGGCTTTGGAGAAAGTTGGAATTTTTGTAATCGGAGACCACGGCTGGATGCTACTCATCAAAATAGAAATTTAGAGACCAAGATCAGAATTTTTGGTTGGGCAGAAGGCCGGGCTTGATTAGACCCTAGTTCGGGACTTTGATCAGAAAAGTGGAAAATTAGGGCTTCTGTAAAAATGGGAATTTTTGAAATCTGTGACCACGGCTGGAAGCTCCTCAGAAAAATAGAAGCTTAGAGCTTTGGATCAAACATTTTGATGGGGCAAAAGAGTGGGCTTCATCAAACCCCAGTTCAGGGTCACGTCCAGTGAATCTAGAAGTTTCAAAGGCAAAATTGAGGAGTGAAACTTTGCAGTTTTCAAATTCTGAATATACCAACTTGATCAGCTCATCAAGGCACATATTTCTATCCTATCAGAAGTTTGAAATTCAAAGTTTGAATTTTTGGGGTTTCTCTGACAAACCCATATCCAGCTCAAGGTCCAGTTCTTGCAAATCAAGTGGATTGGGTTAATCACTTGCATAAGTGAAGAAGTTCCTGTTTCAGAGGGAGATGAGGCTAAGGCCTTACATAAGAAGATTACAAGTGATCTCGACAGGTATGACTCATCGAGGTATGTTTTGAGATTTGTTCATAATTAAGTTTATGGTATGCTTGTCTTCATATTATCACGGTTAGTACAATCTTGATTTTAGACTTGTCATATCACCTTAATAAAATTATGAATGCATGATAGAAGTCATTCAATTATTAGGAGTATGAAACTTATGTTTGTACTAACACATTGTGATGTTGTATGAGTTTTATGTTGTCTACTAACATGAAAGGTACACCAAGAAGACAAATCATGTTCTAGTTCAAGAACATATGATCATGAGGACAAAGATTCATCCATTGCCATGGATCTCATAGAAGATCCATTCTCGAGGTATGTATAACTTAGTTTTATAATGGTTAACTTATGAGACATGCAGGTTACTAGCACAAGTCACTAAAGAGAACCAGAAGACATTATGCGGGTATGTTAGACATAAATAGCTAGCATGCTAATCCAGGTATGTTTTTCCTATATCAAGCTAAAATCCTACCTTGTGTTAGGATCTTATACTGTTGTTGATAATAATTATTCATGAAGTCATAGGTTTGAATAATCATGGTTGGATGTATATTATTATAATTGATGATATGACTAACCAGAAGAATCATGAAAGTATAGGCTTGAATAATCACAGGTTTTATGCATTTTATATCTTATCTTGATTGATGATTCAACTAACCTGAAGAGTCATAGGCTTGAGTAATTACAGGTTTAGACATGTTATGTTTCTTATGATTTGACTAACCATAAGAATCCTTGAATGCTCATGCTTATTATTTCTGTTTGAAATGATCATGACTATACATGCTTGAGATTATTGTGTTTTAATAGTATACTAATGAATGTATGATTTTATATGAGATCACAAGGATAACACATTCATGATACTAATAAGCATGCATAGGGACCAAGGATGAATATGAGATTCAAGAACAGGTAATCCAGGAAGCAAAGATCAAGAGGGAGTACACTCCAGTGGTTTATGCAAGGATGCAGATATCCAGAGGGAGTTGTCCATCTCTCTACATCCCACAACAGAAAGGTGTAGAAGAAGCTACTTTAGATTAGTACTCCAGCAGCTCCTGCAAGGAAGCGAAGACTCAGAGGGAGTCCACCCAACGAACAAACAAAGATAAGTATTTTAATTATCATTTCTTACATATTTGTTTGTTTAAATAAAATTGTTCAAATGATGTATATGCTCATGGTATTAGACTTAGGATATGTATTGTGCATATTAGAATAATTACAATAATGAACAGTATACTACTAATATGCATGGGTAAGTAGCCTATGGCACTGTACAACATTCCATTGCTACTTATCTAGAATGAAACCTCTTTGCTGACATGTTGGGAGTTGTGCACACTCTTAACAATGTTCTGGTAGAGATTGGAAGGCATCTAGAAAGTTACGGAATATGGATAAATGTTGTATTGAAGCATTGGCTAAGATAATTGCATGACTGTATGGCATATTTCTTTATGTGTAAGAATTTGTTCTGAAAACTATGAGATGTTTTCTAATCATGCAATTTAACTTGTTGTGTAGGAAAGATCGTATGGCATCTCCTACAAAAGAAGAACTACAACATTTGTTCCAGCAACAAAGATATATATTGAAGATATTGAAGATATTGAAGTTCCCAGGATCTGGGATGAAGAAATGAAATGCCATGATCCGTCGATCATGAAGAATGATGTTTGGGATGTAATCCCAAGACATGAAGGGAAGTTTGCTATGACTTCCAAATGGAATTATCAGATCAAGCATGTTGCAGATGGCAACATTGAGAAATATAAAAGTGATGAAATAGAAGATGCACCAGATGGATTTCAAGACAGCATGGTGTAGTCACATATATGTGCAGAACTTGGTATGGTAGGATAGACAGCTTTCTATCCAGTTTGGGCTTTACCAAGAGTAAAGCGGATTCCAACCTTTACTACAAGGTTGAGGAAGGCAATCCAGTGTATGCGGATAACCTGTTTGTTACAGGTGAAGATAGATTGATTGCCGACATGCAGCGGAAGCTTACTACCGAGTTCGAGATGAAGAACTTGGGGATGATGCACTATTTGTTTTTGGCATGGAGGTGTGGCAGAGTGCAGATGGAATCTTCCTTGGACAAGGGAAGTATGCAGTAGAAATCTTGAAGAGGTTCGGAATGATAGATTGCAAGGCAATGGCCACACCAATGGCATCGAATCTGAAGCTTCTATGTGATGCTTCATCTGAGCCGATTGATGTCTCTCTGTATCGTCAGATGATTGGGTCCTTGATGTACCTGACGACCAGACATTTGCTTTGCTGTGAACACATTGAGCCAGTTCCTGACGGATCCGAGGAGTGTTCACCTGGTTGCTGTAAAGCATGTTCTGAGGTACCTGAAGGGTACAGTGGATTATGGGCTCAGGTATGAGGCGAATCAAAAGTTTAACCTGCAGGGTTATGTTGATTCAGACTGGGCTGGCAGTGCTGCAGACAGGAAGAGCACATATGGGTGTTACTTCAGTATGGGATCAGGTGTGATCTCTTGGTTTAGCAGGAAGCAGTCCTGCGTAGCACTGAGTACAGCTGAGGCAGAGTATGTTGCAGCCTGTTCAGCTAGTTGTGAGGCAGTATGGCTACAGAAGCTACTATCTGAGTTATTTGATCTCCCGTTGGAGGCTACTAGTATCTTCTGTGATAACCAGAGTTGTGTGAAGCCGTCCGAGAACCCAGTGTTTCATGACAGGTCGAAACACATAGAGATCAAATATCACTATATCAGGAATATGGTGCAGAGAGGAGCTGTGAAGCTCCTGTATGTTGCGACGGACGAGCAGATTGCAGATGTGCTGATGAAGCCACTAGCCAGGGTGAAGTTCGAGTACTTCAGAGAGAGGCTTGGCGTGCTTCAGATCAAGGATACTTCGAGGAAGAAGTGATGGACACATTTGCTGAAGCCATTCCAAGCATGTTGGAAGGAGGATCCTTCACATGGATGTGGATGTAAGCGCTGGATGATGAGCATCAGGATGATGTTCTAGTTTCTGCTTGATATGATCAGTTGGATCATTTTATGTATGTATGTATGCATCATGTTGGATGCTGGATATGATCAGTTGGATCATTTTATGTATGTATGTACGCATCATGTTGGATGCTGGACATGATCAGTTGGATCATTTTATGTATGTATGTACGCATCATGTTGGATGCAGGATATGATCAGTTGGATCATGTGTATGTATTGTTTATGCATCATGTTGGATGCTTGGACCATGTATCTGTATATGTATCAGGTGGATACATTGTATGATCAGGTGGATCATGTATGGCGATATGTATCATGTATTTGTATTTGTATCAGGTGGATACATTGATGATCAGGAGGATCATGTATGATGATATGTATCAGGAAGATACTTGGTATGCATCAGGTAGATGCATTGATGATCAGGTGGATCATGTATGGCGATATGTATCATATATTTGTATCAGGAGGATACATTGATGATCAGGAGGATCATGTATGATACTTGGTATGCATCAGGTAGATGCATTGATGATCAGGTAGATCATGCAGCAGGATGTTGCAGTGATGATCAGGATGATCATAGATGACGAGCTTCAGGATGTTGCTCCAGATGATATGCAGCAGGATGTTGCAGTGATGATCAGGATGATCATAGATGACGAGCTTTAGGATGTTGCTCCAGATGACATGCAGCAGGACGTTGCAGTGATGATGATCAGGATGATCATGGATACATCAGGATGATGTATGGTGAGTATCAGGTTGATGCTCTGTGGCCGTGGATCAGGTTGTGCAGATGAGCATGTAATTCGGTGCCCTGGGAGATTTGCAGATGGTCTTTCGAGGTTTTGCCTATGGCATGTAATTCGGTTCCCTGGGACATCTGGCAAATGCTCTTTCGAGGTTTTGCTCTGGGAGGACATGTAATTCGGTGCCCTGGGAGATCTGCAGATAGTCTTTCGAGGTTTTGCCTATGGCATGTAATTCGGTTCCCTGGGATATCTGGCAGATGCTCTTTCGAGGTTTTGTCCTATGGCATGTAATTCGGTGCCCTGGGAGATTTGCAGATGGTCTTTCGAGGTTTTGCCTATGGCATATAATTCGGTTCCCTGGGACATCTGGCAAATGCTCTTTCGAGGTTTTGCCATGACCACATGTAATTCGTTGCCCTGGGAGATCTACAGATAGTCTTTCGAGGTTTTGCCTATGGCATGTAATTCGGTTCCCTGGGATATCTGGCAGATGCTCTTGCGAGGTTTTGTGGTGAGGTCACATGTAATTCGGTGCCCTGGGAGATCCTATAGGTAGAGCTGTGTGCTCGTAACAGCCTGGGATGCTCTTTCGAGGTTTTGTGACGCACGTAAAAGTCCTGAGGATTCCACAGTATGGCCAGTGATGATGAAGACCTGCAGGTGGTGGGCCTACATCCAGTATGAAAAAGGACTGGCTCTGTAGAACTTCCTATGACGAGTAGATTCAGAGATTGATTGAGATAGCAGCAGCAGTGACGATGATGATGACTCGATGACGATTATCCAGTGACGATGATCCAGAGAAGATGACTTGTGCTAGAAGAACTGTGCTGAGAAATACCTTCCTAGTTAAGAGGGAGTGTTGATGTATATGTAACTTCGGAATGTATTTCACACATATGTATATTATATTCCTATAGAGATGGTATTATTCCTCTATAAGGAAGTGTCGTCATTTATATTGTAAGTGTCGTAACTTATACTTGATGGGTTATTAGACCACCTTGTTTGGGGTCGGCCCTGTATAAGTCATGTGGGTCAAAGGGTTATTAGACCACCCTATTGGGGGTCGGCCATGTGGGTCAAAGGGTTATTAGACCACCCTATTGGGGGTCGGCCCACTCAGCATTATGTTATGTGGTTAAGTTCGAGCCGACATGAGTTAGGTAAAAAGGCAAGTCAAGTCAAGTATAAATAGAGTGCGGGAGGCACTCTATTTACTCACTCACTTCACACACATGCTCTCAAGGAGGAGAGGCGCACTTATGGAGGAGGAGGATTGCTGCTAGGTTATGGCTATCTCTATTGGTTGGTTGTATCATTTCTCTATCTATCTCTGAGGAAGTTATTGGGGTTTTTCACCTTTATGGTTTTCCCCAAGTAAATCTTTGTGTCTCTTGTGTGTGCTTGCATTATTGTCTCCATGATTGATATGCTGTAGATATGCTGTACATGTTGTTCTCTCAGTTAAGATCCTAGATCAGATTGAAGTAAATTCAGAAAATTTAACAATTTATACTTGTATTGATGATGTTGTTGATCGTGATGATCTAGATGATGATGTTGCTGATCATGATGATCTAGATGATGATGATGTTGATTGTGATGATCTAGATGATGATGCTGCTGATCGTGATTATCTAGATGATGATGCTGATGATCATGTGATGATGATGCTGATGATCGTGTGATGACGATGTTGATGATTGTGTGATGATGATGTTGATGATCGTGTGATGACGATGTTGATGATCGTGTGATGACGATGCTGATGATCATGAGATGACGATGCTAATGATCATGAGGATCAAGATGTTGATGTTGCTGTAGTTGTTCAATTGTTGTGGAATATGAAGACTCACTACTGAAGATGTTGATGTTCTATTATTGAAGATGTTCCAGTAATTGCTTGAGTTACTGATGATGTTGAGAAAGCTTCCAATGATTTATAGATGTATCATGTATGATGTTGATGACTCCTTGCTCGTGCAGATGTTGTTATAATATCCTTCTCATTAAGGGGGAGTGTTGAAATATTGTAACTTCTAAGAATATTATATTTGTACTTTATTATTCCAGAGATGTTTCATTCCTCCGTGAAGATCTTATTGTATATCTTGAGATGTTTATTCCTCCGTCAGAATGTGGTAACTTGGGTTATTAGACTTCCCTAGTGGGGGTCGGCCCTGTATGTGTTAAGTGGGTCAAAGGGTTGTTAGACCACCGTAGTGGGGTCGGCCCAGTCAGCTGTAGTGGGGTATTTAACCCAGTGGTAAAGTTGAGGCCGACCTAGTTAATAAAAAGTACAATTCGGAGATGTGTATAAATAGAGGAGGTGTGTTCCTAATTATACACACACTTCCCTCACTCAGAATATAGCATACTTGTGGAGGAGAGGTCTGTATATGCATCACGTTGGATTTTTGTTATGATCAGTTGGATCATGTATATGTATATGCGTCATGTTGGATGCTTTTGATGATCAGTTGGATCATGTATTTGAATATGTATCAGGTCGATACATTGTATGATCAAGATGATCATGGATGATGAGCTTCAGGGTGTTGCTCCAGATGATATGCATCAGGATGATGTTGTGATGATGATCAGGATGACCATGTGATGATGTATCATCAGATGATTGGGTCCTTGATGTACCTGACAAATACGAGACCAGATATCTACTTTCCGGTGAACACCTTCAACAAGTATTTGATAGATCTAAGACATGTTCACCTAATAGCTGCAAAGCACATTCTGACGTACATGAAGGGTACAGTTGACTATGGGATTAAGTATGAGGTGAATCAAAAGTTTAACCTGGAGGGTTATGTTTATTTGGATTGGGTAGGCAGTGCCATTGATCAGAAGAGCAATTTGGGGTGCTGCTTCAGTATGGGATCTGGTATGATCTTTTGGTTTAGCAGGAAGTAGTCCTGTGTGGCACTGAGTACAACCGATGTAGAGTATGTCACAGCTTGTTCAGCTAGTTGTGAGGTAGTATGGCTTAAGAAGCTACTGTCTGATTTGTTTTGATCTCTAGTTGAGTGCTACTTGTATATATTGCGACAACCAAAGTTGTGTGAGAACCCGGTGTTCCATGACAAGTCAAAGAACATTGAGATCAAATTCCACTATATGAGGGATATGGTGCAGAGAGGAGCAATGAAGCCCCTGTATGTTGCAACGGACAAGAAGATAGACGATGTGTTGACCAAGCCACTGGCCAGAGTGAAGTTTGAGTACTTCAGAGAGAGACTTGGTGTACTTCAAATCGAGATTCCTTCCAAGGAGAAGCGATGAGTCCGGAGGCATAGATGCACACCAGCCATTCTCCCATAGTGGTAGGTAGGTCCTCCTATGGTGCAGATGTAAGGGTTAGAGCCATTCTGACATGGTTGAAGTTTGTCTTACCATGGTCGTTGATGTAAGGGATGGGCCATTGAAGCATGGTTAAGGTGTATCTTCCCATGGCTGTGATATAAGTGCTGGGCCATTCGAGCATGGTTGAGGTGTGTCTTCCCATGGCTGCGATATAATTGTTGTGCCATTCCTAGCATGGTTGAGGTGTGTCTTCCCATGGATGCGATATAAGTGCTGGGCCATTTGAACATGGTTGAGGTGTGTCTTCCCATGGCTGTAATATAAGTGTTGTGCCATTCCTAGCATGGTTGAGGTGTGTCTTTCCATGGCTATGGATATAAGTGCGGTGCCATTCTCAAATGGTTGAGGTGTGTCTTCCCATGGAATAGATATAAGGGCTGAGCCTTTCACGGATGGTTGAGGTGTCTCTTCCCATGCCGGTGAATGTAAGTGTTGTGTGTACATCTGGGTTGTGCTATGTGGACGATGATGATGATGTGACAGTATGGTACACAGGTTTTGCAGAGGCATATGATCAGTCCTGAGATGCTCTTGCGGGTTTTTCCGAGGCAGTGTAATCAGTCCTGGGAGATCTTGCAGGTTTTGTAGAGGCAGTGTAATCAGTCCTGAGGTGTACCTACTTGATGGCTTGCTCGGTGAGATAACATGATCAGTATGATCATGAGTATCGGGATGATACTCCGTGGTCATGGACAGGTTGTGCAGTTGCATGTAAAAGATCCTAGGAGATCTGATAGGTTGAGTAGTATGCTCGTAATCAGTCCTGGGATGCTCTTTTGAGGATTTGGCTTAACGCACGTAATCAGTCCCAAGGATTCCACGGTATGGCCAGTGATGATGAAGACCTACAAGTGGTGGGCCTACATCCAGTATGAAAAAGGACTAGCTCTGTAGAAATTCCTATGACAAGTAGATGAGATATTGATTGACATAGCAGTAGTAGTGATGATGACGATGATTCGATGACGATGATCAGTGATGATGATCTAGAGAAGAAGACTTGTGTTATAATACATGTGTGGAGATATACCTTCCTAGTTAAGAGGGAGTGTTGATGTATTTGTAACTTCGAAATGTATTTCAAATATTTATATTGTATTCCTATAGAGATGTTATTATTCCTCTATACGAAAGTGTTTGTATTCCTATAGAGATGTTATTATTCTTCTATACAGAAGTGTCATCATTTATATTGTAAGTGTTGTAACTTATACTTGATGGGTTATTAGACCACCTTGGTGGGGTCGGACTTGTATAAGTGATGTGGGTCAAAGGGTTATTAGACCACCCTATTGGGGGTCGGCTCTGTCAGCATTATGCTATGTGGTTAAGTTGAGGTCGACCTAGTAAAGGTTATTAGGCAAGTCAAGTCAAGTATAAATAGAGTGTGGGAGGAACTCTATTTGATCATTCACTTTCTCACTCATAATCTCATTGGACAGTGGTGCACTTGTGGAGGAGGAGAAGCTACTGCTAGGAGAAGACTATCTCTTATGCTTAGGTTGTATCATTACTCTATCTATCTCTGAGGAAGTTGTGGGGTTTTTCACCTTTATGGTTTTCCCCAGTGAAACTCTGTGTGTCTATTGTCTCTTGTGTACTTGAATTATTATGTCCATGATTGATATGTTGTAGATATGTTGTACATGTTGTTCTCTCAGTTAAGATCCTAGATCAGATTGAAGTAAGTTCTGAAAAACTAACAATTATTCCTCCAAAAATTCCTATGTTTACTGAGAGGTTTGAATTCTCTTATTTTGAAATTATTCCCTTCCTTTTTCTTGAAATTATAAGTATCATCATGCCATAATTTTAGACTAATCATAAGTTAATTTGGACTTCCTCCTTGCTTCATATAAATTTTTTGGGTTATCAAATTCTAATATGTCTTTATAAAAGCTAGCTAAACAACCTAGGAATCTTTGAATTTTAAGTTTTTCTTCATTTAGGTAAGGCACATATCTTAACAAGGATAAACATTTAGTATAAAAGCCATGCATAGACATTGATCCCAGTCTTAACTCATAAACTCCTTTTCCTTCCCTTCATAGTAATACTCTGAAAGGTATTCCATTTTAAATTCATTTTTAAACTAGTTCCAACTTACTTTTCTGTCATTGATTATTTTTGCTCTTTCTAAGTCCTGCCACCAAATCTTAGCTTTCCTAACTAGATTGAAGATGGCCACTTTTTCCTTCATAGAGTTGGAATAATTGTACATAGTAATGTACTTCTTCATCCCAGATAGCCAAGCCTCAACTTTTTCTCCATTTTTTCCTTCACCATTAAAGGTAGGAGGTTTTATCTTTTTAAATTCTCATGTTATTTCATCTTTATATTTTCTCTTCTTCTTTCGTCTATCCTCAGAGTCACTACTAGAATATTTGGATTCACTAGTTATATGGATTTCATCAAAATAAGAATAGTCAGAGGATGAATTTTATTGTTTACGTTTATTTTTATTTTTATCATTAGTTATCTCAGTCAATATAGATAGTAAGGCTTCATTTAAGTATACCTGGGTTCTTAGTACCCTCTTATGTTTAGTTTTAAAGTTCATCAATTCAACTTGTAAGTTTCTTATTGTTTGTAAAATCTCATCATTAACTTTTTATTTGTTTGGTTAATCCCCATCACTAAGTTCAACCCAAAAAAGTGGGGTATGTCACGTCCCCACTGACCTCCATGGCCACGGGAGACCCTAATACAGTTTCTTTCCCTCAAAAACTTATCGAATACACACACACACAGTCGAAATAGCTTGGGTCCACAATCCTCAATGGCGAACCCGCAATCCACAATCCGGAATTGCGAAGCCATAATCCGTAATTTGCAATGGCGAACCTGCAATCCGCAATCCGCAATCCACAATTGTGAATCTGCAATCCGTAATCTGTAATGGTGAACCTGCAATTGCGGGTGTGGAAGTACAAAACTCAACTTCCGACAATGGTCTCTTACGCAATCCATAATCCTATTGCGGGTGCGGAAGTGCGGAAGTTCAACGCAACTTTGACTTCCATGCTTCCGCAATTCGCAATCCGCATTGTGGATGCAGGCATGTGTAACCATACCCTCTGTTACGGTAACTTCCACACAATCTTCTAATGGGTGTAACTTCTCCATCCCTTTTCCAAATGAGATAAGGTCGGTACTGTTGGAAAGCTCTTGGAGAAATCTATCCAATGGTGAAATACGTTCCGCATATGAGCACTCATACCATGTTATATCCCCCCTAAAGTTCTGTCCACAACTCTACTAGAAACGACTAAAGGCTTCTTCCTATCATGAATTTCCCTTCCACCTGACCCATCGAGGGGTTCTGAAACATTTCCAGGGCATTGCCTCTTGCCAAAGGATCATATGTAAGCAGACAACTCGCTCACTGGGTTAATCATACATATCATAACATGTAACATGCGTCAAATTAGATCTAGCAATTACATCTATCACAAGAAAGACTTATAATGCATTAAACTCATGCAATGCAATGCCATACATATAAAAATGAGATAAGCCCTTTACTCAGGTCTGCACAGGACCCATTGTCAATCAAATTCATATAAATATGCATTCCACAATTCCGCAATTGAAAATTAACACCCACTTCATAACAATGAAACACCATCACTTAACATAACAAGAAATACTTATCTTTCAATTTCCGAAGCAACTAGCTAAGTGAGAGCAACGTTCCACCCAACGTTAGATCTTTATCCAGCCTGTACTCTTTCAGCTGAGAGATCACCCTTGAGCTAGGTTGTGTATCCACTAAGGAGGGCTATCAGGTTCTCTCACAGTCACGGTTCGATCCCAATGCTAAGCGAATATGTAGTTGGGTTTATCAAGCATTCCAGGGAACCTACCCATGCTAAGCCAACCTACAGTGGGTTTATCAAGCATTCAAGGAAATATAGGTCATGCTAAGAAAACTTCTAGTTGGTTTTATCAAGCATCCCAATAACAAGGTCACTCCAATCCAGCATATAGTCTGGTTTATCAAGCATACCAGGCTACCTGATCATGCTAAGCCAACCTGTAGTGGGTTTATCAGGTGAAAAAGGACAAGAAGGGAGGAACTGCTAATCCAGTGAGCTCAACCACAGAGCTGTAGGCATCTCAACACTCAGTCAATCTGGAACCCACATTACCTATCGCATCCAACACAAGCAAGACCCTCTTCTCTACCACACAATCCCTCAAGGCCTCTTCCCTTCTAGTGTTATTCGAGGATGCGCATAGCAAGGCCCAGTAACTGGTTTTATGAGACTTCATCCTCCACTAGGTTTATCAAGTAACCCAACCTTATTCCACAGTTCAATGAGATGGATGACTCATTCCAGGATTGATACGGGGATCTGTTCCGCAATCTTTCCTTTACGATCCAAGATCAGGCTCTCTCACGGTTTCTCTACACTGTTCAGGCTTGCAGTTTCCTCACGGGTTCTCACCACTCGGTCATGGAGCACTCTGTCACTGGTAGACTGGTTACACACACATAGTTCTCATGTCTATCAACTCTCTGGTATTTTCTATTATATAGGGAAACACGATTATCTTCAGTTTATACCACTATGTTGACTATCTGTATCCATAAACATATGAGAAAGCTCTCTCCCTGTGGGGGGATGGATCGTGAATGGCTAGTGCGTGAATGGATCGTCAATGTCTAAATGAATGTGGTGGTTGTTTTCTTCCACCCACGGGTAGTCAAACAGGATCTGTTAGTTTCAGGCATTGAGTGTCTTTCCGAACAAGAAACCAGAGTCATGCTCTACCATACAAAATTTCCAGCAAGCTCCATACTCCATCGGCTTCAACAACAGGGTTCTCAACCACCCTCTACAACTGGATTAATGTTAGCAGGGAGTTCAAACGGGTTCACAGTCGGACATGTGGCAACATGGAAAACCAATCCCATAACCCCTTCACCTCTCCCTAGTGGATACACGTGCCCCCCTTCTCATTAGTTGCTTCCGTAGACAACTTCTTGTTTATTTTATTCATTAATAAATAATTACATCATTTACATTTCTCCATGGCTTAACAACCCATGAATAATCAAACTATCAAATACTTTCCTATGCAAGAACTTTAAACATCCACTAGTGGGGACCTTGGCCTAGAGCTCCACACTAGGGAAAATACACACACATCATATACAAATGATTTACATTGAAGCCAATAAACATCAAGGGAAAAATGGGGTATTACGACTCCCTCTCCCTTAAAATAACACCGTATTCGGTGTTCTCAAAACTAAACAAAAATGGGAATGCCTCTTTCATGGCATCCTCCAGCTCCCACGTGGCCTCTTCTGGACTAAGGTGCCTCCATTGCACCTTTACCTTCCCTATGGCCTGGTTCCGGAGCAAGGTAACCTTCCTGTTGAGGTTGCATGTAGGCTCCACCTGGAACTCTCCCTATAGTTCCACCTGTATCACATGCCAATTAATGATATGATTAGGATCATGTACATACTTCTTAAGCAAAGAAACATGGAAAACATTATGAGCTTTCATGTTTGCAGGAAATGCAATCCTATATGCAACTGGCCCTATCTTATCAAGGAATTGAAATGGCCTACAATATTTGGGCTCCAATTTGGTACAACTTCCCAACTTCATGGAACTCTTCCTTGGTTTCACTCTCAAGTACACATGATCCCCAATCTGAAATTCCTTATGCATTTTTTCAGATCTGCATAACTCTTCTACCTATCTTGTGCTGCCTTCAAATTCTGCCTGATATTCACAATCTCTTGCTCCATCTCCTCGATAATTTATGGTCCAAGCACTACTCTGTTCATTGGGCTGTCCCAACTTACTGGAGTTCTACATCCTTTGCCATACAACACTTCAAGAGGACTCATATTCAATTATGCTTGATGTCCATTGTTGTAAGCAAATTCCACTAAGTGTAAGTAGTCTTCCCACTTAGATGGCTTATCCATCACATACATCCTTAACATATCTTCAAGGATTTGATTTCCTCTGTCAATTTGACAATCCGTTTGAGGATGATAGGCTGTACTGAAACTCAGCTTAGTTCTTAATTCCTAGAACAATCCTTTCCAAAAATTCGATGTGAACTTCGTGTCACGATCTGAAACTATTGCCTTGGGAAATCCATGGAACCTAAATATCTCTCTCATGAAGATATATGCAATGTAATTAGCCTTGTGGGTGGATTTTGCTAGAATGAAATGAGGTACCTTTGATAGCTTGTCCACCACTACCATGATTGAATCATGCTTATTCACTATCATTGGCAATCTTGTTATAAAATCCATAGAAATCACTTTCCACTTCCATTCTGGAATAGGCAATGGTTGCAACAATCCTGCTGGATGTTGATGCTCTGCCTTGACCTATTGACACTTCCGACATCTAGCAATGTATTTAGCTATGTCTTTCTTCATACCATGCCAAAAGTACTATTCTCTTGTGTCATGTCCTCTTCCATCAATCCAATTCAAGGAAGGAAACATGACCAAACATACCGAGCTTATTTGACAATCTCATCCCCATTCGTTAGTAAGAAATTCATAGATAAATAAAAATTGTGTGTGCAAAAACATACTCAATATAAACACAGCGGAATAACCATAATGACACACACGCAGAAGGGGATGCATCAGCATATCTATCCCAAGCAGATGATGAATCAATCAAATAGAGAATCAATCCCATTCTCATGTTATGCACAAGATTCATATCAACCATACTAAGATATTCATTTCATCTCATTAACATGAACAATTAACATTCAAAATTAACATATTGGAGAACACATAATGCATATAAATTAAACCACAAAGAATACTTATCTTGAAGATGAAGTTGTCCAAACAATTGGCTATGTGAGAGAAATGTTCCACCCAACCATAGATCTCTGTCCAGCCTATATTATTTTAGCTAAGAGATCACCCTCGAGCTAGGTTGTGGATCCACTAAAGAGTAACTAAATGGGCTCACTCACAACCATGGTTTCACTCAACAGCTATGCCAAGCCAACACACAGTTCGGTTAATCAAGCATACAAAAGACAAAGGAGAGCAATGCCAAGCCAGTGAGATCAACCATAGAGCTATAGAAATCTCAAGCTAAATTCAAGCAATCCAATCCTCTATTCAAACATTCACACTTGGATTTCTCACAATTTTGTCATCAAATAACTCAATCCCATCACTGGACTTCTAGGATTTAAAAATTGGGTTTTCCAATGGATTTAGGGGTATCTAATCCTCTCAATTTCTCCCTAAGTTTCATATCTATGGATTCCCCATTGGATTTCACTGTCAAATACCAATTCAAGGCGTTTATGGCTCTTCAAAACATGGGTTCTTGCAAATTTGGGATTTATATTTTTTCTCACTGCAGGGAATTCGTAATGGATGAAAACTGATGCTGGGTTGTTCAACAATGGAATGGGAATGAGGAAAAATCCATTCCCATGAGATAGAGTGACTTGTGGTACAAGAAAACAGAGCCCATACTCCGCCATACAAATTTATGGGCCGCCTATGCTCCATTGAAGCCATGGACTGAATTCGTCAACAACTTCCTTACAACAGAAATAAATGTGAGAAAGGAAAGTCAAATGGGTTCTCACAATGACATTTGGAAGCATATGGTTCACCCCCACAACCCACTCACACTCCCGAGTGGAATACACATGGCCCCTTCTCATTCGTTGCTCCCATAGACAGTTTTGATATTTTATTGCATGATGTTTATTTAGATCATTTTTACAATGTTCCATGGCTAAATAGCACATGGGTAACATAATATCTCATACTTGCCTTTTAAATAAAATTCGAGCTTCCACTAGCGGGGCCTTGGCCTTGAGCTCCATGCTAGGAAAACATACATCACATGTATACATTATTTACATTAAAAGCTAATATATCCTAAGGGTCAAAATGGGGTATTACATCTTGCTGCTGTTATAGTCTTCTGATATCTTGGATGTCCCGAGTATGGTGTTTTATGTATCTCATCCATAACCAACTTCTTCAAACCTGCACTGTTTGGAATGTACAGTATAGTGTTTTGGTAAATGAGAACATCACCCTCACCTAGCTAATATCTTGCATACTTCTCTTCTATAACACTCTATTGCAATTTCTCTTTGATCTGAAGGTAGACTTCATGACTATATTGAGCCTTTAAAATTCTTGCCTTCAAGTCTAACTCACACCTACTTATTACTGCAATATGAAATTTCCTGTTGAGTGCAATAGCAACCTTATTCTCCTTACCCTTAACATGCTTGATTTCCAAAACAAACTCACAAAGGAACTCCATCCATCTATTTTTTCTTGCATTTAGGTTTGGATGGTCAAACATGTATTTCAAACTCATATGATCAGTTCTGAACTCAAATCTTCTTCCCAAAAGATAATGCCTCCATCTCTTGAGAGCATGAATTATGGCTGCTAGCTCTAAGTCATGGGTGGCATAGTTACTTTCATGCTCCTTCATCTTTCTTGACTCATAAAAAATTACAGAACCTTCTTGCATTAGCACTCCACCGAGTCCTTCAATGCAAGCATTAGTGCATACCAAAAAATCCTTACTCGGGTCTACAATCTTCAAAATAGGTGCACTAGTAAGTAGCTCCTTTAACTGCTGGAAACTTCTTTCACATTTTTCAGACCATGTGAATTTGATTTCCTTCCTCTGTAATGAAGTGATTGGATGGGCTATCTTGGAGAATCCTCCAATGAACCTCCTGTAGTAACCAGCAAGGCCCATAAAAGATCTAACATCTGCTGCATTCCTTGGATTAGACCAATCCATGATGGCCTCGATCTTTTCTGGATCCACTGCAATGCCCTCTAGGATATAATATGACCCAAATACTGCACCTTCTCTTGATAGAAGTTATATTTACTCAACTTAGCATACAACCGGTGCTCCCTAAGGAATTTCAATACCATCATCAAATGTTCATCATGCTCTTCTTCATTCTTGGAATACACAAGAATGTCATCCAGGAACATAGTCACAAACTTATCCAAATATTTGTTGAAGACACTATTCATGAGACACATGAATGTAGCAAGTGCATTGGTGAGACCAAATGGCACCACTGTAAATTCATAATGGCCATACCTAGTTCTGAAGGTTGTCTTATGAATGTCTTCTTCCTTTATCCTTATTTGAAGGTACCCATACCTTAAGTCATTCTTTGAAAACACTCTAGCTTCCTTCGTTTGATCAAACAAGTAATCAATCCTTGGCAAGGGATACTTGTTCTTAATTGTCACCTTATTGAGCTTCCTGTAATCAATACACAACCTCAATGTTCCATCCTTCTTCTTAACAAACAACATTGGTACACCCCATGGGGATACACTCGGTTTGAAATATTCCTTGTCCATTAATTCATGCAGTTGCATCTTCAATTCTACCAATTTTCGTGTGCTCATTCTTTAATGAGCTTTGGAGATGGGTGCTGCCCTTGGAACAAGATTAATGGAAAATTCAATATCTCTCTTGGTTGGAAATCCTGGAACCTCATCTGGAAACACATCCTGAAACTCTTGCAATATCTGGAAGTCTTATATCATGGGTCCTTTATCTTCTGATGAATCAGATATATGCATAGCATATAACTGAAAATCCTTTTTATAAAAATTCCTTCATTGTAGAGCTGAAATATGCCTTACTGAAACATGCTTTGGAATTCCCTTTACCAACCTTGGCTTGCCTTAATGATCAAGGCATTCAAGTGCTTTCCCATAACAGTTTAATTTGACACTATGCCTTTCCAACCAATCCATGCCAATTAAGTCATCATATGATCCCAAAGGTAAGAAATTTAATTCCACCCAAGTGAGGAGTCCATTCAATTCCATAGGATACTCCTTCACTACTTCACTTACCTTTCTCTTGGTACCGGTCGCTAATTGAACTAGCCAAGCCTTATCATGCTTTACTTTACCAAGAGAACAAGTTTCAACTATCTTAGGAGATATATAACTATGAGTAGACCCTGGATCAATCAAAACAGAAATAGGATGCTCAACAATCTTACCTTCAACCTCTACCACTATTGATTGATGGTCTATTTAATGATCATCCAATGCTGCATAAATCCTAGGTGTTGCTCTTGTTAGTTTTTCAGAATTTACTACAATATGATCTAGGATCTTAACTGAGAGAACATCATGTACAACATATCTATAGCATATCAATCATGGACATAATAATGCAAGCACACAAGAGACAATAGACACACATAGTTTCATTGGGGAAAACCATAAAGGTGAAAAAATCCACAACTTCCTCATAGATAGATAGAGCAATGATACAACCCAAGCATAAGAAATAGTCTTATCCTCCTCCACAAGTGCGCCACTCTCCAATGAGAGTATGAGTGGGAAAGTGAATGATCAAATAGAGTGCCTCGCGCACTCTATTTATACTTGACTTGACTTACCTAATAACCTTTACTAGGTCGGCCTTAACTTAACCACATACCATAATGTTGACAAGGCCGACCCCCAATAGGGTGGTCTAATAACCCTTTAACCCACATGACTTATACAGGGCCGACCCCAACAAGGTGGTCTAAGAACCCATCAAGTATAAGTTACGACACTTACAATATAAATGACGACACTTACGTATAGAGGAATAATAACATCTCTATAGGAATACAAACGCTTCCATATAGGGGAATAATAACATCTCTATAGGAATACAATATACATATATGAAATACATTCCAAAGTTACAAATACATCAACACTCCCTCTTAACTAGGAAGGTATTTCTCGACATAGGTCTTCTAGCACAAGTCTTCTTCTTTGGATCATCGTTACTGGATCATCATCATCGAATCATCGTCATCGTCACTGCTACTGCTATCTCAATCAATCTCCGATCTACTCATCATAGGAAGTTCTACAGAGCTAGTCCTTTTTGATATTGGATGTAGGCCCACAATCTGGAGGTCTTCATCACTGACCATACTATGGAATCATCAGGAGTTATTACGTGAGTCACAAAACCTCGCAAGAGAATCCTAGGCTGTTATGAGCACACAGCTCTACCTGTAGGATCTCCCAAGGACATATTATATGTGACCTGACCACAAAACCTTGCAAGAGCATCCTAGGCTGTTACGAGCACACAACTCTACCTATAGGATCTCCCAAGGACATATTACACATGGTCACCACAAAACCTCGCAAGATCATCCCAGGTTGTTACGAGCACACAGCTCTACCTATAGGATCTCCCAGGTCCAAATTACATGTGGTGATGGCAAAACCTTGCAAGAGCATCCTAGGATGTATTACGGGCACACAACCCAAACTATCGGATCTCCTAGGGACACATTACATGCCATAGGAAAAAACCTCAAAAGCACATTTGCCAGATATCCCAGGGCCATATTACATGCCATAGGAAAAACCTGGAAAGACTATCTACAAACCTCCCAGGGCCAAATTATATGTCCTTCCCAAGCAAAACCTCGAAAGAGCATTTTCCAGATATCCCAAGGCCACATTATATGCCATACGAAAATCCTCGAAAAACTATCTGCAAACCTCCCAGAGCCATATTATATGCTTGTCTGCACAACCTGTCCACGACCATGGAGTATCAACCTGATACTCACCATACATCATCCTGATAAACATGATCATTTTGATCATCCTGATGCATGTCATCATCGCATGATCATCCTGATCATCGTCATAGCATCATCCTGATGCATATCGTCTGGAGCAACATCCTGAAGCTCATCATCCATGATCATCCTGATCATGCAATGCATCCACCTGATGCATACCTGATACATATCATTATCCATGATCTACCTGATCATACAATGCATCCACCTGATGCATACCTGATACATATCACCATCCATGATCTACTTGATCATATAATGTATCCACCTAATACAAATACAAATACATGATCCAACTGATAATCAAAAGCATCCAACCTGATGCATATACTTATACATGATCCAACTGATCATAACAAGCATCCAACATGATGCATATACATGTACATGATCCAACTGATCATAACAAGCATCCAACATGATGCATATACATGTACATGATCCAACTGATCATAACAAGCATCCAACATGATGCATATACAAAGCAATAACTAGAGTATCATCTTGATGCTCATCATCCAATGCTTACATCCACTGCCATGGAAGGATCCTCTTCTCACCATGCTCGGAATAGCTCCTGCAAATGTGTCCATCAATTCTTCCTCGAAGTGTCATCAATCTGAAGAACACCAAGCCTCTCTCTGAAGTACGTGAACTTCACTCTGGCTAGTGGCTTCATTAGCACATCTACAACTTGCTCATCCATCGCAACATATAGGAGCTTCACTACTCCTCTCTGCACCACATCCCTAATATAGTGGTATTTTATCTCTATGTGCTTTGACCTGTTGTGGAACACCGGGTTCTCAGACAGCTTCACACAACTCTAGTTATCACAAAAGATACCAGTAGCATCCAACTGGAGATCAAATAACTCAGACAGTAGCTTCCTCAGCCATACTGCCTCACAACTAGCTGAACAAGATGCAACATAGTCTGCTTCAGCTATACGCAGTGCTGCACAGGACTGCTTGCTAAACCAAGAGATCACACTTGATCCCATACTGAAGTAACACCCTAAAGTGCTCTTCCTATCTACAACACTGGCTGCCCAGTTTGAATCAACATAACCCTGCAAGTTGAACTTTTGATTCGCATCATACTTGAGCCCATAATCAATTGTACCCTTCAGGTACCTCAGAATATGCTTTACAGCAACCAGGTGAACACCTCTGGGATCCATCAGGAAGTAGCTCAATGTGTTCACCGCAAAGGAAATATCTGGTCTCGTGTTCATCAGGTACATCAAGGACCCAATCATCTGACAATATATAATGACATCAATCGGATCAGATGAAGCATCACACATAAGCTTTGGGTTTGATGCCATAGGTGTGGCCATGGCCTTGTAGTCCATCATCCCAAACCTCTTCAGGATCTCTACCGCATACTTCCCTTGTCCAAGGAAGATTCCATCTGCACTCTGCCACACCTCCATGCCTAGAAAATAGTGCATCATCCCCAAGTCCTTCATCTCAAACTCGGTAGCAAGCTTCCTCTTCGTATCGGAAATCAATCTATCCTCACTTGTTACAAACATGTCATCCACATACAATAGTAGTATCACTGGATTTCCTTCCTCAACCTTATAGTGAAGGTTGGAATCCGCTTTACTCTTGGTAAAGCCCAAACTAGATAGGAAGCCATCTATCCTGCCATATCAGGTCTTGGGTGCCTATTTCAAACCATACAGGGATCTCTTCAGTTTGCACGCATGTGACTCTCAATCATGTGTCTCAAACCAGAGTGGCTGCTCCACATACACTTCCTCTTCAACTACACCATTCAAGAAAACTGTCTTGACATCCATCTGGTGTACCTTCCATTTCATCAGTGTAGCCAGAGCAAGTACTGATCTAATGGAAGTGTATCTGGCTATAGGTTACAAAAGTCTCTTCATAGTCAATTCCTATTTCTGGGAGGAGCCACAAGCTACAACCTTGCTTTGTATTTCTCCATGCTACCATATGCAGCATGCTTGATCTTATAGATCCATTTGGAAGTCACAACAAACTTCCCTTCAGGTCTTGGGACCACATCCCAAACATGATCGATTGGTACTTCTTGACCATGGAATCCTTTTACTGTATCCCATATCCTAGGAATGTTAGATTCTTCAATATCTTCAATAAATAGTTTGAACTTCGTTGCTAGAACAAATTTCATAGCCCTTCTTTTGTAGGTGATGGTATACAATCTTTCCTACAAAGCAAGTTAAATTGCATGATTAGAAACATCTCATAGTTTTCAGAACAAATTCTTACACATAAAGAAATATGTCATACATTCATGCAATTATCTTAGCCAATGCTTCAATACAACATTTATCCATATCCCGTAACTTTCTAGATGTCTTCCAATCTCTACCAAAACATTGTTAAGAGTGTGCACAACTCCCAACGTGTCAGCAAAGAGGTTTCATTCTAGATAAGTAGCAATGGAATGTTGTACAGTGCCATATGTCACTTACCCATCACATGCATATTAGTAGTACACTGTTCATTAATGCAATTATTCTAATATGCATAATACACACCCTAAGTTTAGGAACATAAGCGTATACATCATTGAGCAATATTATTTAAACAAACAAGTATGCAAGAAATGACATTTCAAATACTTATATTTGTTTGGTTGTAGGGTAGAGTCCCTCTCAATATTTGCTTCATTGCAGGAACTATTGGAGTGTGCTCCCTCTTGATCTTTGCTTCCTGGATTACTTTCCCTTGAACTTATATCCATCTTCGATCACTTATGCATACTTACTAGTATCATCATTGTGTTGTGCTCGAGGTCTCATACACAATCATACATTCATTAGTATAATCTCAATACTATAAAACATTATGATTTTAGGTAATCTTAAACATATATGGTCAAGATCATTTCATACACAGATAATTTATCACAAGCACTAGTATTCAAGGTTTCAGGGAGTACTTCCTTTACTCATGCAAATTCTTATTTGACCATAGGACTCTTCTGGTTAGTCATATCACCGATTAAAGTAAGAAACATAATATATCTAAACCCATGATTACTCAAACCTATAGCTTCATGAATAATCATTATCAATCATACCAAGTATACTTATATAAGAGATCCTATCACAAGGTAGTATTCTAACTTGATATAGAAAAAACATACGTGGATTAATGTGTTAGTTAGTTATGTCTAACATACCCACATGATGTCTTCTTGTTTTCTTCAATGACTTGTGCTAGTAACCTGCATATATCATAGGTTAAGCATTGTAGAACCAAATTATACATACCTCGTAAGTAGAGCTTCTATGTGATCCATGACAATGGATTAATCTTTGTCTTCATGTCACCATGGTCATATGTTCTTGAACTAGAACATGATTTGTCTTTCTTGATGTACCTTTGATGATAGTGGACAACATCAACCTCATACAACACCACAATGCATTAGTACAATCATAAGTGTCAAAACCCTAATCAATGAATATCTGCATTCATAATTTTATTAAGGTGATACAACAAGTCTAAAGTTAATCAAGATTGTACTAACCTTAATGAAAACAAACATATAATAAACTTAATCATGAACAGATCTGGATAAGTCATACCTATCAAGATTGCTTGTAATCGTTTTATGTAAGGCCTTAGCCTCAACTCCCTCTGAAATAGGAACTTCTTCACTTATGTAGGTGACTAATCCATTCTCTTCTAGGATTAATCCAGTCCACTTTGATTTGCAGAAACTGGATCTAGAGCTGGATTAGGGTTTGTTAGAGAAACCCTAAAAATTCAAACTTATGAAAGGATAGAAAGATGTGGCTTTCTGAGCTGGTCAAGCTGGTATACTCAGAATTTGAAAATTGTAAAGTTTCACCCCTCAAAATTGCCTTTTAGATTTCTGGATTCACTAGGGAGGACCCTGAATTAGGGTTTGAGTTTCTAGAAGCTTCACCCTACCAAATAGTTTGATCCAAAGCTCTAAACTTTGATTTTTCTAAGGGGCTTTAATCTATGGTCACATATTTAAAAAATTCCCATTTTTGCAGAAGCCCTGATTTTTCACTTTTTTGATCAAAGTTCTGAACTAGGGTTTGATCAAGCCCAGACTTTTTCCCAACCAAAAAATTCGATATTGGTCTCTAAATTTTGATTTTGATGAGGAGCATCTAGCCGTGGTCTCTGATTAAAAAAATTCCAAATTTCTCCGAAGCCCTAAATTCTCAGAGCCATGAATGAAGATGCTCAAAATCCAATTTTATTTTGTCAGAAATATGCACCTAATTATTTCTGGTGTAACTATGAAATTTCATATCTATAGGGTCTGAAAATTGTTCCTCTGGTAGCCTGACCTGTTATCTTTCCAACCCCATAGGTCTAACCTCAAATGGATTCTCTAGGAGATAGTTATGCCAAGTGTCGCAACGTGAACTGTTTATTGTATAAAACAGGAGAGCAAACTTGTACGGAGTTCCACGTGTCACTAGCTCACTTTCAGCCTCTGAACCTTCAGCTTGCAAAAGTACAATCCATGCCTTACTTGTCACGTTTTACGAAATTTCATTTGGAGCTTCCTATCCCAAGTTGTGAACTTTTTTCCTAGGTCACCTATTTATGACTGAGATCTGGAAGAGGCAGAAACCCTAGATTGTACAAATCATAAAGCATAAAGTACAATGAATTAGAAGTTTTGCTTTGGACACAAGGTACATTAGGATCTTATCTTCGACCTGTAAAAGTTTCGGATCCTGAACCTTTTTCAAAATGGATTTTTAGCGAAAGTGATACGATGACTGGGTGTTGCTATATCAATCCCTAGCTTCGAAGTGCAACAACTGTCATAAATGCCATACCATGCCTTCTTTCAGGCTAGCTCTGACACCATGTTAGTTTTTTAGAATTTACTTAAATCTGATCTATGATCTTAACTAAGAGAACAACATGTATAGAATATCTACAGCATATCAATCATGGACATAATAATGCAAGCACACAAAAGACAATAGACACACAGAGTTTCACTGGGGAAAACCATAAAGGTGAAAAACCCCACAACTTCCTCAGAGATAGATAGAGAAATGATACAACCCAAGCATAAGAGATAGTCTTCTCCTAGCAGCAGCTTCTTGTCCTCCACAAGTGCGCCACTCTCCAATGAGAGTATGACTGAGAAAGTGAATGATCAAATAGAGTGCCTCCCGCACTCTATTTATACTTGACTTGACTTGCCTAATAACCTTTACTAGGTCAGCCTTAACTTAACCACATAAAATAATGCTGACAGGGCCGACCCCCAATAGGGTGGTCTAATAACCCTTTAACCCACATGACTTATACAGGGCCGACCCCAACAAGGTGGTCTAATAACCCATCAAGTATAAGTTACGACAGTTACGTATAGAGGAATAATAACATCTCTATAGGAATAAAAACACCTCCATATAGAGGAATAATAACATCTCTATAGGAATAAAAACACCTCCATATAGAGGAATAATAACATCTCTATAGGAATAAAATATACATATATGAAATACATTCCAAAGTTACAAATACATAACAACTCTTGCCATGTACGCTACTGTAGCTACTCCTCTAACATTGTGCAAGCTCCTAGGGTTCTTCTTTGTAGTTGGGAAATATCTGATCATGTGGTTCTCACCACAACCCCAACACTGAAGTGGTCCCTTTGACATTCTATCTGCTTCTATAGCTGGCTTGATTTCTCTTCTTGCTTATTGGCCTTGTTGAAATCTACCAGGATGATTTATGAATGGTGGTTTCAATTCACCTTTCTTTTGATAAAACCTTCCCTTGGTTTTACCTTTCCACGCTGGATGTACCTCTTCTTTACCTCTACCCTTCTCATGGCAATACTCTTCCATTTTAATGGCTTCATCCAAGCTTGGTGGATTCACAAACTCTATTATGTCTCTGTAGGTCTTTGGTAGACTACCAAGGAAGCATTGGCTCTTCACTCTTTCATCCTTGATGTAGTCTATATACCTCAGCAACTCCAGAAACTTGTGGACATGCTCATCCATGGTGTTCTATCCTAGTTTGAGTTCATTGAACTCTTTTCTTTTGCTATCATAATACCTAGCTGGTAGGTACTTCTCTTGAAAGTATCTTTGAAACTTTTCCCAGCTGACTCTTATTTCACTGATTCCTTTCACTTGCATGAGGTGATCGCACCAGATAGAAGCTATTCAACTAAGGTTATAAATAGAAACCTTAGCCTTTTCATTCTCTGAATATTCATGCGTTCTGAAGTACTTCTTCATTCCAAGAGGCCATGCCTCTGCTTCTTGACCTTCTTTTCTTTCACCATCAAAATTCAAAGTCCTTTCCTTCCTAAATTCACCATGTGGAATACCTCTATGCTTCTTTCTACATTTACTCTTGCTGAAAGTGCGCCTTAGGCTCCCTTGAGAACCCTCAGAATCATCTGATCTGCTAGAAGAAAAATTAGGAGAGGGTGTCATGTGCCTTTTACTCACAGAACCCCTTCTAGGGCTTGGAGTTCTTCTCATGGAACGACCCCTAGACTGAATTTCTGCATTTCTTTCCCCTCGGCCTTCCTATCTTGAGTTAGAACCTTCGTTAATCCTTTGCTGCAAGTCCGTAAGACTCTACAAAATGGCCACATTGAGTTGATGTTTCTATTCTTGTGCTTTCATCTTCCGCTCATTAAAGCTTACCATAGTCTTAGCCAAGTTTGGGAGTGTCACTTGCTCCCTTCTTCCATCAGACTCAACCTCTGTATGTGTTTCTTCCACATTCTCACCCAGCACGTCATATTCTGGCCCGAACGGGTTTTTTGCATCATTTAAAGTGACCATTCTTACACCATTATGTGCATTTCCCTGTGATACAATTCGTCTTACACCTGCTGCTATCTCTTTGCATATAAGAGACATTCAATTAGATATCACAAGCATACAATAAAATCTATCATACCCATTTAAACCTGGAACTATTCATTTGAACAATCAATTAATCAAATAAGTTCATCAAAATCATGCCATAGGCGCATCTCTTGACCACAATTTCATGCACGGTCTATCACAAATAGCTCTCAGTGTCGCAACTGAAGCTTTGATACCACTCTATAACATCCCCACTGACCTCCATGGCCATGGGAGATCCTGATACATTTGTTTTCCTAAAAAACCAAATAAATATACACACACAATCGAAATAGTTCTGGTCCGCAATCCACAATTGCAAACCCACAATCTGCAATCCGCAATGGCGAACTCACAATCCGCAATTGTAGCCGCAATCTACAATTTGCACTGGTGAACCTACAATCCACAATTGCGAAGCCGCAATCCGCAATCTGCAATGGTGAACCCACAATTCGTAATCCGCAACTGCGGATGTGGAAGTGAAAAACTCAACTTTTGACAACGGCCACTTTTGCAATCCGCAATCCGCAATTGCGGGTGCAGAAGTCCAATGTAAATTTGACTTGCATGCTTCTGCAATCTGCAATCTTCATTGCAAATGCAGGCATGCATTACCATACCCTCTGTCATGGTAACAACCACACAATCTTCTGAGGGGCGTAATTTCTCCATCCTTGGTCCAAATGAGACAAGGTCAGTACATTTGGAAATCCCTTGGAGATCTCTATCCAATGGGGAAATCCCTGCCCCATTTGAGCACTCATACCATGGTATATTTCCCCTTAAATTTATGTCAATAACTCTACCAAAAAGGACTTAAGGATTCTTCCTATCATGACTTTCCCTTCCTCCTGACCAAGAGAGGGGTTCTGAAAAATTTCCAGGGCATTCCCTCCTCCCCAAGGATCAAATATAAGCATACAACTAATTCATAGGGTTAATCATACATATCATAACATGTAACATGCATCAAATTAGATCTAGCAATTACATCTATCACAAGAAAGACTTATAATGCATTAAAATCATGCAATACAATGCCATACATATAACAATGAGATAAGCCCTTTACTCAAGTCAGCACATGACCCCTTGTCAATCAAATTCATATAGACATGCATTCAACAATTCCACAATTGAACATAAGAAACCATTTCATAACAATGAAACACCATCATTTAACATAACAAGAAATACTTATCTTTCAATTTTTGAAGAAACTAGCTAAGTGAGAGGAACGTTCCACCCATCCTTAGATCTTTGTCCAACCTGTACTCTTTCAGCTGAGAAATAACCCCTGAGCTGGGATGTGTATCCACTAAGGAGGGCTATCAGGTACTCTCATAGTCAAGGTTCCATCCCAATGCTAATCCAATATGTAGTTGGGTTTATCAAGCATTCAAGGGAACCTACCCATGCTATGCCAACCTACAGTGGGTTTATCAAGCATTCAGGGAAATATAGGTCATGCTAAGCCAATTTCCAGTTGGGTTTATCAAGCATACCAATAAC
Organism: Larix kaempferi; assembly: GCA_027924585.1. Taxonomy (NCBI): domain Eukaryota; kingdom Viridiplantae; phylum Streptophyta; class Pinopsida; order Pinales; family Pinaceae; genus Larix; species Larix kaempferi. Next base: position 11,966,351 of record BSBM01000469.1, read on the forward strand.
AAGGTCACACCAAGCTAGCATGCAGTTGGGTTTATCAATCATACTAGGCTAGCTAGTCATGCTAAGCCAACCTACAGTGGGTTTATCAGACGAACAGGGACAGCAAGGGAGGAATTGCTAAGGCAGTGAGCTCAACCATAGAGCTACAGTCATATCAAGACTCATCCGACCTGTCACCCACATTACCTACTGCATCCAACACAAGGAAGACCCTCTTCTTTGTTGCACAGTCCCTCAAGGCCTCTTCCCTTTTAGTGCTATTCCAGGATGGGCATAGAAAGGTCTAGTCACTGGTTCTATGAGACTTCAGCCTTCACTGGGTTTATCACACAACCCAACCTTGTTCCACAGTTCAATGAGATGTCTCGTTCCAGGCTTCCAGATGGGGCTCTGTTCCATAATCTATCCTCTGTGATCCAAGCTCAATATCTCTCATGGTTTCTCTGCACTATTCAGGATTGCAGTTTCCTCATGGGTTCTCACCACTCGACCATGGAGCACTCTATCACTGGTGGACTCAGTACGAACACATAGTTCTGATGGCTATCGACTCTCTGGTATTTTCTATAACACAGGGAAACATGATTACCTTTAGGTTATACCACTCTGTTGACTCTGCGTATCCAAAAACGTATGAGCAATCTCTCACCCTGTGGGGCGATGGATCGTGAATGGCTAGTGCGTGAATGGATCGTCAATGTTTGAATTAATGTGGTGGTTGTTTTCTTCCACCCATGGTAGTCAAACAGGCTCGGCCAGTTTCAGGCGTTGACTATCTTTCTGGACAAGCATCCAGAGCCATGCTCTGCCATTCGAAATCGCAGGCATGCTCCATACTCCATTGGCTTCAACAACAGGGTTCTCAACCACCCTCTGCAACTGCATTAATGTCAGCTAGTAGTTCAAACGGGTTCACAGTCGGACATGTGGAAACATGGGAAACCAATCCCATAACCCCGTCACTTCACCCTAGTGGATATACGTGGCCCCCTTCTCATTAGTTGCCTCCTTAGACAACTTCTTGGTTATTTTATTCATTAATAAATAATTACATCATTTACATTTCTCTATGGCTTAACAGCCCGAGAACAATCAAACTGTCAAATACTTTACTATGAAATAACTTTAAACATCCACTAGTGGGGGCCTTGGCCTTCAGCTCCACACTAAGGAAAATACTCACACAGCATATACATAGTATTTACATTGAAGCCAATAAACATCAAGGGAAAAATGGGGTATTACAGGGTAGGGGATCGTCTTCCAGCCATCTCTTCCTACAGTTACTAAAATAATTTCTTCTATACAAATAAGAAGAACAATACACAAAGCATCATTAGTTTTCTCATAATGTAAATGGACACCATAAGGCCAAGTGTCATAACCTAAGCTCTGACACCACAATGTAACAAACCTAAATTTAACTAAAATTTGGGAAAATTAAAACTTTTATTACACTTAACGTAAGTAGTATATTACGAACTTATTTGATACGAAAGGAAATATATAACATTCCCAATGAATTTAATGTTTGTTGAATATACATATAAGCATGAAAGAAAGGTCATTTCTTGAATCTTGAAAAAAAACTAACATCGTTTGTGGAATTTGTAAAAGCTATCAACAATTGTACTCTCTGTACCTTATGCTTGAGATTTATATACAGTACATTTTTTTTTCACATGCTCATATGTGATTATTCTTTCTATAGTCATTGAAGTGTAACTACTTATATATTTTCATGGAAAATTAATAGAAGATAATAAATGATGCAATATATATATACAATTAAAACTACTTTTATGCAAATATATAATTCAATAAGTAAATCCCCATTTATAATTTTAAACAGTTGTTAATATCATTAACCATGATTTAATATTAGTTGTGGAATAGTTAACTTATGAGGTTCTAGTTATAATCAATCTCGACTCACCACACAAAACAGGTTTAACTGAACAAAAGAGCAAGACGACGGTTCAAACTCGATGGGTTATAATTTGCTACCTCGTAGAATGAGGTGCAAACTTTTAGTTCTTCACTCGGAAGAAATATTCAACAATGAGAATAGTGCTGAGGATGATAACCAGTCTTAAAAATATTCAAATTTTTTAATGGGGGCGGACTTTAAAAATGAGACATATAAGTTCTTCCAATCTCAAGAGTGGAAAAATTCAAGTAAAAAGAATAGACTTTGGTTGACCATCAAAATGTTAAGTGAGTGAACTAATCCAATCATAATATCTTACAAGCATGGAAACATTGCAAACCAAATCAAGAAAACATAGTCGACACAAAACTAGCAGTCAATGAAAGCAACGTCACACGAAATAAGATTGTGTAGTGCCCTTATTAGGCACTGGGTCTCTATTTGTATTTTCAAGTAAATACGAAGTTTTTCCCTTCTGTTTTCTGAAGAAAATCAACCGTCTATGTATTTCTATTATCTAATGTCTATATGTCTGTTTTCTATAGGGTTACATGTCTCTGCAAATAAATAAACATTTAAGATAGACTTTTCATTTTAACTCTGTTCTTCTAACATGCATAATCTGAAAATTTAAGAAAAATACATTTTATTTTAAGCTAGCTGAGTAAAATACCTGGATCCGTAGATTTGCAATAAGGTAAGAAGATTCCTATAGAGGATTATGTAGGTTGCCTTAGCAAACCAAAATGATGTGTCCACCCTGCCTATTAGCTATTATCTTGCTGACCCTAGGAAATCAACGGATTTCCTAGCCCCCGAGCCCACAGACCGATAATCTCGAGAGCAACCTTCCTTAGTTTCTTTCCATAGCTCCATGGTAATAATTCACTGAGTTAACCCCCTCCTCAGACTTTCTTTGAGTTTCCCACCTCCTCAAAGCTTCGAGTTAACCCCCTCCTCGGCATTCCTCCTTTTTCCCAAAATACTAAGTGTTCCTCTCCTCCAAAACCAACCCCCAACTACTAGGTTAAAACTCCTCTTTATAGAAATCTTTTCCTCCATCATAAATTCAAACTTCCTTATCACTCCACCGCCCTAGCTGTCACGGTTTTAGGAAGTACACATCATTAATGCAACACCCTTTTTAAGGTAAATGATGATTACATTTTATTTTAAATCACCCAAGTTTCTCTCGAGCAGTGGGATCATTCAATAATTTATTTAAACAAATCCTTTTTTAATTACTTGGAATGGATCCGTTAATTAATTGAATGAATCATCTATTTAATAATCTATTCAATCCACTATGCTCTATAAAAAGGATTATTATCATTATTATTATTAATTAAATAATAATAATAATGTAGTAATAATAACAATAATCATTAATAATAATAGTAATTAATTTAATTGTGAATAGTAATTCAAATATTTATTTGTTTAATTGATAAGTGTCAACATAGTACCTCTAGGTATAATTAATGAAATATACTTAATGGTTTATTTAATCATGATCAATAATTATATAGCACACTCTTCTAGTATTGATATTTAACTGTCATACTTCATATTGAAGACACATTCACTTGAGGGTATTTGCAATAAATGACACTTATTTTAATCATTCATTCCATGGTTACATACAAAGACTAATTAACTTCTTTTACACATTAGAACTTGATACTCTTTTACTAATTAATTCATTCTCTAAATACTTAATTGACTTATCTATGATAACTTAGAACATTGTTAAATCTTGATAAGTATGTTGTAACCAATATTATCGCGCATGTGCATAATGTGCATGCATGGCCAACGTATGCACAAGACGGACATGTACTATAAACATATGTCATATTCCTAGGCATAACAGCTAACTAATACTAATAATACTTTATGCAAACTGAACAAGTATACATTCATCATAATATTACTAAAACATCATTGGTTACTTTACCAGTTAACTTTTAAGATTTCATTTTATTATTTTATGATTACATTTGTTCAATCAATCAGGCACAAGGAAAGCTACCTACTACCACTAACTCAAGATCAGTGAATGCCCAACCCTCAACAGTGCCACTATCATATCCTCCCATCCTAACCTACGTCCACATCCTCCCTATCCTTCCTCTGCTAGTACAAAAGTGGATGTCGGACTCACTGACCTGACCACATAGAACTTGAGAGCGATAGCGTTGGCTGAACAGCGGACCTATACTCCCCTAGCAGGCATCTGACCATCGTTATCAGAACCACATGGGGAGCGTGTCTCAGCACGGCCCTCCCACGACCTCGGGTATCATAGGAACATAGGGTGGGAAACACATCCATCCCTCTCAACATACTGGGCCTATGCCCTTATCAAATCATACTCTGCTGCTATCGAGATTATTGGTCCATGTCATCGTATCATCAATTTTCAGTTCCTAAGTTTTACTGCATGGATAGGTTCTTATCAGATCAAGTATCCGTCTATCCCATATCCCTTGAGTCCTGTAGGTTAGTATTCCACAAAATACACATTTTATAACAAGCATTTCCATTCGATCACCCATTGATCCATATCATCAACATCATTTTATTTCACGTCACAATTGCATCATAGGTATGCATGGGATATAACAGTTCTAGCAATTTCATCATAGGATGGCATCCACGTACAACACCATATATTTCACATTTTGTCAATGAAAACGCTAAAACACATATTTTCATCATAAAGCAATGAATCTCATGATAATCATAACTCAATAACTGCATGAATATAGTAACATCATAAACATAGTAACAACATATCATCATGTCTATGATGCCGGAAATATAGTTCACTCTGTCTAATTGGGTCCAACAGATAATAAGCAATTAAAGTGAAAGGAGTCTAACTCGTAAACATGCCTAGTCAAAATATGGGGCGTTACAGATTGCTACTTGATTAGTCAATCGAACAGGTACACAAAAAAAATGCAACAAAACGACTACTTGATCCATCAATTGGAGACTCGATAGAAAGAGTTAACACATAACAAAACGACTATTTGATCCATCAAACAAAGAGATGGATAGAGCAAGCAACACAACAAGTGTGAAAATTTTGGCGTGATTAACAAGAAAAATTGTTAGGTATGGAACCATTGTAAACAAGATCAAGATACATACCAGCTGATGGGTCCATTTTTCAGGTATTTGATAACCCTTTTTCCACAGTCTAGCTAAAGCAATGGTAACGAAACGCACTCAATTGTGGAAAAAGTGTTTTACTTTAATGATTTAATGAAATTGTTTTTATGATTAATCTTGTATGTTAGAATGCATATCAATTAAATTGATTATATGGAAACCAAGTGTGATTGAGCAAGTTCAGGTTCATTAAAGGATGGACGTGTAGAAGACTAAAGGATCACCAAGCTCGGCGCCCTGTTTCCTGATTTATAGAGAACACACTCCCACTTTCAAGATGAATCGGCACTTTGGCAATCAGTTAGGATCAGAGTTAAATCGTATAAATATGGACCTCTCGGGTAGCAAGAGGCCCCTGCTGTTATTTTTGAGAAAGACATTATTTTTAACATTTTTTGCACTATTGAGATACTAAGAAGTACAGACTTCTATTTTGACATGGATTTTACATATTAATGAAAGATTGATGATTAATTCTAGCAAGCGTTTCTGAGTTTTTATTCTCTCCTGAAGTATGGGTTGGGGAGGGCCCCTCCAACACGTATGTTAGGAGATTCCTATTTGCAGGTATTTTTCCAAGTATGTGTTTTACATTGATGAATAGTTCTATGATATATGGTAGCATTGAATGATTCATTATTTTCTGTAGTAGTTTAGAATGCATTCCGTAGTACAGTAAAACGATTTCAGTAGTCCTGTAGGTTCTTTCTTGCAACGCATATTTTTATCAACGATTACATGTGTAATAGCTTTGCTTTCAATATCATGGTTTAGATCTAGAGTTCACTACAGTTTCTCATCGTGATTAGTTTCTTTTAGATTCTTAGTAATAGATGGGAAAGCATAGAATGATCGTATTTCAATTCTAGATTGGTAAAATAAGTTAGATCAAGACTCCAATTTTGTGTGCAGATAGTAGTTACAGACTTCGTTTCCCCAATAGTAGAATAACCCTGTTATGGTATTTTCATTCTCAACAATTAGTTATTTCAGCAATTTAATTATTTCAAATAGATTTACTATTTTTTGTATCTTCATTTCTTAGAATAGATCGGCATTCAATCATTTCAGCATTTCAATTATTTCAAATAGATTTACTGTCTTTGTATCTTCATTTCTTAGAACATATCAACATCTAATTACTTCAGCATTTTAATCATTTAGAATAGATTCCATGCTTTACTTCTTAGAACATATTTACTACTTTCAACACTTTAATTATTTTAATTAGATTTGTTGCTTTCTAGTATTCAATTCCATAGCATAATCAATTTTCACATTTAGTGGACAATCTTTAGAACATCGATACCGCCCTTTAACTGTGACAAGAGATTATCCTATAAAGAGCACAGATAGTGCATGCATCTCTCAAGTTTGTACGTTCCCCGGGTTGACATTTAAAGTAGGCTCTTGGTATAGCTGCCCTAATTAGGCATCAATATAAGGAGCTCACCACTTTCTAGTTCCATTGGTGGGGAGGTGCTAAATCTTTTAGGAGAAATCACCTCAAAACCACAAAAAGAAAACAAAAATTACATAAAACAAAAACATAAATATCTTCTACCAATGAATGCCTCATTGGCAAAGGGATAGGTTTGGCCGCTTTCTACCCAAGCATTCCATGGGCAACAACGGTAATAACAGTTCTAACCATTCTCAGTTTGAATTTCTACACTCTTAAAACGAGACTGACTCCACATACGATCCAAACAGAAGCAAATTCACTACCAGTTCAAGCTCAAACACCTCAATGGAAAATGAAGAGGAAGAACCTAGGGAGCTTTTCACTTTTCCCATTAGCATACCTCTCGGAGATGCCAGAATGAAGAACATCAATCCTAATAATCTGCCAAACTTCCATGGGTCGACTTCAGAAGATCCTGACACATTCCTATTTGAATTTGAGATAGTTTGCAGATCATTTGATTACACTACTGATGCACAAAAGCCTAGGCTTTTTCCCTCCACACTGAAAGACCTTTCACTTTGGTGGTTCATGAGCCTTGAAGGAAATAATATCTTTAGCTGGGATCAAATGAAACAGGCATTCTTAGACAAATATAGGGACTACTACAAGGCCAAAGATACTAGGGATGAAATCTTTAGGATGTAACAAGGAGATAGAGAGTCATTAGAAGATTATGCCCAAAGATTTCAACTCAGCTACAAACGAGCCAACCATTGCAGTTTGGATCCTGAATCACTAAAGCTTGTCCTTCTCAGAGGTTTAAAAGAGGACAATTTTGAAGTCTGAAATATCCCTGGAGATGGAGACATATTCCAAAAATATTTTGACCAGATCCTGCAAATCTTCAAAAACTACTCAAGATCTAGGAAAACTAAGAATGGGACGAGGGATACACATACAACCACCAGTGGATCATCATCCTCACTTACAAAATCTGATTTAGGAAACCTACTAGATGACATGAAACCTGACATACTACAGTCCCTAGCCATGCCACTTGATGCTCTTCAAATAAAAAAGAAACAGGATGAAATTAACCAAGCCTTGGCAGTATTTTGTCCTCGTTGTAGGAAGAAGCATGATAAGGGGCAGTGCACCTTGAACACAATAGAAGTATGTGGTCTCTGCACCGATGACCATTCCACTGATAAATGTCCCCTCTTACCCTCATGTAAGGAAACCATTCAAGACCCAATAGCTGAAGGAACTATAGAACAACTTTGTTTTATAAATCAAAGGAGGAATAATTTTGTTAGGCCATATTAGCAGAGCAATCAAACTTACTATAATCAAGGACAACCAAATTGGAACTCTGCACAGACTCCATGGAAAGCAGATCCAAATCAAAACCAATGGCAACAAAACCAGCAAGCATATCAACCATCCTATCAACAACCATATTATCCACCATCTTATCCTCAATACCCCCCACCGTTTCCATCCACCACAAATTATGCAAACCAATACCCCCATCCATCAAATTGGAGGGCACCATTACAACAACCACTCATTATGCCAACCCCACAACCTCAACCACCCCCCAGACCTCCACCTATTCCAGCCCAACCGATTCCAAATCCTAATAATAACAGCCTCCCACAACAGCAACAGGCTTATAACACTGATATCACACAATTCCCAACTTATGTTGTAGACACCATAGAAATAAATGAAATCAACCTACGATCTGGAAAAATGTTGTAGAATACACCCCCACACAACATCCAACAACCTGTACCTGAAGCTCAGGACCACACATCAGAACCCTATGTTCAGCATCCTGATGAACCAGAACCTCCTGAGGAAGAAATTATGCCACTCACACGAACTAGAAACCCTCCATTTCCATAAAAACTTGTCCAGAATACAAAAGAAGAGGAAGAGAATATAATCTTAAACGAATTCAAACACTTAAACATCCAAATCCCAATCTTACAAGCCATAAGGGATGTGCCCATATGCAACAAATTCATTAGAGAGAATTGCCTAAAGAAGCCAGGAAGGAGGAAGCGTGACCCACCAACTATTAATGTAGTGGGACAATTGGCCGATTTGATGCTAGGTGTCATAATAAATCCTAAATATCTTGATCCTGGTAGTCCTGTAGTAAGCGTCACCATAAACAACAAGCAAATAAATAAAAGCTTAATCGATCTAGGAGCTGCAATCAATGTCATGACTAAAGAAACCATGTTATACCTAGGACTCCAATCAATGGTAAGAACAACTACAATAGTACTCCAACTAGCAAAAACATCCACTGTGAAGCCTGAAGGAATGCTAGAAGACATTATGATCAATATTGAGTCCTGGAAATACCCAGCTGATTTTATAATAATCGAAATCAAAAGCAAACTTAGTGGCTATCCAATTATCGTGGGTAGACCTTGGTTAGCAACTGCGGACGATTACATAGGTTGCCGATCAAGAAATATGACAATCACTAGTGGACATACCAGGAAGAAGATAACAATCTACCCACCAGCAATGAAATCCTCAGAGTTAGAATATCAAAATTGGACTGATGATTACCAGAACACGCCAAATCAAAAACTCCGACCTATACTAACACTTGATGTTGCAATATCTTTAAATGCAATAGATGAAGATGGCCATATAGATAGATTTATACAAAATATATCTCCTAACAATCATGTTATTCAAGAATTTTTTTCTAGAGAAACAGGTGAAAGTTCAAAACAGAACATGGATGAATTATGGACAGAAGTGCTTCCAGAACAGATTGAGAAGGTGAAAGTCATGGAAATTAACCCTGGCAAGACAATCAACATAAATTCCAATTTAAAGCCAGAGCAAGAAGAGAAATTGATGAAGATACTAACACAACAAAGTAAACCATTTTCCTGGACATATACAGATATGAAAGGAATACATCCTGATATCTGCAAACACTACATTTACATCAAATAAGGTTCTACACCCATCAGGAAACCACAAAGAAGGCTGAACCCTCCACTAAAAGACATAGTCAAAATGGAATTACAAAAGTTATTAGACGTAGGGTTCATCTATCCAATATATGATAGTGAGTGGGTCTCACCACTAGTCATAGTGCCCAAAAAAGGAGGCAAATGGAGAATTTGTGTGGACTACAGGGAGCTAAATAAAGCAACAAAGAAGGATCATTTTCCACTTCCATTTATAGACCAGGTGCTGGATACATTATCTAGAAACAAGTACTTTTCAGTCCTAGACGGTTTTAGTGGTTACAACCAAATTTGAATACACCCAGCTGATCAAGATAAGACGACCTTCACATGCCCATGGGGAACTTACACCTATAGGGTCCTACCCTTTGGTCTATCTAACGCCCCAACAACATTTCAAAGAGCCATACTGAATATGTTCTCCGATTTTATGAATAAAAAAATGGAAGTATTCATGGATGATTTCACACCTTATGGACAGAGCTTTGAGCAGGCATTGGAAAATCTTCAATTAATATTAAAAAAATGTATTGAGATGAGCTTGTGCCTAAGCAATGACAACTGTAGGATATTAATGGAAGAAGGAATTGTTCTAGGACATCATATATCACAGATAGGTATAGAGGTGGATCAAGCCAAAGTATCAGTAATCAAGACATTGCCCCCACCTGTCAAACAAAGAGCTGTGAGAAGCTTCCTTGGACAGACAGGGTACTACAGGAGGTTTATTGACAATTATAGTAGAATTGCTGCCCCCATGTTTGCACTTCTCACAAAAGACAATGAGTTCATATGGACAAGCAATTGCATGTCATCCTTTGAAAGTCTTAAACATAAAACCATCACAACACCAATACTTCAAGGACCAAACTGGAAAATTCCATTTCACATTCACACCGATGCATTAGATAAAGCAATTGGATCTGTGCTTGGGCAAGAACAAGACAAGAAACCCTATTCCATATACTATATAAGAAAAAATTTGGCTGGGGCAAAACTCAACTACACAGTCATAGAGAAGGAATTTATGGCAGTCATACATGCAATCAACAAATTCAAGCATTACATTACAGGATACCAAAGTTTTATCCATACTGACCACTCAACGATCAGATATCTTATGAACAAGCCTAATACCAGTGCAAGAATTATTCGATGGATGCTACTTCTACAGGAATTCGACATCACTATAATAGATAAACCAGGCAAGCATAATGTCGTGGCAGACTTTTTGTCAAGAGTAACACATGGGACAGATAACGAATTGGTCCAAGATAACTTCCCTGATGAGCACCTTTTTGCCATATCAATAAAAAGTCCATGGTTTGCTGACATAGCAAACTATTTGTTATCTGGGAAGTTTCAAAAACATTACAGTTATAAAGAAAGGAAAAAAGTAATAAGACAAAGTGCCACATATACATGGATAGAGGGCATGCTTTTTAAACAGGGACCAGATCAAGTACTTAGAAGGTGCATTCGGGAAGATGAGGTACATGAAATAATGCATGCCACCTACAATGAACCCTGTGGAGGACACTACGCTACAAAAAGGACAGCCTACAAGATCTTGCAAACAGTGTATTATTGGCCAACACTCCACAGAGATGCTTATGAGTACGTGTCCCATTGTGACGATTGCTAGAGAATGGGAAAGCCAAAACAAAAACAAGAAATTCCACTACATCCACAAATCTCTTTAGAGGCATTCGATAAGTGGGGATTTGATTTTGTTGGCCCATTCAACCCAGATTCCAATCAGAAAAGCTACATCCTTGTATGCACTGCTTACCTTACAAAATGGATAGAGGTAGCAGCCCTGGCTGCTGCAAATGAAACTAGTGTGGCCAAATTATTTACTGAGCAGATCTTTCACAGATTTGGGGTGCCAAGAGAGGTAGTTTTGGGTCAAGGACCACAATTCACATCAAATTTAATTGAGGACTTGATGAAAAGAAACAATGTAAATAACAGACAGTCATCCTCCTACCACCCTCGAGGAAATGGTCAAGCTGAGGTAACCAACAGGGAATTAGAGAAAATCTTGACAAAAACTGTCCAACTTCACAAAAGAGATTGGGCTGACAGACTTAGTGAAGCAGTCTGGGCTTACAATACTACATGGAAAACAACAATAGGATTCACACCTTATGAGTTTGTGTATGGGAAAAGGTCATGCTATCAATCGAATTTGAAGTAAAAACATTAAGAATTGCAGCCGATCTAAATATGAACCTATCAGACATTCAAAAAGAACGCATGCTAAAGCTAAATCAACTGGATGAACACCGTCAACAAGAACTTAGACATACTGAAATCATCCAATAGCAAAGAAAGAAATGGCATGACCAACATTTGAAGGATAAGAAATTCAAAGAGGGTGATTGGGCACTCCTCTATGATTCCAAATTTCACACATTCAAAGGAAAACTAACCACTAGATGGCTTGGACCTTACAATATGCAAAACATTTATGACAATGGGACTGTGAGAATTATTACAATTGATGATGATGAGTTCCCCATGATCGTGAATGGGCAACGCCTCAAACTCTACAAACAACCAAAGTCCAAAGAAGAATTTACAGAAGTACTCTACCAGGAACAATTGATGCTGATAGAGCATTCTCCAAAACAGTAAGCTTTAGCACATTTCATGAAAAAAAAATACAAAAAAAGAGAGAAAAAAAACCAAAACAAAAAAAAAAGAGAACAAAGGGATAATAGGAAGTACAAGGCATCAACCTATTCAAGCGAACCTGCACAATAATTCAAGCAAGGCTGCCATCAATTCAGGAGAGCCTGCAAAATATATCAAGCGAGGCTGCCCATAATTCAAGCGAGGCTGCCATCAATTCAAGTGATCCTGCACAATAATTCAAGTGAGGCTGCCATCAATTCAGGAGAGCATACAAAATATATCAAGCGAGGCTGCCATCAATTCAAGCAAGCCTACAAAATAAATCAAACAAAGTGTAATGTCCCCATTTTGACCCCCTTTGTATTAAATCGTAAATGATGTAAATATTGTAATTTAATCATAGTGAGGAGCTCAAGGCCAAGGCCCCACCATTGATTTAGCGTTTCATGTATTGGCAATTAAAAATAGATGCCTATGGTTCTTGTGCGAGATGGGCAAAATGTAAATAAGACCTCATGTAAATACGAATTTTAATGGAAAAACCCCAACTAGCTATGCAATGCAACAAAAGAGATGGGGCATGATTCTACAAGGAAAGAGGGGGGGTAATTATCCAAACCTTTGAGCCAATGGTATTAATCCATGTGTTAATGGGGAAACCAATAAACCACCAACTACCCATTTTGTCTCATGCACCCAATCATTTAATTCTTCCAAAGATTAGTTGGGACAATTATTGTCTTGGGATTGGAGAAGTATGGCAGCCAGATTTTCATGCATGGGCAAGCCATCAACCTGAAAATCGTATTTTTGGCTTGCTGGGCAAGAAAACCCCCATGAAATGCTGCCTGAGGCAATTCCTCATCCATTACATTCTTCCTCTCATGCAGACAGAGCTCACTGAAATTTATCCTCACTTTTTTCACCATAACCCGGCGTTTTTCCATGCCCAGGAACTCGTTTTTGGATTGTGCAACAGCTGGGGAAGGAGGGACGCGAATTGGGACTGAGGGAGAGGTCGTTTTTGCCCTGGGGCATTTTTATGGAATGGGTTTAGCTCTCCTAGCTGAATTTTTCAGTTGCCATACGTTTTGAGTCTACCCATGTTTTTCTAAAGCCCAAGAAACCCCATCTCATGCATCCCACTGTTGTAATGTTTTTCTCATGCTCATCAAGTGTAGTTTTGCTGTTATGTGCATCCTTGTTTTGATGTGAACCTGTGAGCAAGAAACTGGAGTGGTAGTGGATAGAATTGGCTTGATAAACCTAGTCTAGGGAGTAACCTCTCAAGAAGATCAAGAGGGCTGGCTACTTTTCTATGCACACCCTGAGAGCACTAGAAAGGAAGGTATGGCTTGAGGGACTGTGTGGCAGTGAAGAGAATACTTCCTTGTGATTGGGTGTGTAGGCATTGTTCGTGCCAAGCTGAATAGATCTGGGAGAGGTACTCATAGCACTGTGGTTGAGCTCACTAGCTTAGCAATTCTTCCCTTCCATGTCCTAGCAGCCTGATAAACCCAATTGCAGATTGGCTTGGCTCATCTTGGTGTATGCTTGGCTATGTGTGAGTCTGCTGTTCCCTGGTTCCTTCTAGAGATCATGCCCAGCTCAGGGGTGGTAGTTGTATCAAGAGGTTGATAAGCACAACTGGCCTATGGTTGGGTGGAACGTTGCAGTTGCATAGCCAGTTTCTTGGGACTACCTTATTGAGATAAGTATTCTCTTGTGTTAAATATGCAATTATCATTTGATGAATATTATGAATGTATGTGGATGTCTTAAATGAATTTACTTCCGCTGTGTTTTTAAAAGTTTTGCATTCCCTATGATCTTTTATAATAATGCAAAGGTCCTTATTTAATGGTTGTCACAGAAATCTTGAGTGTATGTTAGATATCAACAGGATTTATTTAACTTTTGTTGTATTTCTATAGCATGCACATATACTTGTCTTGTATCAATAAGTTTACTTAATGGATATGGGGCTAATTGCCCAGATTGAGCACCACGTCCTCTCTATCATGCTGAACGGTAGGAGGGGGATATTACACAAAGCTGCCATCTATTCAAGTGAGGTTGAAATCAATTCACGAGAGCCAGCCATGTCTACATGCAAAATAAGTCTTCATCTACTACGGAATTCATCAAAGACACACCACGCCAACCTTTTTCAAACATATTCAAGAGAGCCTAAAAAGTTATTCAAGGGAGCCAATCAGATCCAACCATGCAATCATCCAAATATAAAGCACAATCGCCTGAGTCGTATCAACAATTGGCACAATTTTCAAAAGCACATACTCAGCAGATTCAAAATGCGCAAAACGGAAAAAACACCCTACGCACGTAACTACTAACATGCAAAAATAAACTACAGACACCACCAAGATATACTACAGAATCCACCATGCATGAAAAACGAACCAGATCATCAATGCAGGTACGCATACATACCAAGGTAATCTCTAAATTGATTTTATTTCATTTTTACGGTAAAGCACTTTCCCACAATAGAGTCGTTTCTAGTTAGTTGAGGATAGCTTCAATTTCAAATTAGCGGCATGGTGGAATGACCTTCATAACTCATGATTGCTACCAAAGTCCTGTCACCCTCAGCAAATCATGATCGCAACCTTCACCACATGAAGTACAGAGGTCGATCATGAAAGATAGGGGATTAGAAGTGGCAAGTTTAGGTATGATGAAAAGAATAGGTGCAGAAAGGTAGTGAATTAGGGTGTAGCATATTCCACAATTTTGCATATAAGTAACCACCTGAAATTCTCGAGAAGCAGCCACCATTATATTCCTTGAGCCCGTAGGCAGAGCCCGACCAAGTTAAAAATATAAAACTACATCCCAAAAGCCCTGGTTTGTCTGGTTATAGAGGAGATTTGAAAAATGACGAAGCGTTTTAAAAAGAGTGAACCAGAAGATCACAGTGCCATTTATCAAAACCCGAGAGTCCTGCAGATCATTTGCAACTCAAGATGATGCCATTTATCCTTGGACTGAGAGGATACCATACAGGGGTAGCCTAGGAGTTCGCAAGAAACTTCAAGCATATAAAGGATGAACAATACGTCACCCGGGTGAAGGGGTTATGCATAAAAGTGGATGAGGACATGATAGCCAAACACACTGGTCTTCCAATGGGCTTGCATTGGATCAACAACGACTGGGAGGCAAACCACACAGCAAAAGCAGTATTCTTTGAGCGTGGAGAAGTTTATGATGAAGACAAAAATGGAGTCAAGAGACCCTCCATGCCAACACCATGGGATGAAATGGCTGCAATTGTCCTGAGGTATATTACATGCACTGGAATATTAAGCTATGTTCCCATTTTCCATTTTCGTATTTTAGAGATTCTCAGGCATAGAAGTCACATTTCATCAAACAACAATATTAGCCTTCCATTTTTCCTGCTCCAATCCCTAGGAGAGACAAGCAGGAAGGTTGCTAAGGGCAAAGATGATGCTTTGGCCCATCATGGGCTGATCAAACTAATAGTTGGCAAGGAGTTAAAAGCCCATATTCCAGACCTCTCCTGGGAGGAGTTCATCGTGGTGTCTACTGAGGACGTTAAGAGAATGAGGACTATGCCCCTGCCACCGGAATCAAAAAGTAAGACCACCTCTGTATTAGGCGCAAAAAGAAAAATCGACTTGGACAGTGTGGTCGACACCTTGGTCAAAATAAAACACCCCAAAGAGGAATCCCCCAAATCAGACCCAGATATTCCTACAAGTATTCAAGGGTCAAAGAGGCATAGGAAGAGATTCACACAGGTATCTAAAATCCAAGTCTCCAAGGAGAAAGAAAGGGAACCCAGCCCCCTGATTACTAATGTGTCTGATGATGACATTGATCCTTTTATAGATCAAAAGGATCCCACTATGGATGAAGAAGAGGACGAAGAAGAAAAAGAAGAAGAGGATGAAGAAGAGAAAGGAAATGAAGAGGAAAAATAGGATATGGAAGAAGAGATGGATAAAGGAGAAGGGCATAACTTACAAGAGCAAGCCAACTTTTAGGAAAACCCTCCAAAACGTAATGAAGACCCCGAGCACGTTTCCTAGCTCGCTGAAGCACGAGCAGAATTGGAAAGGCTCATAAATGAGTTGGCAACATTAGGAATTTGGCCAGGAAGCTAGTCCACACCTCCTCCATTCTCAGCCGAGAAGACACAAATCCTAAAGATGCACCATGCAGAAGAACTCCGGCTGGCCGAACAAAAGAATTTAGCACTACAAGAAAAGTTGGCAGAAGCACGGAATAAATTAGCAAGTAAGGACCAGGAAATTATCAAAATTAAGGATTTTTTTGCCACTACTATCAGCATATATGAGAGAATGCGTGACCTCAGACCACCGTTGGTGGTCTATACAGTTTATTTACAAGAGAAATGGGGCGAATTCTAGCTCTAGAGGTTGAACAAATATCTCCCTATAGAGGTAATCACTCCTAAAGAATTTATTGATGCATCATTGAACTCCACAGAGCTGGAGAAAGACCGATTGAGTGAATTCTTCTTGCACAATTTCATAGTTTCTGGCTCGCCCAACTGGTCGCCAAACCCATATGTGGGAGATTTCCAGTTAAGGGAATTATGTTCGTGGATGAACCACGAAATTGAGCGAGCCCAGGACTATCATCTCTATGTGGCATCCAAATAGTGAACTCCATTAATGATCAGACCTGAGCCAACTCACCCTGAGGGAATAATTTATAATCATAGGATCCTCACTCAGGATGAGGAACTGATACCCATTCTCCTCGCAAAACAATAGGAGGCAGTGAGTCACTTCGACATTACACTCCGCAGCACACAAAAGGAAGTTAGTGAGTCCATCAGGGAAAGGTGGAGCACGGTGGCAAATGATCTAAAATGAAGAGAACTCCACTCTCTCCTCAAGCTTAAGGATGCTCTCTTCAAAACCATACACTACAAAGAATCCCTGGCAAGAAACCAACTAAGGTGGATTGGGATGAGACTGAATCCCCCATTCTTCCTTTCCCCAGTCCTCAAAGAACATATTAATGAAGAGGAGGAGAGGAAGGCATGGGCTAGGGAAGATCAGAATTTTGAGTATCTCAGACAGGCAGGGGCACCTAAGGTGGCAGCATGGGATATCAGGAAGGTCATTGATGAAAGGAATAAGTCACCCAAGGAGGGGTGAATCCTTCAAGTAGGAGAGAGAATGATGGGTTCATTTTTTGGGTATTTGATAACCCTTTTTCCATAGTCCAGCTAAAGCAATGGTAACGCAACGCACTCAGTTGTGGGAAAAGTGTTTTACTTTAACGATTTAATGAAATTGTTTTTTATGATTAATCTTGTATGTCAGAATGCGTATCAATTAAACTGATTATATGGAAACCAACCGTGATTGAGCAGGTTCACGTTCATTAAAGGATGGACGTGTAGAAGAATAAAGGATCACCAAGCTCGGCACCCTGTTTCCTGATTTATAGAGAACACACTCCCACTTTCAAGATGAATCGACACTTTGACAATCAGTTAGGATCAGAGTTAAATCGTATAAATATGGACCTCTCGGGTAGCAAGAGGCCCCTACTGTTATTTTTGAGAAAGACATTGTTTTTAACGTTTTATGCACTTTTGAGATATTGAGAAGTATAGAATTCTATTTTGACATGGATTTTACATATTAATGAAAGATTGATGATTAATTCTAGTGAGCATTTCTGAGTTTTTATTCTCTCTTGAAGTATGGGTTGGGGAGGGCCCCTCCAACACGTATGTCAGGAGATTCCTATTTGCAGGTATTTTTCCAAGTATGTGTTTTACATTGATGAATAGTTCTATGATATATGGTAGCGTTGAATGATTCATTGTTTTCTGTAGTAGTTTAGAATGCATTCCATAGTATAGTAAAACGATTTTAGTAGTCCTGTAGGTTCTTTCTTGCAATGCATATTTTTATCAACAATTACATGTGTAATAGCTTTGCTTTCAATATCATGGTTTAGATCTGGAGTTCACTGCAGTTTCTCATCGTGATTAGTTTCTTTTAGCTTTCTAGTAATAGATGGGCAAGCATAGAATGATCGTATTTCAATTCTAGATTGGTAAAATAAGTTAGATCAAGACTCCAATTTTGTACCCAGATAGTAGTTACAGACTTCGTTTCCCCAATAGTAGAATAACACTGTTATGGTATTTTCATTCTCAGCAATTAGTTATTTCAGCAATTTAATTATTTCAATTAGATTTACTGTTTTTTGTATCTTCATTTCTTAGAATAGATCAACATTCAATCATTTCAGCATTTCAATTATTTCAAATAGATTTACTGTCGTTGTATCTTCATTTCTTAGAACAGATCAACATCTAATTACTTCAGCATTTTAATCATTTAGAATATATTCCATGCTTTACTTCTCAAAACATATTTACTGCTTTCAGCACTTTAATTCTTTTAATTATATTTATTGCTTTCCAGTATTCAATTCCTTAGCATAATCAGTTTTCACATTTAGTAGACAATCTTTAGAACATCGATACCCCCCTTTAACTGTGACAAGAGATTATCCTATAAAGAGCACAGATAGTGCATGCATCTCTAAAGTTTGTATGTTCCCTGGGTTGACATTTAAAGTAGGCTCTTGGTATAGTTGCCCTCATTAGGAATCCATATAAGGAGCTCACCACCAGCATCGACGTAAACTGTGCTTGGAAAACAACCAGTCAAACAAAAGAGAAAAATAATAGATGGCATAAATTCGATGTGAATCCTAACCATAAGAAAGATTTGTTGAAAAGATAACTCTAGATTAACAACGATTACAAATTTAAAATGGAAATTTTCCACAATTGGATTCCTAAAAAGAAAATATAGGATTGCAAAGGTTTCAAAAGAAACTGGAACTACTACATCATAAGCATGAGAGCCTAAACAAGGTCTATGTCCTCCCTTAAAGCGAGTAATATGTTGCTTACATAATCTATTCCTCGAAGACGAAATAGATCGATTGACTGATAGTCTAGGGATTAAGAAAAGAGAGATAAATATGAGTCAAAGGATAATCATACATATATTTTCTTTTTTAACCGTTTACAACTACTAGTGAAGATGATGATCTAGCCAAGCCAAAAGATCTCAATAGAGGATCGATAGCAATTCAGCTAGTGAAGATACAAAAATCTATCTCTTTTAAAGAGGTCTGATTCGACTTTCATGAATACTCATTGAGTTCCACTTTCTCCACAGTTATCCTCAATACTTTTAATCCATTATCGATTTTACATAGAGAGTTTGAAATATTC
The DNA here is from genome assembly GCA_027924585.1 of Larix kaempferi. Classification (NCBI taxonomy): domain Eukaryota; kingdom Viridiplantae; phylum Streptophyta; class Pinopsida; order Pinales; family Pinaceae; genus Larix; species Larix kaempferi. Next base: position 11,985,811 of record BSBM01000469.1, read on the forward strand.
GTTACATTGTTGACCAAAAGTAGAATACAACACATTAATAATTAATTTAACCAGTTCTATTTTCACTATGAATGCATGAGGTTCATAAAAAAAAAGGATTCCCAATCAGTTTGATTAAAATTATGTAAATAAATTCATAGGATGCAACACTTTACATAGCTCCGATATTTCTTATGATTAATAAATATAACTTGAACAAAACTTTCAATTGACAAGGAAAAATAAGAAATTTTTAAATAAAAATCCCTTCAAAATTTTATACACCAGTCCCGATCTTATACACAGAGTCAAATTATTTGTTAATATACTATACAGAGTATTGTTTCACATTAAATTTCCAATTGCATAAAGTCTTAAATCGAAATATAGAGAGTTTTGATGGGAATATAGATCTAAATCTTCCTTCAAATCAAACGAAAAATTGAAGGAATCCAATCACTTTCAAATTGGAACAAGAATAAACAGAATGAAATAAACAGATAGAGTACTTGGCATGATGAGCCATACAACTTCAGAAAAACAAATAACCACAACCATAATTTACACCATTAATAAATTGCAATCTATACAACAAGAGTACACTTACTTGAAAATGATGGAAACAACTTCTTGGAGAGTCATTCCCTCCTAACCATAGGAAAGAGAAACTCGATTGTTTTCCCAACTCCACCCCGATCTTGATCACCACCATGCACTAGAACACCAAGAAACAAATCCAAGTGACACTCTCTCTCTGAGTCTGTAAAAATAAGCTCAAATAATGAACTTATGAAAGAGAGAAACACTCAACATAGTTTCTCCATGTACAACATGGTGTCCCGTGGTATATCAGTGCACCAATATATATAGCTTTTCCCTAGGCCTTATGCCATCCCAATCAAATCTCAATCAATCCTTCAATACCTATGATTTAGGATCTTGTTTGGTAGATGATATTTTGTATTGGATTTGATTGGTAAAAATATCCCTTGCTTGCTTTACACATGTTCTTTGATGCATGGTGATGTCCCCTCATTTAACCGAATTATCGAAGTGTCCTTTTCCTTTTATTAATAATTGATCCCAGTATTAACTCATGCAACTCCTTTTCCTTCCCCTCATAGTAATACTCCGTGAGGTTTTCCTTTTTAAATTCATTTTTAAACCAATTCCAACTTACTTTTCTATCATTGATTATTTTTTCTCTTTTCAAGTCCTTCCACCAAATATCAACCTTCCTGATTAGATTGAAGATGGGCATTTTTTCCTTTATAGAGTTGGAATAATTGTACATAGTAAAGTACTTCTTCGTCCTAGATAGCCAATCCTCAGCTTCTTCTCCATTTTTTACTTCACCATCAAAGTTAGGAGGCTTTATCTTTTTAAATTCTCCTATTATCTCATCTTTATATTTTCTCTTCTTCCTTCGTCTACCCTCAGAGTCACAATAGAATCTTCCAATTCACTAGTTATATGGATTTCATCAGAAGAACAAAAGTCAGAGGATGATTTTTCTCATTTACATTTATTTTTACTTTTATCATTAGTTATTTCATTTAGTTTAGACAATAATGATTCATTTAAGTCTAGTTGGGTTCTTAGTACCCTCTCATGTTCAGTTTTAAAGTTCACCTATTCAACTTGTAAGTTTCTTACTTTTTGTTATTGTTTGGTTGATCCCCATCATTAAGTTCGACCCAAATAGGTGGGATAGGGGATCGTCTTCCAGCCATTTTTTTCTACAGTTAGTAAAACAATTTATTCTATACAAATAAGAATAACAATACACAACACATCATTAGTTTTCTCATAATGTAAATGGACACCATAAGGCCAAGTGTCATAACCTAAGCATTCCTACTCAAGGCATTCGACACTTTGTTCTCTTTTCCTTTAATGTGTTTAATTTCAAAATCATACTTGCTAAAGAAGGCTAACCACCTTGCTTGGCGAGCATTTAAACTTTGTTGATGAAATAAGTATTTTAAGCTTATATTATCAGACATTAAAGTGAATTTTTTTTCTATTAAGTAATGTCTCCACATTCTTAATGCATGTGTTATAGCATCTAGTTCCATGTCATGCATTGCGTAGTTTCATCCATGTTCTTTAAGTTTTTTTGACTCATAGCTTATTAGATAATCATCTTGCAGTAGCACGCCACCTAATCCCTCTAAGAAGGTCTTCGTACATACAACAAAGTCCTTGCACAGATCCGTTATTATTAGAATAGGTGTGGTGGTAAGCAAGTGTTTAATATTTTCAAAGCTTTCTTGAGATTTATTAGACCATATAAATTTAGTTTCTTTCTTTTGAAGTTAATTTATCGGTTAAGAAATCTTGTAGAATCCCTCAATGAACCTACTGTAGTAACCTGTGATCCCCATAAAGGATCAAATCCTAGTTACATCCTTAGGAATTGGCCAATCAATGATCACCTTGATTTTATCTAGGTCTACAGAAATTGCCTCGTTAGATATTACATGACCTAGGTATTCAATTTTATCTTTAAAGAAATCACATTTATAAAACTTTACATAAAGTTTATGTTCTCTTAAGGTTTTTAAGACTAACTTTAAATGTTCTTCATGCTCTTCTTCATTTTTAGAGTATATTAAGATGTCATCAATAGATACTATCACAAATTTATCTAAGTAATTATGGAGAACGTTGTTCATTAAACACATGAATGTGATCGGAACATTGGTCAAGCAAAATGGTACAACCATAAAATTGTAATGGCCATATGTAACACCAAAATCTCGTCATCGTCCTAATAATAAGATATGTACCCTTAGGTTTTCCCTAATCATTGAAGTGTTAGTGACAAATTACTTGAGATGAGGTTTTCCCTTCTCATTTTCCAATTTTTGGAGCACTGACGCACCTTGCATGTTTACTGCATGTGTCATACTATTTATGCCACACTCTGCACATTGAAAGAGTGCCTCACCCATCAGTGGCACATGTTTCCCTTTGACAGGGTGCGTTATTGCTTGTTAAAAGGCGAAAAATAGAAGATTCGAGAGTTTTATAGAACAAATCTCTTGTGAAGGATTATCCCTATAAATATGCATAGGTGGCAGTCAAACGCCTACCATATTGGGATGATCCCCTAACCTTCTCCATGGAATCCTCAACTCCTTCTTTCCTCTTTGGCCTATAACTGCAAGCTCACCTTCATGGGATGGGGGAGAGAAGAAAGTGAAAAGCATCCAAATGCTGTTGAAATTCTCTTAGAGATAAGTTTTCATTCTCTATTAGAAACAAGGTTGGATCTTTGAGGTAAAAGACTAGTTGGAAGAAGTTCTGACGTTAAGGCATGGTTGTAATCTCTCCCTTTCTACTTTCTTTAATACATTAATATATACTCTTTCCATAAATATAATTTGTGTTAGATCTTTAGAACTTGTTCCCTTGACCACTTGTTTAGATTAATCAGCATTACACATTATTATTGATGTGTTTCTACTTGTTTGTTGTATGTTGTTTTGCAGTCCAAGATTGAAAGTTACATCAAATGAGGAGACGTTACTATAGTTGCAAGGACGTAAAAAATGCTTTTGCACTCTTCGTAATTTGACTAATCTAGGAAATTTTATATGTTTTGTTCTAGATCGACATCATTTAGACTAGAGAGATTTGTCCTTGTCCACATATACAAAGTGTCTTCAAAGAAATTTGGTGACTCCATTGGGGAGAGTCCATGGTCTTTGAAATTTTAGTTTGTGATTTTTATTTCCTTGTTGATCCCCTTAGACCTACTTGATTTTCCTTCTTTGTTTTGGATATGATCTTTTTTGATTTACTGGGTAATCCAGTCTCATTTTGGGAATTTTACCTCATCCACTCACTTGATTTTATTTTGGGATCTTTACCTTTTCCAATTATTGATCTCACTTGCGCACCTAGGTAATGTTTTCCCTGCATCTTTGGTTAGCTAACACACATATATTTTTACCAAAAATTTTCACTGACACATACTAACAATGTTCGAGCGTCACTCATGCACTTTCTCTTTGAGAAAAATGTGTCACTAAGGAGCTAACAATATGGTATGTATTAGTAGATTGTGTCACCCTGTAGAATTTTGCATTAAGGTAAAAAATCCCCACTTGAGAGTTGGATTAGGTGTTTCTTAGGATATTTGTCCTCTTGTTGTGTCTATCTCAGTCAAGATCTGTCATTTACCTCTTCTCTTTACATTTTCTTGAGATTTAAAGATTTTATCGACTTCTCAGTGAGACTTAAGTAGTCAATCAATTGCCTTGCTTGTCTTGGGTGGTTCCGATCCCTCATTGGGGAAGCTTGTCTTGTATTTCTTTAGAATCCTTTTATCTTCTTTGCTTTAGGTTTTAAGCTGTTTTCAAAGTGTGATGTTGTAAGAAATTTTGTTGGTGTTATTTTGGTTCGAATCATTTCGAAGCTCGAGATTGGTTGATGTGGGTGATTGTCCTTTTGTTGACTTATCTTATTGATAAAATTTGCAAAACTGTTGGATATCTTGCATTTTGAATTGGGAGAAAGTGAACAAAATCATTCTTAATATTTTTTGAATGTATTGTTGAAAGACATCAATTTTTTGTTAAGGAATAATTCAAATTGCATTTTAACAAGTTCATTCTTTTCCATTTTAGTTGTAGTTTCGAATCTCTTTTGGAAAAAAAACAAAAATTTGCTTCGGTGTTATTTTTGGTTTCTTTGGGATTGATCGAAAGATAGTTATTTCAACTTTTCATTTTGCTTAAGAAGAAAAGTGAAAGAACAGTGTTGCATTTCAGGAAAGAATTCATTTGTCTCAACAAAAGAAGCAAATATCTCTCTCCTTCCCATACATAGTTTTCATCAAAAGAAAATTTTGGATCTCATTTAGTTTTTTGTGCATGATATTGGGATGAGTCCACACTTCATGAGTCCACTTAACCATATAAGATAAAATAAAGTGCTAGTTTAAGTTAAAATATTTAGAAACTTAAGTGATAGGTTAGAGACGTGTTCTGGCATCTTAAACTGTAGGAGCTGTTGTTATTTTCCTGCACTGCATTTCGGGGGCTTGTAGTTCTCCACAGACTAGTAGTTATATAGAAAAACCTTTCATGTACTTAACGATATATAGAAAGGTTCTTCAAGTACTTGACGATATATAGGAAAGATCCTGTCGAGCAATTGTGCATTAGAAAACAATACTACAGATTGGAGCTCCCACATACCTTGTGTATATCAAGAGACCCCATTAGGATCCTAAAACCATCCAAGTCAACCATTGGCTGTATTGATGTTGAAATACACTGAGAACAACACTCGAGGAGCTACTACGGACATACTGTTAGGTAGTCGGGTAATACGGTCGGGGGTATGTTCCTAATCCTCCCTAGTTAGTGCTTTGAAAGATTAGGCCGAGTATTAGTATTAGAGCCTGCGGTATATCATGAGTTGTGATGACTTGACACTCCTGTGAGGATCCAAATTTTCATCCCACTTGTTACACAAGTTTTCTTGTGGCCTTTAGCTTGAGCTGGACTTGAAGTGTGTATTTTTCTTATAATACTTCTAGGGATATATTTTCATTATACAGTCTGGATGAGAAACCTTTAAGGAGATCTTGCAAAATACAAAATTTAGCACTTGAATATACCCCCGTCCGAGAGGGAAATACAGGGGTAAATATGGACAAACCTACTACATCAATTCCACACGAAGAAGTAATCCTAGTTACCAAAATAGGAGGAAATTATTCCACCTATCACCAATCACATGGGACCATTGGTGGTAGAATAACCTTCTTTGCGTGATACATATTTTCACCATTAACTTGAAGGATATTCTGGAGTTGTTGATTGCCTATTTGCTTGACCTCCGGATGACCCAGTAGCAACTACTTTTGGCCCAACTGCTTCATTTTGGGAAACCTCCTTAGGAAAATATTATTTCGACTTCGGTTCACCATCAATAGTGGAGACAATTCCACCTCCACGTCCTACTAGATTCGTCTCGAACGGGGAACTTTTTGGACTGCTTTAGGATACTATATCCCTCTTACGGATACTTAGAGAAAATGTAAGACATCAGAGTTTTCCTTTATCGTCCACTTTGGAAGTACTAAATCCTTAATACCATTCTCCAATTTATTCATTTTCTCTTTCTTCACTAGGAATTCCTGTGCCCAACATGGCCTCCTATGAACCAGGCCAACCTTCTTTTCCAGTTGCATGGACTTAAAATCAAATGATCGGTTCTAGAATTCCTTTGAACTCAATGACTAGGGGAAACCTTCAACCAATGTTAACTTTGTAACTAGAGCACAATATTCAATTATAAGGAAAAGTGCAATTGGAGGAAAACCTCTAGTTAGTGGTCAAAATATGACTATGGGGAAATTTCAATTGGTAGTCAAAACTTAACTAGGGGGAAACCTCTAGTTAGTGGACAGAATGTCACTAGAGGGAAACATTCATTTACTTCTTACAATATGACTGGAGGTATGCCTCTAGCCTTGGGAAAACCTTCGTGGCATGATGTCCCTTGTTAGGAATTTTTTTTAAATGGCAATTTTTCACTTCTTTCCCTAGTTAGACCTTTGACTAGTTTTGAGCTGTAGGTCCCCAAATTACTCCAATTGCTCCAAAATATTCTGAGAAGGTATATGGATGATTTTAGACAATAAATATGTGTTTCAGGGATGCTTTTGGACCTGTAAAATACTTCTACAAATCCTGTTTCAATTCTGGCCAATGTAGGGAATTTTACTAGTAATTTCCCTTTGACTAGTATTGGTCCTTAGGTCTCAAATTGACTCCAAATGCATTCAAATATTAAAGTAAGGTGTATGAATGATATTAGGAATTGAATATGATGTTCAGGGATGATATATGGCCACCAAAATTCCTCTTCAAACTCTCTTAATATTCTGGACCAAGTATGCAATTTTACTAGTAATTTGGGGTTCAAATCCCCCTAGGATAAGTACTGAAAATGGCTTCCCAAATGCCTCCAAACCCATTCAAATTTATGAACAGAGGTAGGGAATGTATTAAGGATTTTATTAAGGTCTCATGTGCACCATTAATTTATTATTATATATTTTCCAACCCTCTCCCATTCAGCTGCAAAAATCACCCATTCGACCCTTGGGGAAACGACACTATTTCTTCTCCCAATCCAATTAAACTAAGTAAAAATACTTCAAATGCTCAAGTACAGTACATGAAAATTGTAAAATAAATACATGGAAGCATATTAATCACAAATTTATCATAGAATCATCCATTCATTCGAAATCATCAACATTACATTGGTTCACAACAAGGTAGTGGGGAAATGGCACCGTTCTTTCATTAAAAATGAGATTTACACATTTCTACTTGGAATTTCGACCTGAAAATTTTTATAGATGAAGAAAAAAGTATTTAATTCATATTAAAAAATAAATGGGGCATTAGAATCTCCTCCAATGAGTACAATAACTCACCAAAAATTCCCTCCCTCAAGGATCAAGAATATGCCATCAAAACTGGAAATGGTTGAAGGAGTGAGCTGCAATAGAAGAAACCATGAGATTCCATGTAGCTTACACCTACAAATAAATATTCCATTAAATATACAAATGAAAGTTCTGAATGGCCTTTCGAATTACTAACTTGGATGGGAATCTTTCACCCTCGAAATTGGCTAAGGCAAGAAACTAGTCATCCACTAGCTCTCCCTCTTCACAAATGCAATTGCAAATTCTACAAATGATCAAAAGCTGGTTTCATTCTTTTTTATTGACATTTATAAAGTTCTAATGTCCTCCATGGGTCGAATTCCTTCCAAGAGACTCATGCCAACTCAAGTTGGGAAGAGATTCCAAAGAACACCACTTGTACAACAATTCCTAGTCTCCCACTTCCACCAAATCACATGTGGAAGAATCTTAGCTTCCCTAACACCCTTGAGCTCCCTCTTGGAGTCTATTTCTAGCCTTGGCATTTCATATGTGTCATATGTCATCCTTCAGGTGTAATGTGTGTCATAGGTGTCATAGCATCTTCATCATTGTTGTCACAGAGTTAGGGAATCTAGCCCAAGTGTCCCACCAGCTCCAAATTGCCTCTTCCTCTTCCATGGGAGTTAATATTCCTCTATATTTCAACCTTTGATGAGTCATGCCATGAATAATACCTTTTGAACTCCCCCAAGTATGTTACCATTCACCTTGAATTCGAATTGGTGAGAGAATGATGCCAAGTGTAGTGGGGAAATCTAGCCATATGTAGGTCCCACTTCCTCCATGTGTCTTCATCATCAAATGCCACTTTGATTTTCACTTGTACATATTTATTTATCTCCTTTATTAAATACTTATTCCATTCTAATGTTAAAACATCATTTATTATCCCCCTTATTCCAAATCCCAAAGCTTCCACCCCAAATCTAGGAAACTAGTAATTTTCCTCCTTAGCAATTATTTGACCCTTAACATCAATTTGACAAACTCTAATGAATATGACCAATGTGATTAGGCCATTGTTACCCAATGAAAAATTTGGGACATGACACGTGGGGACACCATACATGGGGGATACCTACATGGGGTCATCTTGCATGGGGTTACACATATCCAAGCAATCAAAATATGGCATTGAGTCAAATCTATCAAACTGCTCAGGGAAACCTTCATCCCAGAGTAGCTTACCTTAGAAACACAAACACCTCATGGGGACAATAGAACTCTCCTCCGGCTAGAAATCCATCCAGCAGACCACCTCCACCACCAACATCCCCACCCACACCACCTATCCCACCTCCACCTCCACCACATGTCCCGCCTCCAGCCCCACCATCTGGACAACCCCCCCATTCTGGAGAACCCCCTCATTTGGGGGCAAACTTACCACCAGGACAAACCCCTATCGGAGGACCATCTCCATAGATGGATACACCTTATAAACAATCAATTTAACGTCCTACCATTACTCAAATGCCATATCAATATTACCAGTATTCGTAGCCAAACCAACAGTTACCATTTCTGGCTACTTTAGATCCACTAGACCTACCAAGTTTGACGAAAGATCCCATTCAGGATGGTATCAATTGACCACCCATTCCTGTCAAGCTTCCATCAAACATGTAATACCCCAATTTTGACCCTTGTAAAATATTGGCTTTTAATGTAAATATTGTATACATGCGATGTATGTTTTCCCTAGCGTGGTGTTCAAGGCCAAGGCCCCGCTAGTGTATGTTTGTATTTTATTAAGAATGGAAAAACATTTGATATTTTGTTACCCATGTGCTATTAAGCCATGGAATATTGTAAATGATGTAATTATTTGATATTGCAATAAAATACCAAAACTGGCTATGGAAGCAAGGAATGAGAACGGGCCATGTGTATCCACTAGGGAGTGGTGAGGGGGTTGTGGGGATGAACCATATACTTCCAAATGTCATTGTGAGAACCCATTTGACCTTCCTTGATGACATTTATTTCTGTTGTAAGGAATTTGTTGAAGATTTCAGCCCGTGGCTTCAATGGAGCATAGGAATCCCATAGATTCGTATGGCAGAGTATGAGCTTTGTTTTCTTGTACCACAAGTCACTCTACCTCATGGGAATGGATTTTTTCTCATCCCCATTCCATTTTGGAAGAACCTAGCATCAATTTTCATCCATTACGAATTGCCAGCAGTGAGAGAAACCAGAAATCGAACCTTTGCAAGAACCCATGTTTTGAAGAGCCAAAAATGCCCAGATTTGGTATTTGACAGTAAAACCCAACGGGGGATCCATAGATATGAACCTTGGGGAGATTTTGAGAGTATTAGGTACCCCAAAATCCATTGGAAAACTCAATTTTTATATCCCAGAAAAACAGTGACGGGATTGAGTTATGTGATGAATAGAATTGTGAGAAATACAATTGTGAATGACAGAGAAGAGGTTGGGTTTGCTTGATAATGTTAAGATTTAATATGCTAAAATAGAAAATATCCTCATTACATTCCATTTCACAATAATAGCATATACAGGACCACTGAAAGAACAACAAGCACATCATAAACACAAGGGACACAGATTTATCCTGGGAAACCCTCATGGGGTAGAAAACTGAGCAAAGCTTCCTCAATATAGATGACCAACAAATACAAAGATGTAAACCCTAGACATGAGCTCCTTCTCCTCCATAGCAGATTTCTCCCTCACCTATACGCTATTCACAAGTGAGTGTAGTGTATTAAATGAGGAACACACCTCCTCTATTTATACACATCTTTGACTTGTATTTTATATTAACTAGGTTGGCCCCAACTTAATCACTTAACAAAATGTGGCAGGGAGGACCCCACTAGGGTGGTCTAATAACCCCTTTAACCCACATGACTCATACAGCATCGACCCCCACTAGGGAAGTCTAATAACCCAAGTTACCACATTCTCCACGGAGGAATAAAACAGCTCTGAATATACAATAAAGTCTTCATGGAGGAATGAAACATCTCTGGAATAATAAAGTACAAATATAATATTCTTAGAAGTTACAATATCTCAACACTCCCCCTTAATGAGAAGTATATTATAACAACATCTGCAGGAGCAAGGAATCATCAACATCATACATGATACATCTATGAATCATTGGAAGCTTACTTCATACATCATCAATAACTCAATCAGTTACTGGAACATATTTAAATCTACAGTACAAGAACATCTTCAGTATTGAGTCTTCATCTTCTGCAGCATCTAGAAAGCTACAACAATCTAGATCATCTTGATCAACAACATCATCTGGATCATCTCGATCAACAACAACATATGGATCATCTCGATCAACATCATCATCTGGATCATCTCGATCAGCAGTATCATCATCTAGATCATCTCGATTAACAGTATCATCATCTGGATCATCTCGATCATCTCAATCAACAGTGTCATGATCTCGATCATCTCGATCAACATTGTCTAGATCATCTCGATCAACAATATCATCATCTCGATCAACAGTATCACCATCGTAGCATACTCTACAATACACATAATCTAATTATGGGATGATCAATCCCTCTCACTTTGAGACACCTCTCATGTCTATGGATGATGCAATCCAGATCTACTTACAAGAAGATCAATCCTTATCCTTTTAAGACACCTCTCATGTCTAAGGATGATGCAGTCCTTGATCCATTTAAGACACCTCTCATGTCTAAGGACGATACAATCCTTGATCCATTTAAGACAAATCTCATGTCTAAGGATGATGCAGTCTGTGATCTGTTTAAGAAAAATCTCATGTCTAGGGACAATGCAGTCCATGATCCGTTTAAGACAAATCTCATGTCTAGGGATGATGCGTTCCGTGATCCGTTTAAGACAAATCTCATGTCTAGGGATGATGCTGTCTGTGATCTGTTTAAGACAAATCTCATGTCTAGGGATGATGCAGTCCTTGATCCATTTAAGACAAATCTCATGTGTAGGGACGATGCATTCCATGATCCATTTAAGACAAATCTCATGTCTAGGGACAATGCATTCCATGATCCATTTAAGACAAATATCATGTCTAGGGACAATACAATCCCAACGACAGTGCCAATCCTTTTTCATATTGGATGTGACCTAGATCAGATCTAGGATTTACCACCATAGAGCAAGTCCTTTTTCATACTGGATGTAACCTAGATCAAATCTAGGATTTATCACATACATTTTGAACTAAAAGCTCAAGGACAATGTAGTCCTATCTTCAATTTTCGGAGATAGATGTCTACGGATCAATTCAGGGGACCGAAGTCCAGGGATGATGCAATCCCTCTCATCCACTAGGGACTTCCTTCTCAAAGATAGATGTCTATGGATCAATTCAGGGGACCAAAGACCAGGGAAGATGAAATCCCTCTCATCCACTAGGGACTTCTTTCTCAAAGACATATGTCTACGGATCAATTCAGGGGACCGAAGTCCAGGGATGATGCAATCCCTCTCGTCCACTAGGGACTTCTTTCTCGGAGACATATGTCTACGGATCAATTATGGGACCGAAGTCCGGGGATGATGCAATCCCTCTTCCTTCTCAGAGACATATGTCTACGGATCTCTTTTAGAACATGTGTTCAAGGATGATACAATCCACTCGTCAACTTAGACCCTGTCTAAGGAACATTTTCCAACCTCACTATTGGTATCACCAATATAGGTATCCACATCATCGACCTCACTATCGATGTCGGAAATCTCATCAATAGTGACCACATCACTCCCCCTTTCGGGGAGGGTCCTTATGAACTACACCAAGCTTGTCTCGAAAATACTCAAACTTTACTTGAGAAACATGTTTGGTCAATATATCAGCAACTTGTTCGTCAGTGCTTACATACTCGAGCTTGATAGCTCCTTTCTACACCATATCCTGTATATAGAAATATCGGATCTCTATGTCCTTTGACTTATCATGGAACATTGGATTCTCTGTCATGTTGATACAACTCTGGTTGTCACACTGGATCATTGTGGGGTCCATCTCTAAGTCAAACAATCCTGATAACAACTTCCGAAGCCATACCGCTTCACAACTAGCAAACAAAGCAACTATATATTCCGCTTCAGCTGTGCTAAGAGCCACACTAGACTACTTCCTGCTAAACCACGAGATCATGGCAGATCCCAAACAATAACATCCACCTGATGTGCTCTTCTTATTTGATACAATTCTTACCCAATCATCATCTGTGTAGCCATACAATCTGAAGTCATGATCTCCAAAATTATATACACCAAAGTCTATCATACCCTTCAGGTACCTCATCACATTCTTTGCAGCTATCAGGTGAACTCGTCTAGGTTCCACTAGATACTGACTCAAGGTGTTCACCGCAAATCATATATCTGGACTGCCACTCATTATATACATCAGTGACCCAATAATATGTCTGTACATAGTTACATCCACTAACTCTGATGAGTCATCAGCTAACAAATTCAAGTTGGAACCCATGAGAGTGGCCATGGTTGTACATTCCAACATATCAAATCTTCTCAAGATTTCCACAACATACTTTCCCTGGTTAAGAAATATTCCTTCTGAGCCTTGCCATACTTCTAGTCTTAGGAAGTAATGCATCAATCCGAGATCTTTCATCTCAAATTCTATAGCTATCTTCTTCTTGATTTCCATGATCTATTTCTCATTCTCTATCAGAAAGAGATCATCCACATACAATAATAGTATCATTCATAACCTTAAGGTAAATGTTAGGATCAACTTTAATTCTGGTAAATCCCAAGCTTGTCAAGAAGCTATTAATTCTCTCTCTATGACTCAACATCATTCACACTCTGCATTGAGTGATCTTCTGCATATCTATCCATGCCATCTCCCGTCAGATGGGTCTACTGATATGATCCTCAAGATCTTTCGAATTATATGGTGAGTTCCTTCTTACATCCATCTAAGAGAAGAATGGCATCTGTATATAGACACCATCTTCAACCTTGTAGAAAAGGTTGAAACCCGCATCACCCATGGTGATCATTAAGCTCATCAAATGACTATCGATCCTGGGTACCTGTATAGAGCCTGATTCACACTTCTTCTTCAATTACACCACTAAGACAATGGTCTTATCTAGCCACTTGGAGCAAACATCTCGTCATGATCCTCTTCTTCTTTCTAAGAGAATCTTCTAGCCACAAGCCTTCTATAACATGTTTGATTTGTAAATCTTCTCGTTGAACATCCATCACTTGTTCTTTGGAACAGGTGTTCATCATCATAGCACATGATCTTTTCTACAAATCAAAGTTAATCACATGATTAGTAATACTTCATAGTCATCAACTTATGTTGACATGATAACCTACTAATATGATTCACATAGTCATACAACTATCTTGACCAATACTTTGGCAAAACACATTTCCACTTCCTGTATGCATACAGTGGTTATCTAGATTCCTTCCATCTCTACCAGAACATACTATCAAGAGCATACATATCTCTAAGCTTGTCAGCAAAGACGTTTCATTCTAGACAAACAACCATGGAATGTTTTTCCAACTTACCCATCATATCCATATTAGTAGTGTACTGTTCAATGCTATATGAATGCTCACACTATGCATGATATATTCTAGGAATACAAGTGCGCATGCAACTATTATGAGCAATATCATTAACTTATTCAGAGATTCAAACAACTCAAAAGCTTATCTTTTATGTTTGTTTGGTTGCCTCCCGCTTGATCTCTATTTTGAACTTCTATCCATCCTAGACCACTATGCATGCTTAAGTGTGCACTAGTGTCATCATCATGATCTCATACATAATCATATATTCATTAGTATAGTCTTAATACTATCAAAACATTATGATTCTAAATAATATTAAGTATGTATGGTCATGATCATTTCATACATAGGTATACTTACCTAAGATCCTAACAAAGTAGGATTCTAACTTGATATAGGAAAACATACCTAGATTATCAAGCTTGGTTATGTCTTAACATACCCAAACAATATCTTCTTTGTTCTCTTCAATGATTTAGAGACCTTGTGATAGAACCTGCATATCTCATAGGTTAAGCATAGTAGAACAAAGCCATGCATACCTTCTAAGTAGAGCTTCTATGTGATCAAAGATTATGGATGAGTCTTTGTCTTCATGTCATCATGGTCATAGAACTTGATTTGTCTTTCTTGATGTACCTGTATCTTGTTAGCAGACAACATCATCCTCATACAACACCACATGTGCATTAGTACGATCATATAACCCTAATCAATGAATGTCTTCTATCATTCACATGCATTCATACTTTTACTAGGGTGATAAGACAATTCTAATATTAATCAAGATTCTGCAAACCTCAATAATATGAAGACAAACATATCATAAACTTAATCATGAACAAATTTCAACACATACCTGTATCTCCTCAAGTCATACCTGTCAGGATTGCTTTTTAACCCAATCCACTGGATCTGGAACTGGATTAGGGTTTGTCAGAGAAACCCTAAAAATTTAAACTTTGAATTTAAAACTTCTGAATGGATGTAAAGATGTGGCTTTCTAAGCTGATCAAGCTGGTGTAATTTCATTTTAAAAAGTGCAAGATTTGACCCCTCAAAATTTCCTTTGAAACTTCTGGATTCATTGGACAGGATCCCGAAATAGGGTTTGGTTAAGCCCATCCTTCTACCCAATCAAAAGGTTTGATCCAAAGCTCTAAACTTCAATTTTTCTGAGGAGCTTCCAGCCGTGGTCACAGACTTAAAAAATTTCAACTTTGCAGAAGCCCTAATTTTCCACCTTTCTCATCAAAATCCTGAACTAGGTTTGATCAAACCCAGCCTTCTGACCAACAAAAAATTTCGATCTTGGTCTTTAAATTTCAATTTTGATGAGGAGAATTCAGCTGTGGACTCCAATTCCAAAAATTAAAACTTTCTCTAAAGCCCTAATTTCCCGCAACAATGATAAGCCAAGAATGAAGGTGCTCAGAAAACAATTTTGTTTTGACAGAAATATGCACCTGATTGTTTCTGGTGCATCTCTAAAATAATGAATTCACATGGTCTGAAAGCTAGGCCTATAGTATCCTGACCTATCAGCTTTCCAACTCCACAGGTCTGACCTCAATTGTATTTTCTAAGAGAGAGTTATTCCAAGTGTCGCAATGTGACCTGTTTATGGGATAAAACATGAGAGTGAACTTGTACGGCATGCCATGTGTCACTGGTTCAACTTCGGCCTCTGAAAACCTTACTTGAGAAACTACAGTCTGTTCTCTACATGTCACGTTTTACGAAATTTTATTTGGAGCTTCCTAGCCCAAGTTGTGACCTTTTTTCCTAGGTCACCTGTTTATGACTGAGATCTGGAAGAGGTCGAAACCATAACTTTTACTGATCCTAAATCACAAAGTACAACGAATTAGAGGTTTTACTTTGGACACAAGGTATAGGTGAATGTTATCTAAGACCTGTAAAGGTTTCAGATCTTGAAACATCGCAAAATGGTTTTATAGAGAAAGTTCCATGATGACAGGTTTTTGCTATACAAAACCCTAACCTTCAAATTGTTGCAAGTGAAGCAAGTGTCGTAAGTGCCATATATTTCCTTCCTTCAAGTTATCTCTGATACCATGTTAATATTTAATATGCTAAGACATAAAATATCAGCATTACATTCCATTTCACAACAATAACATATACAGGATCACTGAAAGAACAACAAGCACAACATAAACACAAGAGACACAGATTTATCCTGGGAAACCCTCATGGGGTAGAAAACCCAGCAAAGCTTCCTCAATATAGATGACCAGCAAATACAAAGATGTAAACCCTAGACATGAGCTCCTTATCCTCCATAGAATATCTCTCCCTCACCTATATGCTATTCACAAGTGAGTGTAGTGTATTAAATGAGGAACACACCTCCTCTATTTATACACATCTTCGACTTGTCTTTTATATTAACTAGGTCATCCCCAACTTAATCACTTAACATAATGTGGCAGGGACAACCCCACTAAGGTGGTCTAATAACCTCTTTAACCCACATGACTCATACAGGGCCGACCCCCACTAGGGAAGTCTAATAACCCAAGTAACTACATTCTCCATGGACGAATAAAACATCTCTGGATATACAATAAGGTCTTCACAGAGGAATGAAACATCTCCAAAATAATAAAGTACAAATATAATATTCTTAGAAGTTACAATATCTCAACAGATAAACCCAATGAAGGCTAAAATCTCAGGAATTAGTAGCTGGACCTTTCTATACCCATCCTGAAGAGCACTGGAGGGAAGGGACGCTTGAGGGACTATGCAATAGAGAAGGGGACCTTCCTTGTGTTGGGTGTGGTAGGTAATGTGGGTGCCTTGACTGTTGAATTCATTTGAGATGCCTGTAGGTCTGTGGATGAGATCACTGGCTTAGCATTGCCCTCCTTTGTCTGTTGTATGCTTGATAAACCCAATTGTGAGTTGGCTTACCATAGTTGTTGAGTGAAACCATTTCTGTGAGTGAGCCTGTTTAGTTCCTCCTTAGTGGATACACAATCCAGCTCGGGGGTGATCTCTCAGTTGAAAGAATATAGGCTGGACAGAGATCTATGTTTGGGTGGAACGTTTCTCTCACATAGCCAGTTGTTTGGATAGCTTCATCTCAAATATAAGTGTTCTTTGTGTTTAAATTATATGCATTTTGTGTTCTGTAATGTGTTAATTCAAAATGGTAATTATTCATGTTAATGGAATTGATATGAAGCCTTTGCATAGCATTGGAATGGAATTGAAACCCTGGGTGTTGAATCATCATATAGCTGTTAGATATGAGGATGCATTATTGTTTGTGTGTGTGCAATTGTGTTTTAATTCCACTGTGTTTATATTGTGTATGAGATTGCACACATAAGTTTTAAATTGTTATGAATTGTTGAGTAATGTATAGGCTGAGCTTTCCAAGTAAGCCCAGAAGATTGGTCATGTTTCCTTCCTTGCACTAGATTGATGGAAGGGGACGTGACAAAACATAACCAAGTTTGACGGAAAACCTAGTGAAGACCCAAAAAACCATGTGATGACATATCATTTGTGGTGTTCCTAAAACTCTTTAATGGATGATTCTATTCGTTTGAGGCTCTTTCAGAGAACTCTGACGGGTAGTGTTTCCAAATGGTACATTGAATTGCTACCATATTCTTTCACAGACTTTCGATCCTTGGCTATGGCCTTTCCAAAACATTTCCAATTACCAATCTGCTATGAAACTGATACAGACCTTTTAACCTCACTCGAGAAATCTACCTCCACCCATATCTATGATCATATTCATGAGTGGAGGAGAATAGGTAGGCTAATTAATGCCCCTATTTCAAATCAATTATTGGCTTATTGGTTTACCAAATCACTATTTCCTGTCATAGCCAAAGATACTGCCATGGGTGGGGCAGTTACAGAGCAACAAGCCATTGCACGTTCCTAGTATCTAGACTTAGTCTATGCTCAATCTAGCACACTTTATGAAAATTCCCAATGCCCCTTTCCCCACCAACAACCCATCCAAACCAACTATAGGATCACATGTTGATGGCATAATTGGTTCCGTTAAAACCCAACCTGCCACCCAATTGATTGGATCACAAAGACACATGGCTCAAAATCCAACTCCAACATAGGTTGGTAATAACACCATCAATCCACCCAATCTTTCTCCCACCGCGGAGATGAATTCAGTTCTATATGATTCATCTCATAAATCGAGTAATAAGAAGAAAAATAAAGGTAAATCCAAAAAATATTCCAACCAGCAGGAACACAAAACCAATCAAGACACGAGTGATGCTAAACAAAAATAGAAGGCTAAGTATCTATTTTAACTATGATGTGATTACTGTTAGTTTTTCATCATTTAATTCAATATGATATAGGATCTTAACTAAGAGAACAACATGTACAACATATCAAACACAAGAGACAAAAGACACAAAGCATTTCATTGGGGAAAATAAGAAGGTGAAAAACCCCGCAACTTCCTCAGAGATAGAATGAGCACCAATACAAATATCACAAAGATCAAACCCCAAGATAAGAGATAGTCTCCTAGAAGATTCTCCTCCTCCACTTGTGTATACTCCTTCTCTCTCTCACTAATGCAAAGTGAGTGAGTTGTGAATGAATAGAATGAGAGAGTCACACTCTCTATTTATACAATGACTTGAGTTTCCTTTTAATCTAACTGGGATGACCTCCCTTAGGAGAGTCTAATAATCCATTACCACTTCTCACTGGGATGACCCCAGTAGGGTGGTCTAATAACCCTCTAACCCACACCGGGCCGACCCCTCTAAGGTAGTCTAATAACCCATCAAATACAACTTGCGACATTTGCAAATACAAATGACGGCACTTCCAACTAGAGGAATAATACATCTCCATTGGGGATACAATAAAGTACAAATGTAATACATACAATATACAAGTGAATATCTTCCGAAGTTACATATACATCAACACTCCCTCTTAACTAGGAAGGTATTCTCTTCACACAAGTCATTAATACATATAGGAAAAAGTCTTCAAAACCGGAGTTGTATCATCGTCACTGGATCATGGAGCATCATCATCACTGGATCAAAGAGCATCATCGTCACTGCTATTGTACTCATCATCTCGATCACTGGTGCTCTCTCTCAATTCTTCTCATCATAGGAAGTTCTATAGAGCCATCCCTTTTTCATGCTGGATGTAGTCCTAGCCTCCTATAGGTATTCATCATCTCTGCGAGCGTGCCATCTTGTGGAATTCTTAGGGATGATTATGTGTGTCAACAAAACCTCGAAAGAGAATCCCAGGAATTTTACGAGCTTACTACTCAACCTATCGTATCTTTCAGGATCTTTTACATGTGACCTTCACAAAACCTTAAAAGAGTATCTTGCAACCTGCAACATCTTTAAAGAGCATCCCAAGATCTTTTCCGTGCCTAGCACAACCTGTCCGGACCTCCAGGATCTTTTACATGTGAACTCGCAAAAACTTGAAAGAGTATCTTGCATCATGCAAGATATCTAAATAGCATCGTAAGATCTTTTCCGTCCCTAGCACAACCTATCTGTATCTCCAGTATCTTTTCTATGTGACCCTTGCAAAACCTTAAAAGAGTATCTTGCATCCTGCAAGATCTCTAAAGAGCATCCCAGGATCTTTTCTGTGCCTAGCACAATCTATCCGGATCTCCAGGATATTTTCTATGCAACTACACAACCTATCCAAGGCCACAAAATATCATCCTGATAGTCATGATCCAATTGATCATCTTCTTCGCATGGAGCATCATCCTCATACTAATCATCATCATATAGTACATCCTCCTGATGCACAACATATGGAGAATTGACCTAGTACTCATCACATATGATCGTCATGATCATCATCATATGATACATCATCCTGATGTACAACATCTGGAGCATTGACTTGATGCTCATCACATATGATTGTCCTAATCATCATCATACAATACATCATCCTGATGTACATATCATCACATGATCATCCTGATCATCATCACAACATCGTCCTGGTGCACATCATCTGGAGCATCATCCCGATGCTCATCACACATGATCAACTTGATCATTATCATAGCGTCGTCCTGATGCACATCACACATATGATCATCCTGATCGTCATCATAGCATAGCATTGTCATGATGCATTTCATCACATATGATCATCCTTATCATCATGTAGAACATCATCCGGAGCATCGTCCTAATGCACATCACACATATGATCATCCTGATCATCATTATAGCATAGCATCGTCATGATGCATTTCATCACATATGATCATCCTGATCATCATGTAGAACATCATCCGGAGCATTGTCCTGATGTTCATCACACAGCTCTTACATCCATAGCGATGGGAAGGATCCTCCTACCACCATGCTTGGAATGGCTCCTGCAAATGTGTCCCATCACTTCCTCCTCGAAGTATCTTCTATATGAAGAGCACCAAACCTCTATCTGAAGTACTCGAACTTCACTCTGGCTAGTGGTTTGGTCAACACATCTGCAATCTTCTCATCCGTCGCAACATACTGGAGCTTCACTGCTCCGCTTTGCACCATATCCCTGATATAGTGATATTTGATCTCGATATTCTTTTACTTGTCATGGAACACCGGGTTCTATGACAACTTCACACAACTATGGTTGTCACAATAGATACAAGTAGCATCCAACTGGAGATCAGATAAATCAAACAATAGACTCCTTAGCCATACTGCCTCAAAACTAGCCGAACAAACTGCGACATACTCTGCTTCAGCTATACTCAGTGCTATGCAGGATTGGTTCTTGCTAAACCAAGAGATCACACCTGATCCCATACTGAAGAAGCACCGTGAAGTGCTCTTCCTATCTGCAACACTGCCTGCCCAATCTAAATCAACATAACCCTCCAGTTTAAACTTCTGATTCACATCATACTTGAGCCCATAATCAATTGTACCCTTCAGGTACCTCAGAATATGCTTTACAGTAATCAGGTGAACATGTCTAGGATCCATCAGGAACTGGCTTAAAGTGTTGGCCATAAAGAAAATATCTGGTCTTGTGTTCATCAAGTACATTAAGGACCCAATCATCTGATGATACATCATGGCATCAACCGATCCTGATGAAGCATCACTCAATAGCTTCAGGTTCAATGCCATAGGTGTGGCCATGGTCTTCCAGTCCATCAACCTGAACTGCTTTAGGATCTCTACCGCATACTTCCCTTATCCAAGGAAGATTCCATCTACACTCTGCCACACTTCCATACCTAGAAAGTAATGCATCATACCCAAGTCCTTCATCTCGAACTCAGTAGCAAGCTTCCTCTTCACGTCGGCAATCAACCCATCCTCACTTGTCACAATTAGTTCATCCACATACAGTAGGAGTATCACTGTATTGCCTTCCTCAACCTTGTAGTAAAGGTTGGAATCCACTTTACTCTTGGTAAAGCCCAAACTTGACAAGAAGCTGTCAATCCTACCATACCAAGTCCTGGGTAATTTTTTCAAACCATACAAGGCTTTCTTCAATTTGCACACATGTGACTCCCTGTCATGTGTCTCAAATCCAAGTGGTTTCTCCACATACACTTCGTCTTCGACTACACCATTCAAGAAAGTTGTCTTGACATCCATCTTGTGTATCTTCCACTTCATCACTGCAGCCATAGCAAGTATTGTTCTAATGGAAGCATATTTGGCTATAGGTGCAAAAGATTCTTCATAATCTATCCCTTCTTTTCGGTAGATGCCACGAGCCACAAACCTTGCCTTGTATTTTTCTATGCTACCATCTGCAACATGCTTGATCTTGTAGATCCAGTTGGAAGTCACAATAGAATTCCCTTCTGGTTTCGGGACCACATCCCAACTATCATTCTTCATGATCGATGGGTATTCCTCGATCATGGCATTCTTCCATTACTGCATCCTGGATCCTAGACACTTCAGATTCTTCAATATATTCAATAGATAGTTTTCTTGAACTTCATTGTTGGAACAAATGTCATTGTTGAGTCTTCATTGCTTGTTCTTCAAAACAAGTCTTTCTTGTAGGTGATGGTACATAGTCTTTCCTACAAGATAAGTTCAATTGCATGATTAGAAACATCTCATAGATTTCAGAACAAATTCTTATGCATAAAGATATATGTCATACAGTCATGTAATTATCTTAGCCAATGCTTCAATACAACATTTATCCATATCCCGTAACTTTCTAGATGCCTTCCATCTATACCAGTACATTGTTAAGAGTGTGCATAACTCCCAACATGTCAGCAAAGAGGTTTCATTCTAGATAAGTAGCAATGGAATGTTGTACAGTACCATAGGCCACTTACCCATTACTTATATATAGTAGTATCTGTAACTTTTTCTAAAATGCATAATATACATCCTAAATCTAGGAACATAAGTATATAAACAACATAATT
The DNA here is from genome assembly GCA_027924585.1 of Larix kaempferi. Classification (NCBI taxonomy): domain Eukaryota; kingdom Viridiplantae; phylum Streptophyta; class Pinopsida; order Pinales; family Pinaceae; genus Larix; species Larix kaempferi. Next base: position 12,008,298 of record BSBM01000469.1, read on the forward strand.
TAAGTAATCATATACCAGAAATGACAATTTAAATACTTATCTTTGTTTGGTTGTTGGGTGGAATTCCTCTTGATCTTTGCTTCCTTGCAGGAATTATTGGAGTGTTCTCCCTCTTGATCTTTGCTTCCTTGCAGGAACTATTGGAGTTTTCTCCCTCTTGATATTTGCTTCCTGGATTATCTGTCTTTGAACTTATATCCATCCTGGACCACTATGCATGCTTAAGTGTGCACAAGTGTCATCATCAATATCTCATACATAATCATACATGCATTAGTATAATCTCAATACTATTAAAACATTATGATTCTAAAATAATCTTAAACATGTATGGTCATGATCATTTCATACACAGGTAATTTATCACAAGCATTAGTATTCAAGGTTTCAAGGAGTACTTCTTTTACTCATGCATATTATTATTTGACCATAGGACTCTTCTAGTTTGTCATATCATTAATCAAACTAAGAAGCATAATATTCATAACCCCATGATTAGTCAAACTTATAAATTCGTGAATAATCATTATCAATCATACAAAAGTATACTTATATGAGATCCTAACACAAGGTAGAATTCTAACTGGATAGAGGAAAAACATACCTGGATTATCATATTTGCGAGTTATGTCTAATATTCCCAAACAATGTCTTCCTTGTTCTCTTCAATGATTTAGAGACCTTGTGCTAGTAACTTGCATATCTCATAAGTTAAGCATTGTAGAACCAAATTATACATACCTCGTAAGTAGATCTTCTATGTGATCAATGGCTATGGATGAGTCTTTGTCTCCATGTCACCATGGTCATATGTTCTTGATTTATCTTTCTTGATGTACTTTTCATGTTAGCAGAGAACATCATCCTCATACAACACCACAGTGCATTAGTACAATCATATGTGTCATAACCCTAATCAATGAATGTCTTCTATCATTCATATGCATTCGTACTTTTACTAAGGTGATGAGACAGGTCTAAAATTAATCAAGATTGTACTAACCTCAATAATATGAAGACAAACATATAAACTTAATCATGAACAGATTTCAAAACATACCTGTATCTCCTCAAGTCATACCTATCGAAATTGCTTGTATTCTTCTTATGTAAGGCCTTAGCCTCACCTCCCTCTGGAACTGGAACTTCTTCTCTTGTGTAGGTGTCAATTCATTCTCTTCTAGGATTAACCCAATCCACTTTGATTTGTTGAAGCTGGATCTAGAGGTGGATTAGGGTTTGTTAGAGAAACCCTAAAAATTCAAACTTTGAATTTCAAACTTCTGAATGGATGAAAAGACGTGCCTTGCTGAGTTGATAAAGATGGTATACTTCAATTTTGAAATATCCAAAAATTTGATCCCTCAAAATTGACTTTGAAAGTTTTGGATCTGCAGCTTCTGTCAAATTCTGGTTTTCTAGTCAAAATCCTGAACTAGGATTTGATAGAGCTCGGGGTTCTACCCAACCAAAAACTTCAACCTTGGTCTCTAAATTTTTATTTTGATGAGAAGCATGCAGCCTTGGTCTCAAATTCCAAAAATTCCAACTTTTGCAGAAGCCCTAATTTCCCACAGCAGTGACGATCCAAAAATGAAAATGCTTAGAATCCAATTCTCTTTGTACAGAAATATATGCCATATTGTTTCTGATGTATATCTAAAATTTCGGATCCTGAGGGTATGAAACTTATGTCTGTGCTATATTGAACTATCATCTTTCCAACACCACAGATCTGAGCTTTAATGGATTCTCTGAGAGGAAGATATTCCAAGTGTCGCAACGTGACCTGTTTATGCAATGAAACAAAATAGCGAACTTGTACGGAGTTCCACATGTCATTGTTTCAACTTCGGCCTCTGAAAAGAGGACCTGTGAGACTACAGTCCATTCCCTAACTAAATTTTTTGACGAAATTCCATTTGGATCTTCCTATCCTGATATATGACTTTTTTTCCTAGGTCACCTGTTTAGGACTGCATTTTGGAAGAGGCAGAAACCCTAACTTGTACGGATCATATCTCACAAAGTACAATGAATCAGAGGCTTTCATTCAGACACAAGGTACATGGACATTTGTTATTCGACCTGTAAAAGTTTTAGATCCTGAAACTGCTCCAAAACGGATTTATAGCGAAAGTGCCAAGCCCTACCTTCCAATTTGTTGCAAGTGCAACAAGTGTCGTAAATGCCATACAATCCCTTCCTTCAAGCTAGCTCTAATACCATGTTAGTTTTTCATCATTTAATTCAATATGATCTAGGATCTTAACTGAGAGAACAACATGGACAACATATCAAACACAAGAGACAAGAGACACAAAGCATTTCACCGGGGAAAACCAAGAAGGTGAAAAACCCCACAACTTCCTCAGAGAAAGAATGAGAACCAATATAAATATCGCAAAGATCAAACCCTAAGATAAGAGATAGTCTCCTAGTAGCTTCTCCTCCTCCACTTATGTGCACTCCTCCTCTCTCTCACTAATGCAAAGTGAGTGAGTGTGTGAATGAATATAATGAGAGAGTTACACTCTCTATTTATACAATGACTTGACTTGCCTTTTACGCTAACTGGGCCGACCTCCCTTAGGAGAGTCTAATAACCCATTACCAATTGTCACTGGGCCGACCCCACTAGGGTGGTCTAATAACCCTTTAACCCACACTGGGCTTACCCCTCTAAGGCGATCTAATAACCCATCAAATACAAGTTGCAACACTTACAATAATACTTGTGACACTTGCAAATACAAATGACGACACTTCCAAACAGAGGAATAATACATCTCCGTTGGGAATACAATAAAGTACAAATGTAATACATACATTATACAAGTGATTATATTTCGAAGTTACAAATACGTCAACAATTACCACTTCACGAAGGAATGTCCCCACTGTGAATAAGTCCAAAAATTCCTAAAATGAAATCCTCAACCCGTATTTTTAACCGACCCCTTGCCAACACAAAAACAATAGATGGTTACACAACAACAAAATCCCTTGCAAGGAGAAACATCCATGGCAACTGATGTTCTCATGATGCATAGTGAAACGGTGAATTTATCTATCAAGACACGTACGTAAAATTATATTCCAGAAAAAAAATCCAATGGAGGTAATGCTGAAAAATCCTCCATGTCCACATCCACTACCTCTCCTATACAAATTACTCTAACAATAGAGAAACCCATATCAGATACAATGTTGCGTCCACCTAAAATCACAATTCGAAAGGCGATTTTCAATCCCAACACCCGAGCTGCTCGAAACTACAACATTGTTGAATATTTGGCCTAGAAACCATGTGATATGTCGACTCTCGAATTCTTACAAAAAATTTCTAATTAGCTTAAGGCTCTATTGTCTCCTATTGGAGCAGTGGATCCAGAATCATCTAATAGCATCATGTTTAGACTGGAATACTTTAAGCAAAGGCTTTCCCATCAACTGGCATTTCAAATCATCACAAACATTGCTGGGAAAATTATCCATTGTACAGTTCTAGATGAAGGAGCCTCCACTTCCATTATGTCTTTGTCCTACTAGAGATTCATTGGCTCTCATGAACTAAAGTATTCTCCTACCACTTTGAAAATGCTTGATGGATGCGAATTCCACCCACACAGACTTTTACAATCCTTACTGTTTGAGTTAGGAGGTAATACTGTTTCCATTAATGTGGAAGTAATCAGTGCACCCTTGGACTACAATTTATTACTTTGTCGAAATTGGTTTTACACGATGACTATGGTTGCATCCTCAGTCTTCCACATTGTGCAGTTTCCCCATCAAGGGAAAATCGTCACCATTGACCAATTAGATTTTTGCACACCTAGAACTAGCACTCATTCCATAGATAATGTCCCTCTTCTAGGAAAATATTCACACATATATGAGAGTGTGGGGATAGGAATCCTTAATTACTCATCCTTGATGGGAGTCTTTCCAATGCCTAATCCCCCATCACAAATTACCACGGTGAACATGATCTTGTCCATGGCCCCACACTCTTCCAACTCAATTGATCCCTGTATTGTTCCTGACTCTACATAAATTGTTTCGATTGGAGATCAGATTCCTCTTAGCTCAGCCGAGTCTACTTATAATGCCATCCAATCGAAGTCAAACCCACCTGATGACCATAGCTTGGTGGCATCAGACCCATGCTGTCTATCGTCTTTGTTAAAATCATACTCGCCATCGTTGGATTATCACGTCGAGACATTTCCCTCCGATGAATCCATTATGGATATTATTATGAGCTTGGATGAGCCTCCCTGTGAGGACCATCACCATTGATCGTCCTTCTTCCCACCTTTGGATATGGTAGAGAATGATATTCACTCTATTGTTTCACCAGATATTGTTCAAAACCCTCAATCTCCTATTCTCACAAGGGATATCCTAACTGAGGGGAATTTGGAAAATATTATGCCTACCACTACTATTGACATCTCAGTGAAACTTGGTGTCATGGAGCATGTTCATATTGGCCAAACTTGCTCTTCTAAATAAATCAAAGCTTATACCACCTTATTTAAAAAATTATGCGACATCTTCACATGGAGCTAGGAAGAAATGCTTGCGATTGATCCTTCTATTATCATCCATGAGATAAAAACTTATCTCTAGGCTAAGCCGGTGCGGAAAAACTCCATCTATTACACCCTCGAAAAACTGTGGCTATCAAAGCAGAAATCGATAAACTCTTGAAAGATGGATTCATTTATCTTGTCCCCTTGATAGAATAGGTCTCTAACATTGTTCTTGTTAGAAAAAAGAAAGGAACTATTAGAGCATGTGTAGATTATAGGGATTTAAATAAGGCTTGTCCTAAGGACAATTACCCTACCCCATTCATCAACTAGATTATTGACAACTTTCCTGGTAGTGTAATCTTTTCATTCATGGATGGATTCTCTGGCTATAATTAGATCGAGATCCACCTAGCTGACCAACATAAGACTAGTTTTATCTTCCCATGGGGCACATTTTCCTATCACAAATTACCCTTTGGCCTCAAAAATGTTGGTTCCACATTACAGTGGGCTATGTCGTATGCCTTTCATGACATTAAGGATTTTGTGGATCCTTATCTTGATGATTTTCCAGCCCATTGAAATCATCGTGAGTTTCACATCGATCATCTGATGATAGGTTTCCTCGGATGTTGACACTATAATATCCTACTAAATACTCACAAGTGCATTTTTGCATTGAGTATGGACGCCTTCTTGGCTTTGTTGTTTCCAAAGATGGTATTTGTATTGATCCCCTCAAGGTAGAGGCTATTCTATCCCTACCCCCACCAAAAAATATCACTGACTTCAAAGTTTGCAAGGGAAGGAAAAATACTTGCGTCGTTTTGTGTACAAATATGTGGAGAAAACACATGGTTATATGAAGTTATGAAAAAAGGGAGTTCCTTTTGTTTGGGATGACTACACACAATCCACAATTGATAACCTCAAACATGTCATTACTCACGCACCTGTGTTAAAACTGCTTTATTATGCCAAGGAGTATCTCCTTTATCTTGTTGCCTCTACATCCACTATTGGTATGGTCTTAGTGTAGGAAGATAATAATGGGAAAGAACATGTGATCTATTACCTCAGCAAGAGTCTCGCTAACTCTAAACAACATTATTCACATGTTGAGAAGTTGGCGCTGGTAACTGTCAGACCCGTCCAGAGATTCCATCATTATATTTTACTCCACACAACTACTATTATCACTGATTCAAACCCCATGTACCATGTCCTAACTGTGAAAATCCTCACAGAAGATTTAGGAGCTGATGTATAACTCACAAGAAAGATTAATATTAAGCAAGAAAATAGAAGAAGAGTGGAAAATGCAGTGTAAAAGAGCAACAGAATTATGATATAGTAGAACTCAGATATAAGTAGAATAACATCACACACACTAATTCATTAATCATAATAAGAACAAATAAATAGTACAATGGAGAGGATTCGAATGCCAAGGTGGCAATTCGAATTAGATGGCATGGGCATGGCTTATCTACACTAGGAGTCATCATCATCATCAGTGGAGTGTCAACAATAAACCATTAGGAGTCCTAATCATCATTAGTGGAGTGTCATCAATATGCAAGTGACTGTCAACCAGGTGGAAAACTGATTCTACCTGAATGTAGTAGGTGTAACACATGCATGGTGTACTAATGTAGTGAAGGAGGCTCAAAGGAGGGTGCAAAAGGAGCTGATTGGAGTCAGAAATGGAAATTTAGGCTATCTGGAGGTCCATTTGAGTGTCTCAGTCAGTAAATTAGTTAATCTATCCTCAAATCAAGGAACAGATCCACAAATCACTCAACTAACTGAAGTGTAGCTAGTGGTAGGTGAGGGAGGGCGCCTTTCTCATGTGGTAGGGGAAAGGAGGGAGCATTACTAACTAGGAGGGATGGAACTAAGTAGAAACAAGCTCCCAGGGCTAGTAAACTAAGCTCAAGGTGCTGGGAGACACCAACATGATGACTGGGATGCATGCAATTGCATGCCTACATGCAATTTCATGACTGCATGCATGACTGAAATGAAAAATAATGAAAATATTGGTAGGACTAGGATGGAGTATATGAATATCCTAACACTAACCCATAAATTAATCAGAGGAAAATCCTCGCTTTGGATCATAATTCTTCAAGAATTCGACCTACAGTTTTAGAATTCAAAGGCGAAAAAATAATTAGTACTTGTGGAATTTATTTGTGAACTTCCCCATGCTTATCAATAAACTGATCCCATCGACTCTCTTCCCGATGAGTCATTGTTCCTGATCAGCACATTTGAACCATGGTATGGAGATATTACTTTATATCTCCAAACCCAATGCTTTAGGCCTCACTTATCCCATGATGGATGTTGTTGTATTCGCCACCATGCAAAATACTATTTAATCATTGACAACACCCTATATCGCCGTAGTATTGATTCGATCCTATGATGTTGTTTAACCGATGATGAGGTCTAGCGTGTTTTGAATGACTACCACTGTAGGGAATGTGGAAGTCACCTCTCTGGGATGGATACATATTCGAATATTTTACGTGTTGGATACTTTTGGCCATCAATTTTTAAAGGTTGCATGGAAGTTGTCAAGAAGTGTCCTCCCTGTTTTTTTTTTCATTCTAAAAAGTGCACCCATCCTGCCCCTTTACACCTAGTTATTTCCGTGGGCCCCTTTACAAAACGGGGCATTGATTTTATGCATTGTAATCCTACCTCATTCGGGGGGCATGGCTATGTCATTATCGCCATAGATTACTTCACAAAATGGGCTGATGTTATGCCTACATACAATGAAGATGGAAAAAATGCCACACTCTTCATGTTTAATCATGTCAGCACTAGATTTGGGGTTCCTCAAGCTATTGTCACCGACTATGGCTCACATTTCCAAAACCAAATGGTAACTAAATTGAGTTCCAGGTTGGGTTTTATCCATGAAAACTCAATCCCCTAATACCCCAAACAAAATGGATAAGTAGAGGTGAACAATAAGGTCTTGAAAACCATGATACAACCGTGCATGGTAGGGATCCATAGGTCAAATTGGCATTTAATGCACTTTTTAGCTATTTGGACATATAGAAGGTTCGTCAAAACTTCTACTGGATTCACACCCTTCCAATTGGTGTATGGTATGGAATCAATACTACCTATAGAGTGCGATATCCTATTTTTTAAACTGGTCATCGAACTATTTCCAAACACTATAGATGAGGAAGAAATATTTCTATACTTAGCCAAACTTGACAAAACTCGTCATGATGTTGCTCTCGCTAACAAAGGACATAAGAAGTGCATCCAATACTAGTATGACAAGTCATGCAAATCCCACATCTTCAATGAAGGTGATTTGGTCTTGACATATAATCAAAAGAATGATAAACTGGGGACAAGTAGGTTTGAGTTCATGTGGCATGGGCCCTACATCATGAAGCGTGTTTTGGAAAAAGGGGCATATGAGTTACATAACATTTTATCTAAGTCCAACATGTATCCTATTGCATTAGGAATAATGCAAAAATAGGCTTTCTTTGTCAAAAGATTATTTATTTGATTGGTTAAAATTCTCCACATGGTTGAGGAAATAATATTTTTTATTGTGAAGGTGGTGAGTGAGTCAACTAATCGCAAACGTATGTGGCCATACAAATTTTAATGGGGACAATTTCTCAGAAAATTGGGACATTTTTCAGCAAAAAAAAGAGTTAACACAGGTTGAACATGAGTTAGGAAGAAACGAAGGCGGGTTTAAGTGTCTTGAAATTCTAAATTGCATTCAATAACCAGCGTATTCCAGGAGTAAAACCTGCAAGTAAATTAGTATTTAATTTCTATGTATTAAAGAAAAGGGTGGTGCAATTATCTGATAGGAGTGGTGGAACATCCATTCCTGATCACGATATGACAGGTAATAAACTGAAAAATGTTTCCAAAATTAAAATTAGTTGAGCACACAAACCTAATCACCCATTTGGCGTGCCATGCAAAAAAATTTAGGGAAGAAATTAAACTGATAATGATTTTCGAAAATCAAAGTGGTTGAATCACCGATTTGGTGGACAACTTAAAAAAAAATCATGGAAGAAATAAACCTGAGAATGTTTTTTGAAAATCCATTTTTTGGCAGTGATATTTTGCATAGTGATGAAAGGACAAAAACATGCCAGTGTATTTGTCCTTACATTTGGCCATCAAGATGACTCACACCAAAGACAATTCCTGAAAATTCAACCAAGGCAAAATTTCTTTTGATAATTCCATTGTGTTGAAGGTACGTCGTGTAGGCTAGCAATAAACTATTCTATCAAGCCATTGTAAACTCAATAGGAAATAAAAATGCACTTTCCTGTTACTATCACTACAATATTTGAACCAAAAATCTGACGAGAAAATCCGATGAAAAGGACTGTCTCGTCGGATTTCACCTTCAAAATTAAAAAATTTGATAATAAAAAAAATTAATTGATATAAGGCGTTGTCGGATATCCGACGATAGTTGGATATCCGACAACGAGTGTCGGATATTTGCCAATGGGTTTCGATTATCCGACACCCCCGAACTATGTTTAAGTCGTCGGATATCCGATGAACATTTGTATTTTAAAATCTATAAATTTCGAAACATTCTGACATTTTTTGTATACAAGCGACGATTTGCATAAATTATTTTATTCTTTGACGGATTGTTTTCCATAAAAGAATACATAATTATTTCTATTGTTTTTGTGATTAAAGTTAGCGAAGTGTGGAGCTTCATTTTCTAATATTGATAATCTTTATTCAATCTCTATATGAGAATATGTCAAATAGCAATATTCCTAATCGAGACGAACAAAATCGACAATTGCTTGCTAGATTATGGGATGGATTGAAAATCAAGGGTGATGGGAAATGTTATTGTCCATGTAGTCAATGCAGGGGATTTAAGAGGAGAAGGATAAAGGTCACAACAGCCATAAAACATTGTAGGCAACATGGACATGCTGAGGGGGGACATGAATATCATCCATTTGTAAGTTTTGCATTTTATATGTTTTTATATTGATTACTTTTGTAAATGTATGTATTATTTTAATATTTCTTATATTAACTTTTATCTATTGATGGCTTCATGTAATTATAAAGGAAAGACATCCTACGACATATTGTCTAGACGAAGTGGTTTCAGAACAAGTACCGGAGGAACATGGAGCTATGAATAATGGAGAATAAGTTAATGATCATATTGAAGAAGATGATCGTACTGATAACATAGTTGAAGATGATGGTACAAATACTTTGATCCATGATTCATTAAATGTTATAATGGATGATGATGATGATGATCATGAAAGTGATGATCATTTTGATGATATTCATGATTTACCTCTTATTGAGAAGGAATATGAACCCCTTTATGACGGATCCAACACAAATATTCTCTCTGCTATATTGTTGATAATGAACTTGAAGGTTATGAATGGTCTTTCAAACATATCAGTCACATGGATGTTAAAATATGTAATATATTACATGACATAATATATTTGATCGCGTTAAAGGTTATCACTGTTATTTTTTCAGAAATTTCAATCTGATCTAGGATCTTAACTGAGAGAATAACATGTATAGCATATCAATCATGGACACAATAATGCAAGCACACAAGATACATAGAGTTTCACCAGGGAAAACAAAGAAGGTGAAAAACCCTGCAACATCCTCAGAGATAGATAGAGAAATGATACAACCCAAGCATAAGACATAGTCCTCCTAACAGGAGCTTCTCCTCCTCCACAAGTGCACCACTCTCCAATGAGTGTGTGAGATAGAAAAGTGAATGATCAAATAGAGTTCCTCTCGCACTCTATTTATACTTGACTTGACTTGCCTAATAACCTTTACTAGCTCGGCCTTAACTTAACCACATAACATAATGCTGACTGGTCCAACCCCCAATAGGGTGGTCTAATAACCCTATAACCCACATGACTTATACAGGGACGACCCCAACAAGGTGTTCTAATAACCCATCAAGTATAAGTTACGACACTTACAATATAAATGACGACAGTTCCATATAGAGGAATAATAACATCTCTATAGGAATACAAACAATTCCGTATAGAGGAATAATAACATCCCTATATGAATACAATATACATATATGAAATACATTCCGAAGTTACAAATACATCAACACTCCCTCTTAACTAGGAAGGTATTTCTCGACACAGGTCTTCTAGCATAAGTCTTCTTCTCTCGATCATCGTCACTGGATAATCGCCATCAAATCATCATCATCATTGTTGCTGCTATCTCAATCAATCTCTGATCTACTCATCATAGGAAGTTCTACAGAGCCAGTCCTTTTTCATACTAGATGTAGGTCCGCCACCTACAGGTCTTCATCATCACTGGCCATACTGTGGAATTCTCAGGACTTATTACATGCGTCACAAAACCTCGCAAGAGCATCCAGGTTATTACGAGCACACGGCTCTACCTGTCAGATATCCCAGGGCTGTATTATATGTGACTGTCACAAAACCTTAAAAGAGTGTCTTGAGAAGTAAGATCTCTAAAGAGCATTTGAGGCCTTTTTCATCCTATCCAGATCTCCAGGACTTATTACATGTGACCCCTACCACAAAACCTTTAAAGAGTGTCTTGACTAGCAAGAACTCTGAAGAGCATCTTAGCCCTTTTTCATCATGTCCATATCTCTAGGGCATATTACATGTGGTCATGGAAAAACCTTGAAAGAGCATCCCAGGACTGATTACGAGCACACAGCTCAACCTATCGAATCTCCCAAAGATGGATTATATGCCATAGGGAAAAACCTCGAAAGAGCATCTGGCAGATATCCCAGGACCAGATTACATGCTATAGGAAAGACCTCGAAAGACTATATGCAAATCTCCCAGTGCCAGAATATATGTCCTCCCAAAGCAAAATCTCAAAATAGCATTTGCCAGATATCCTAGGGCCACATTACATGCCATAGGCAAAACCTCGAAAGACTATATGCAAACCTCCCAGGGCTGGATTATATGCTTATCTGCACAACCTATTCCACGACCATAGAGTATCAACCTGATACTCACCATACATCGTCCTTATGTACATGATCATCCTGATCATCATCACTGCATCATCCTGATGCATGTCATCTGGAGCAACATCCTAAATCTCGTGATCTATGATCATCCTGATCATACAATGCATCCACCTAATGCATACCAAGTATCTACCTAATACATATCATTGTACATGATCCACCTGATCATACAATGTATCCACCTGATACATACATAGATACATAATCCACCTCATCATTCAATGTATCCACCTTATATATATCAACATACATGATCTACCTGATCATACAATCGTATCCACCTGATACATATAGAGATACATGGTCCAAGCATCCAACATGATGCATATACATATACATGATCCAACTGATCATAACAGGCATCCAACATGATGCATATACATATACATGATCCAATTGATCATAACAAGCATCCAACATGATGCATATACATATACATGATCCAACTGATCATAACAAGCATCCAACATTATGCATATACAGAGCAGTAACTGGAGCATCATCCTAATGCTCATCATCCAGTGCTTACATCCACAGCCATGGGAAGGATCCTCCTCTCACAATGCTTGGAATGGCTCCTGCAAATGTGTCCATCACTTCTTCCTCGAAGTGTCATCAATCTGAATAAAACCAAGCCTCTCTCTGAAGTACTCGAACTTCACTCTAGCTAGTGGTTTCGTCAACACATCTGCAACCTGCTCATTCGTCGCAACATACAGGAGCTTTACTGCTCCTCTCTACACCATATCCCTAATATAGTGATAATTGATCTCAATGTGCTTCGACCTGTCGTGGAACACCGGGTTCTCAAACGACTTCACTGCAGTGCCCCTAGACTACTGTAGACATTGAGGGCACCTATTGAGTCACCCGACTGTTTGAAACATTAATAAAATAACCCTATGATTTTATTTTGAGTATATTTATGATTACGATTGATTGATATATGTGCATTTGGGTAGTTTTGTGAATGGACGATTTCATGTTGTTTAACGATTAACTTTGATATGAAAATTGTACACATGAATAATGCTTAACGACTAGCTGTATGGTGATTATGTATTTGGCGACGAAATGTATATTTGATAAGATGAATGAGCATTTTGAATAAATCATAAATGTTTAACAATGCTAGAGTTAGAAACCAGATGATGATTGTTGAGAACAGTACTACTCATAATTTGTTGTGAGAAGTGTGTGTAGAAACAAGTGAGATGGTTCACCAACGGACACACAAAGGAACATGGAGGGTCGTAGAGTACGGGTAAATCACACACAGGGGAAGCGACGACGATGTCGACTTCCGACAATAATACCACGCATGAGCAGATAAGCATTGATCCGCTTGCTCAAGAGGAATGCGTGAGGGCGTACGAGGTGGGCCACGACGAAGCTGGTCACGTACGAGTTGAGGGGCGCGCAGTGAGAACGGACTCACTCCTCAGCGCCATTAGTCCCTAGATAGCATGTAGACGGAGGATGGATGGTAACGATTCCTAAAATCCCTACAAGAGTTCCCGCAAGTCAAAACAGAAAGATGGTGGCAGAAGGGCCCAACGATGCGGTACCCTGTCGAGAACGGAAAGAATGGACGCAAGGACCCAACGAGGTGGTACCATGCCAAGGAATGGAAACCATGGATGATTGGACCCGACGGAGTGGTGCCATGTCAGGGGATAAAAAAATTAAGGAACCAGGAGCCCAACGACGCGGCACTGTGATCCTAGTGAGTTTGATTGTTAAATTAAACTGCATAAAAACTTAGGAGAATAACTCTAGATTATTACTTAGCAAATGCATAACAATAGCTTAGACATTTGCACATGAATAGTTATTTTGTTAAGCATTTAAAATAATAGAAATTATTATTTGGGAGCAAAATAGAGTAGACACCTAGTCAACTAAAAGCTAGGAGTTGATTAAAATATCTGGGGGACAAGCTAGAGCAAACTTAGGGATGTAGGTGCACTTCCCAGAGAAACTGACACTTGGATGGGTGAGTGTTTTAATTAAATAAATAATTAAAAATATTTATTTATGCATGAAGCGACATGTGTCGCAGGAGATTTCCCTTTATAAGGAATGCTTAAGGAATGGGTAGGGGGCCCATAATTTGGACGATTGTCGTAATTTTCGAATGCCTCAAAGACTTGCTGCTATCTAAGGGTTTGGCTTAGAAATCCTGGTGGGAAGGGAAGCCCAAGCTGAATTTTTGAAATACTTGTGTGAGCTCTACGACCCAAAGCTCGGGGGAGGCCATGCGACTGAAAGCATGAGCCTATGGTTGGGTGGCGAAGCTAACGGTTGCTTCGCCTATGGTTAAACGACCTTTGCTGGAGGGATCCTAGGGAAGGCGGAGACAACAATGGACCAGCTGGATCCGGTTGACAGGTTAAGGTTTGCTTATTTTTGTTAAGTTATTCACTCTTTTATTTTATTTTTCCAATAACTATAATGGCTAATTTGTTTGTATGAAGGTTTTAAAGTTTCAGGTTTAGTTCAAAGGGGACCCTAAAGGAGGGGTCCTACATTTGGTATCAGAGCCGATCGAGCCTTGAGGGCACGGGATCTTATTTCTAAATTCTATTGAACAACGATGGGATTGAAGCTGCAATTTCTTGGATCTACTTCGAGTGTTGGAAGCAACCACTCATACAGGTTTGTTTGTAGTTGAAGTTTTTTTTTTTATGGCTGTGTATTTTCGATTTATGTAGTGAATTTAGAAGAACGATCCCGTACTAATGAATTCTAGAAAAGTAAATTCTGAATATCCTTGAAAGTTTATGTATTTCGGTTCCATTTAAAGAATCACTCCAATTAACAAGGTTTAGCTGAACTGCTTATGTTTCTAAAGCTGCAAGATTTAAATATTTAGGTTGACCTAACTCTATTATATAAGAAATTCTTCCCAGAGCCTAAAGTAGGCTAGGCCGACGACTGGCAGCATTCTCATTTTAGTTCTTTTGTTATTAAGTCAAAAGGAGATCGTAACTGCTTAAAATACTGTAGATCGACTTTTGGGATTGATCTCTTGAATCATGGCATAGAAAAAAAATAAAAATTTCTGGGTCGATTATTTTAGGAGTTCTCAGAAAATTTCTTAATATTATTCATTCTTGATTCAAGGTTTGATTCCGTAAAATAGTTAAAATTTTCCGAATATCTATTAATACGACTAGGTATGTATGAACTCTGTAATGATCTAGACTACATTCCTTCCTCCATGTTGATCACAGATCTATTGTTCATTGAGTGAACTATTTGGCAAAAGGAAGGAAGGTTTGAATCCGAAGGACTAACCTAATTGAGTCAGCCGATCTGCCCATAGATCGAGTCTGCTCCAGCGGATTGGATCTGGAGTATTAACCCAATTGAGTCAGCCGATCTGTCTTTAGATCGAGTCTACACCAGTGGGTGAAACTTTGCAATTTGCTATCAGCCTGATATTTTAGACTTATTGAGGAGTCTCCCCTCCGTTACTACTGTGCGATTTGCTCATAAATATCTCGTAAGCGGTACCTTTAGGATCACATATTATGAATGAGGCTCTGTATAATCTATAAGTATACAGGCACTGCGAAACAATCAATTAATTAGTACCTTCGACCAGTACCCATGATCCCCGTGAAGTATTAATCTGCTTGCAATTGATTGAACTTCTCATAGTCCGGATGACTGGTTGATCCCTCGGATCTTGGTTGTTACTGGTATTATCTCTTCTACCCTAGAAAATCCTTGCTAATAAGATCGCTCAGTATAGGCCAAGGCCGGTTGTTGGATCAGTGAGTTCCACTTGAACGCCCTGTCTAGTCACCGCCTTTGTTGCCGCAAACCACATGAGTCCTGGCAGTTTATTTGTGTAGTTCTGTTACCATTCCCGTAGTAAAGTTTGAAACGATTGTATTTCAATTCCCTCTTATGTTAAGAAAATATTGGTGTGTCTATCTTGTCAATTTAGCCATTAGTTAAATTATTTTTGAACTCCTAGCTAGCCGGTAATCCAGTATGATCGTAAGGAACAGTTGTGAATCTATTTTCTGTGATATGCTGTCCACCGGTAGTTAAAGACCGCTGGGAGAATGTCACTATGGATATGATGAAACGTTGGTGAAATTAACCCTTGTTGTGCTAAAAAGAGAAAACAATTATGAGTCTGCCTGTGCGTGACATGGTGTGTAGAGATATTATTATACAAATTTTATGTAAATCATTATTTGTTCAGTATACAAAACAATAGTAATGGTTAGGGAAGCTTTCGGTTACACCCTCGGTGGACGAGCAGAACGCAGCAGTATTCCGTGGACCGAGTTACATGCTTATCATTAACTACGTATGAGTTCTCTTGACACCTGTTGTTGAGTTTCGGTCAGACTGTTAGATGACACCGGGTTGTAAATGATTTTGGGGTAGATCTCCGTTGGTAATTAAATTCGGTGGTTATTCAATTGCTTTCTATGTTCCGTAACTAGCTAGGTAAAGAACCAATCTCCCTTGTGAATAAATTTTTGAGTCTAAGAAACCATTATGTATAACCTTGGATCCGATCGATACACGTTGACACCTGGAGGGAGATACCACTGCCATCGCGCAGGGTATGCATGTGAACTCTTACTTCTTCGTCTATTTATTTATTTAAAGTTAATTGTCGATATGGTGTCAACATAACACCTCTTAAGTTAGAGGAATGTTAGTATTTATGTATTTCAAAAGTTATGTAGTTAAGTGCCTACTGTACTCCTTGAAAAGTTAATGTAGATTTGAGGGTTAACAGCTTTGTTGTCTCCCTTTGTCACGGCAGTGATCCTTTAAAGCTAGCAAGATTTAAGTGAGGTTATATATATATATTTTTTTTTCTTTCGTTTTTTTTGTTTTTGTTCTTGCCTTGTTACCCGCCATGGTAAACTTCGAGGTCAAACGCAGGACCGTTACCTGCATCCCTCTAAAATTTAGAAAATTCTGGTCTCTATTGTGAACTCCGTGTAGAGCATGTAATATCTTTACAGCGCTAAAACCTAAGCGAACTTTATCGCTCGAAAACCATGTCGATTAAATGCATGTCTTGATCGCCTCAATTTTATTCCTTATTTACCGCACCACCTACTACCTGTGGTTAACATAACGTTCTGTTTTTTTTTTTTTTAAATTATGTTCGGTGGCGTGTTTTACCAGACAAGCGATTAGTTTAGGACTGAAGCAATATGATAAAATTTCCTTTTATAGAGTGGTAAGGTCATATGGATACTCCTCCATTTTTAACACTAAGTTTGTTGACTCGATTTTCCACCCATTAGTGCCCATTTTATTTCATATTCAATATCACATATTATACTTGATGATGAGTATCAATATATATATTGAAAGCGTTTTCAAATTAATAAAAGGTTTTTATGTATGGTCAATGAAGAATAGGATAGTTACAAAAAAAACACTAAAATAAAAATAAATGAAATTGTAATGCCTTTTTAGAATTTGAAAATAGGATACATTATATACATATGTTGAAAAGTTAAGTTTTAAATGTAGGAAACTAATGTGTGTTATATGGAATCGATATGTGGATTCACCTTTTTATATTATATAATTTGTATATTTTAATTTGTGTTATATGTATATACTATATGGAGTTGCATAATATAAACATGAGGTGTTTATTTTGAAATGGTTAACTTGTTTTTAAGTCATATATGTGGTTGCATAATATATGTGGGGCATATTTATATTTAAAAAGGTTAATATATAAAAGAAGTTTTCAAGTTATATATGTTATATGTGTGTTATGAAATTGCATTATATGATGTTTAACTAAATAGATTTTATAAAATAAAAATAAAAAAATGAAAGGTATCTTTTAGAGGGTTGAATGTTTAGTTATTTTTGAGAGACCAACATTTACTTAGCAAGGATGAAATTGAGTTTAGAATGGTTAATTAGAATATATATATATATATATATATATATATATAAAAACATAAACACGCAAATGAATGGAAAATCATTGTGCTTTATATGCGAATACCATTCTTATGCCTTATGATTATCTTATATCAACATAATGTCCCATTTATACGTCCTGAGGGGAATTGCATATTTAATTTGTACATTATATTGGTATCATGATAAAAGAATAGTAGAACTTTAGAAAGTAAGGGTCAAGAATTGGGGTTGTATTATGAAGAGATAAATAAGTTAAATACATGAGTTGTTTCATGAGAGTAGAGGAAAGAAGTTATGTTATAAACTTAGAAAATATTTTCATGTAAAATAGAACCCGGTGTTAGAGTTATTCTAGGGAGAAAGAAAAAAAAAAAAAAAAAAAATTCATACTCCCTTTCCCCGAATTGGTAATGAGGAAATTGGGTATGTTACAGATGACATGGAAATAAGGAAAGGTAACTTGGCGAACTTGTCGAATGAGTCGAATAAAGATGGCTTTTGTAAAATGAAGTATCGAAACGATCAAACGCAACGAGCTGAGAACAATAATGTTAACCTCATGACATGACGAAACATATATAAAAAGACGACTATACCTTAAGACCTGACTCGATGAGACTATATCGACACATATGATGAGACTTCGAAAGTATGCCGAAGGGGCCATAGGACAACATGAATGATGAAATGAAGCAGGGATGTGATGAGCTCATTGACCTAGACATTATGTTAACGATAAAAGAACTAGGAGTTAAAGACCATTATTTATGCATTTTACAATTGGATGAAATACTACTAGTGTGCAATTTATATTTAGATGTATAGTGTAGTAGTTCGTTGGTGTAAATTCTTATTTCAAATAGAATTGACTCTAGTGCTTTATATAAATACCACTATTTACACATTTTATACATAGATGAAATACTATCAGTGATGCAATTCATATTTAGATGTATAAGTGGAATAGTTCATTTATGTCAATTCATACTTCAAAGTAGAATTGAAGTGTAGTGCTTTTATTTGTGTCAATTTATAATTCATAAAATTGAAATGAGATGTTTCTATTTATGTCGAATTGTATTTCAAAGGTAAATTTGAAATACTCCTAGTTAGGTCAAGTATATGTGATACATAGAAGTTAACTGCATGGGATTACATTCGTAATTATATGTTCTATGGTTAACTTTTCATATTCTTTTTAAGTATTATATTACATAGGAAAAGTTAAATATTTTAGGTATTATGGTAAGGAAGTGGATTAAATAGAAGTCTCAAGTAGTAAGTGAATTGCTTGAAGATATGGCTATATGCAAATAAATCAGGGGTCATAATTGTTTTTCGTAATTTTGTTCTATGATAAGCTTTGATATGAATAAGTGATAATTGTCTCCTAGCTAAGTTCTTGATATACACTTGCTGGACTTCCATGATTTTTTTCATCATCTTCAGAGTGTGCACGAGGATGTTCAGATAAAGATTTCAAGTTATTCATTGGAGGGATCAACTTGAGATTGGTGCAGATCTCTTTCGGTTGCCAGTGCCAATTCTTGGAAAGGTTTTCATGCAGCTTTTCATTCATATTGCAAAGAGAAATTTTCAGTCGATTTCCTTTATCAAGAATGTTGTTATGAATTCGATTTGTTATACAAAGAATATGCCAACTAAGAAAGGAAATGGTCGATTAGAGATTGTATCGATAACTAGAGAAAGGAACAAAGACCGGAGATATTTAAAACTTTCCTACATAGCCATGATGAGTAGACAAGTAGATGGATATATATGTGGTGAATTTACTATATGATGAAAAATCGATAAATTTTGACTAACAAGATACCAAGATACTCAGATTGACGATACTTTAAGAGATTGTTGAGGGAGTGAAACAAACTTAAAAATTTGAAAATGAGATATCAATGTGATCGGTATGACGAGCTGACCTCAACGACAACTAGCCATCGAGATGAAACTCGATGGGGTTAAGAAAACACACATTGTACGAATTGATGAAACTAACGAAGTAGTCTTACGATGACATGAATGATGAAATGAGGTAAGGGTGTGACAATCTCATTAACCTCGAATGATGATACTGATGAAAGGACTAACAGATAGATTTTAATATGTTCGACTAAATCGTTAAGTTCCATCCCTAGGAATCCTATCGAATTGAGAACCGACATTTTGGGATTTGGAAGTGGTCTTATGGAATTTGGATTGGGACAATTTGAGGGTCTCTCCTGATTTGTTAAAACCGTGATTATATCTTATCGAATATTTTATGATGTTTACCTTCTCAGGAGGATAACCAAATAGATTTGAATCCTTGTTTGGATTTGTTATGTTTATAAATTATTGGGTGGCTTTTGATGCAATGGAGCTTGTTGAAAATTTGGACATCATGGACCTTCGTGAATGAATAAGAAATATAGAAAATCTAGTTGGAACTGACAATTATGGAATGTATTATCGGATTGATATGATACGAAGTTACGATTAAGTTCCTGAGGGTGTATTGTAACCATACTAGATGATATTGGAGCTAATGACTTTAACCACTTGTGCTTATAGCCATGATTATTGGAGAAAACTAGAATACAATGACATGGGGATGAGAATATAAAAAAAAGATAACGCCTAGCGTTGAAAGTACAAGAACAAAAAAAAAAAAAAATTAACTTCGAGACGAAGTTCTATTTAGGAGGGGGTGTATGTAATGCCCCTAGAATGACTGTGGACCTTAAGGGCACCTGTCGAGTGACCCGACTGAAAAAATTCGATATAATGGTCTCTTGAGCCTTGTTATGTCTTAACTGATTGAGGAAAACCTGAAGATGGGAATGACGACAATAATTGATAAATGAATTAAGGAATTAAATTATACATGTGGAGTGGGATAATTGATTGATTACATCTTGCTTAATGATTAGCCCTGTTTGATCAAGTCAAAGTGCAGTAGGACAGTTACAGTCCTAGCTCTACGATTTGGGAGGACGCAACTGAGATGTGTCATAACTTTCCATTTTTTTATTCTGAAATTCGGGACGAAGTTCTAAATAAGTAGGGGTGTATGTAGTGCCCCTAGACTACTGTAGACATTGAGGGCACCTACTAAGTCACCCGACTGTTTGAAACATTAATAAAATAACCCTATGATTTTGTTTTGAGTATATTTATGATTACGATTGATTGATATATGTGCATTTGGGTAGTTTTGTGAATGGACGATTTCATGTTGTTTAACGATTAACTTTGATATGAAAATTGTACACATGAATAATGCTTAACGACTAGCTGTATGGTGATTATGTATTTGGCGACGAAATGTATATTTGATAAGATGAATGAGCAGTTTGAATAAATCATAAATGTTTAACAATGCTAGAGTTAGAAACCAGATGATGATTGTTGAGAACAGTACTACTGATAATTTGTTGTGAGAAGTGTGTGTAGAAACAAGTGAGATGGTTCACCAACGGACACACAAAGGAACATGGAGGGTCGTAGAGTACGGGTAAATCACACACAGGGGAAGCGACGACGATGTCGACTTCCGACAATAATACCACGCATGAGCAGATAAGCATTGATCCGCTTGCTCAAGAGGAATGCGTGAGGGCGTACGAGGTGAGCCACGACGAAGCTGGTCACGTACGAGTTGAGGGGCGCGCAGTGAGAACGGACTCACTCCTCAGCGCCATTAGTCCCTAGATAGCATGTAGACGGAGGATGGATGGTAACGATTCCTAAAATCCCTACAAGAGTTCCCGCAAGTCAAAACGAAAAGATGGTGGCAGAAGGGCCCAACGATGCGGTACCCTGTCGAGAACGGAAAGAATGGACGCAAGGACCCAACGAGGTGGTACCATGCCAAGGAATGGAAACCATGAATGATTGGACCCGACGGAGTGGTGCCATGTCAGGGGATAAAAAAATTAAGGAACCAGGAGCCCAACGACGCGGCACCGTGATCCTAGTGAGTTTGATTGTTAAATTAAACTACATAAAAACTTAGGAGAATAACTCTAGATTATTACTTAGCAAATGCATAACAATAGCTTAGACATTTGCACATGAATAGTTATTTTGT
Organism: Larix kaempferi; assembly: GCA_027924585.1. Lineage (NCBI taxonomy): Eukaryota > Viridiplantae > Streptophyta > Pinopsida > Pinales > Pinaceae > Larix > Larix kaempferi. The sequence continues at coordinate 12,029,965 of BSBM01000469.1, forward strand.
TAAGCATTTAAAATAATAGAAATTATTATTTGGGAGCAAAATAGAGTAGACACCTAGTCAACTAAAAGCTAGGAGTTGATTAAAATATCTGGGGGACAAACTAGAGCAAACTTAGGGATGTAGATGCACTTCCCAGAGAAACTGACACTTGGATGGGTGAGTGTTTTAATTAAATAAATAATTAAAAATATTTATTTATGCATGAAGCGACATGTGTCGCAGGAGATTTCCCTTTATAAGGAATGCTTAAGGAATGGGTAGGGGGCCCATAATTTGGACGATTGTCGTAATTTTCGAATGCCTCAAAGACTTGCTTCTATCTAAGGGTTTGGCTTAGAAATCCTGGTGGGAAGGGAATCCCAAGCTGAATTTTTGAAATACTTGTGTGAGCTCTACGACCCAAAGCTCGGGGGAGGCCATGCGACTGAAAGCATGAGCCTATGGTTGGGTGGCGAAGCTAACGGTTGCTTCGCCTATGGTTAAACGAGCTTTGTTGGAGGGATCCTAGGGAAGGCGCAGACAACAATGGACCAGCTGGATCGGGTTGACAGGTTAAGGTTTGCTTATTTTTGTTAAGTTATTCACTCTTTTATTAATGTAGGACCCCTCCTTTAGGGTCCCCTTTGAACTAAACCTGAAACTTTAAAACCTTCATACAAACAAATTAGCCATTATAGTTATTGGAAAAATAAAATAAAAGAGTGAATAACTTAACAAAAATAAGCAAACCTTAACCTGTCAACCCGATCCAGCTGGTCCATTGTTGTCTGCGCCTTCCCTAGGATCCCTCCAGCAAAGCTCGTTTAACCATAGGCGGAGCAACCGTTAGCTTCTCCACCCAACCATAGGCTCATGCTTTCAGTCGCATGGCCTCCCCCGAGCTTTGGGTCGTAGAGCTCACACAAGTATTTCAGAAATTCAGCTTGGGCTTCCCTTCCCACCAGGATTTCTAATCCAAACCCTTAGATAGCAGCAAGTCTTTGAGGCATTCGAAAATTACGACAATCGTCCAAATTATGGGCCCCCTACCCATTCCTTAAGCATTCCTTATAAAGGGAAATATCCTGCGACACATGTCGCTTCATGCATAAATAAATATTTTTAATTATTTATTTAATTAAAACACTCACCCATCCAAGTGTCAGTTTCTCTGGGAAGTGCACCTACATCCCTAAGTTTGCTCTAGTTTGTCCCCCAGATATTTTAATCAACTCCTAGCTTTTAGTTGACTAGGTGTCTACTCTATTTTGCTCCCAAATAATAATTTCTAGTATTTTAAATGCTTAACAAAATAACTATTCATGTGCAAATGTCTAAGATATTGTTATGCATTTGCTAAGTAATAATCTAGAGTTATTCTCCTAAGTTTTTATGAAGTTTAATTTAACAATCAAACTCACTAGGATCACGGTGCCGCGTCGTTGGGCTCCTGGTTCCTTAATTTTTTTATCCCCTGACATGGCACCACTCCGTCGGGTCCAATCATCCATGGTTTCCATTCCTTGGCATGGTACCACCTCGTTGGGTCCTTGTGTCCATTCTTTCCGTTCTCGACAGGGTACCGCATCGTTGGGCCCTTCTGCCACCATCTTTCCGTTTTGACTTGCGGAAACTCTTGTAGGGATTTTAGGAATCGTTACCATCCATCCTCCATCTACATGCTATCTAGGGACTAATGGCGCTGAGGAGTGAGTCCGTTCTCACTGCGCGCCCCTCAACTCGTACGTGACCAGCTTCGTCGTGGCCCACCTCGTACGCCCTCACGCATTCCTCTTGAGCAAGCGGATCAATGCTTATCTGCTCATGCGTGGTATTATTGTCGGAAGTCGACATCGTCGTCGCTTCCCCTGTGTGTGATTTACCCGTACTCTACGACCCTCCATGTTCCTTTGTGTGTCCGTTGGTGAACCATCTCACTTGTTTCTACACACACTTCTCACAACAAATTATCAGTAGTACTGTTCTCAACAATCATCATCTGGTTTCTAACTCTAGCATTGTTAAACATTTATGATTTATTCAAACTGCTCATTCATCTTATCAAATATACATTTCGTCGCCATATACATAATCACCATACAGCTAGTCGTTAAGCATTATTCATGTGTACAATTTTCATATCAAAGTTAATCGTTAAACAACATGAAATCGTCCATTCACAAAACTACCCAAATGCACATATATCAATCAATCGTAATCATAAATATACTCAAAATAAAATCATAGGGTTATTTTATTAATGTTTCAAACAGTCGGGTGACTCAGTAGGTGCCCTCAATGTCTACAGTAGTCTAGGGGCACTACATACACCCCTACTTATTTAGAACTTCGTCCCGAAGTTCAGAATAAAAAAATGGAAAGTTATGACACATCTCAGTTGCGTCCTCCCAAATCGTAGAGCTAGGACTGTAACTGTCCTACTGCACTTTGACTTGATCAAACAGGGCTAATCATTAAGCAAGATGTAATCAATCAATTATCCCACTCCACATGTATAATTTAATTCCTTAATTCATTTATCAATTATTGTCGTCATTCCCATCTTCAGGTTTTCCTCAATCAGTTAAGACATAACAAGGCTCAAGAGACCATTATATCGAAGTTTTTCAGTCGGGTCACTCGACAGGTGCCCTTAAGGTCCACAGTCATTCTAGGGGCATTACATTCACAGAACTCTGGTTGTCACAAAAGATACAAGTAGCCTCCAATGGAAGATCAAATAGCTCAGACAGTAGCTTTCGAAGCCATACTGCCTCACAACTATCCGAACAAGCTGCAACATACTCTGCTTCGGCTGTACTCAGTGCTACATAGGATTGCTTCCTGCTAAACCAAGAGATCACATTGATCCCATACTGAAGCAACATCTAGATGTGCTCTTCCTAACTGTAGCACTACCTACCCAATTTGAATCAACATAACCCCGTAGGTTAAATTTTTGATTCGCATCATACTTGAGCCCATAATCAATTGTACCCTTTAGGTACCTCAGAATATGCTTTATAGCAACCATGTGAACACCTTTGGGATCCGTCAAGAACTGGCTCAATGTGTTCACTGCAAATCAAATATCTGGTCTCGTATTCATCGGGTACATCAAGGACCCAATCATCTGACGATACATGGTGACATCAACCAGATCAGATGAAGCATCACACAGAAGCTTCAGGTTCGATTCCATAGGTGTGGCCATGGCCTTGCAGTCCATCATCCCTAACCTCTTCAGGATCTATACTGCATACTTCCCTTGTCCAAGGAAGATTCCAGTTGCACTCTGCCACACTTCCATGCCTAGAAAGTAGTGCATCATACCCAAGTCCTTCATCTCGAACTCGGCAGTAAGCTTCCTCTTGGTATCGGCAATCAATCCATCCTCTCCTATTACAAACAGGTCATCCACATAATAGAGTAGTATCACAGGATTTCCTTCCTCAACCTTGTAGTAAAGGTTGGAATCTGCTTTACTTTTGGTAAAACCCAAACTGGATAGAAGGCTATCTATCCTACCATACCAAGTCCGAGGAGCTTGCTTCAAGCCATACAAGGCTTTCTTCAGTCTGTGCACATATGACTCCCTATCATATGTCTCAAAACCAAGTGGCTGCTCCACATACACTTCCTCCTCGACTACAACATTCAAGAAAGTTGTCTTGACATCCATCTTGTGTATCTTCCATTTCATCACTGTAGCTAGGGTAAGTACTGATCTGATGGAAGTGTACCTGGCTACAAGAGAAAACGTTTCTTCATAATCAATCCCTTCTTTCTGGGAGAGGCCACGAGCTACAAATCTCGCTTTGTACTTTTCTATGCTGCCATCTGCAGCATGCTTGATTTTGTAGATCCACTTGGAAGTCACAATAGACTTCCCTTCATGTCTTGGGACCACATCCCAAACATCATTCTTCATGATCGACTGGTACTCCTCGATAATGGTATTCTTCTCGAATCCTAGGAACTTCAATATCTTCAATATCTTCAATAGATAACTTTGTTGCTGAACACATGTTGTAATCCTTCTTTTGTAGGTGATGGTATACGATCTTTCCTACAAAACAAGTTAAACTGCATGATTAGAAAACATCTCATAGCTTTCAAAACAAATTCTTAGACATAAATAAATATGTCATATAGTCATGCAATTATCTTTTAGCCAATGCTTCAATACAACATTTATCCATATCCTATAACTTTCTAGATGCCTTCCAATCTCTACCAGAACATTGATAAGAGTGTGCACAACTCCCAACATGTCAGCAAAGAGGTTTCATTCTAGATAGGTAGCAATGGAATGTTGTACAGTGCCATAGGCCACTTACCCATCACATGCATATTAGTAGTATACTGTTCATTAATGCAATTATTCTAATATGCATAATACACACCCTAAGTCTAGGAACATAAGCATATACATCACTGAGCAATATTATTTAAACAAACAAGTATACAAGAAATGACAATTCAAATACTTATCTTTGTTTGTTTGTAGGGTGGACTTCCTCTCAGTCTTTGCTTCCTTTCTGCAACTCCATTCTGATGTGGATTGTGAGAAGTTGTGAAATCCCTCTGAATGTTTGCATCCTTGCAGAAACTAATGGAGTGTGCTCCCTCTTGATCTTTGTTTCCTAGATTATCTATCCTTGAACTTATATCCATCCTTGATCACTATGCATGTTTACTAGTATCATCATTGTGTTACCCTCGAGATCTCATACATAATCATACATTCATTAGTATAATCAAAACACAATAATCTTAAACATGTATAGTCATGATCATTTCAAACACAGAGTATAAACATTAGTATTGAAGCTTTCAGGGAATACTTCTTTTACTCATGCATATTCTTATTTGACCAAAGGAATTTTCTGCTTAGTAATATCATCAATCAAAGTAAGAAGCATTATATGCCTAAACCCATGATTACTAACTTCAATGAACAATCATTATCAATCATGCCATCTATACTTATATAAGAGATCCTAACACAAGGTAGGATTCTAACTTGATATAGGAAAAACATACCTGGATTAGCATGATAGCTAGTTATGTCTAACATACCCGCATAATGTCTTCTTGTTCTCGTCAATGACTTGTGCTAGTAACCTGCATATCTCATAGGTTAACCATTATAGAACCAAGTTATACATACCTCGTAAGTAGATATTCTATGTGATCCATGGCAATGGATGAACCTTTGTCTTCATGTCACCATGGTTATATGTTCTTGAACAAGAACATGACTTTTCTTTCTTGATGTACCTTTCATGTTAGCAGACAACATCAACCTCATACAACACCACAATGCATTAGTACAATCATAAGTGTCAAAACCCTAATCAATGAATATCTTCTATCGTGCATTCAAAATTTTATTAAGGTGAGACGACAAGTCTAAAGTTAATCAAGATTGTACTAACCTTAATGAAGAAAAACATACCATAAACTTAATCATGAATAGATCTCGAAACATACTTGGATAAGTCATACGTGTCGAGATTGCTTGTAATATTCTTATGTAAGGCCTTAGCCTTATCTCCCTCTGAAACTAGAACTTCTTCACTTATGCAGGTGACCAATCCATTCTCTTCTAGGATTAACCCAATCCACTTGATTTGCATAAACTGGATCTGGAGCTGGATTAGGGTTTGTCAGAGAAACCCTAAAAATTGAAATTTTGAATTCCAAACTTCTAAAAGGATAGAAAGATGCGCCTTGATGTGCTAATCAAGTTGGTATACTCAGAATTTGAAAACCGCAAAGTTTTCACCCCTCAATATCACCTTTGAAACTTCCAGATCTTCTGGACAGGATCCTGAACTAGGGTTTGATAAAGCCCACCCTTTTTCCCAACCAAAAGGTTCGATCCAAAGCTCTAAAATTTGATTTTTCTGAGGAGCTTCCAGCCGTGGTCACATATTTAAAAAATTCCAACTTTTACAGAAGCTCTAATTTTCCACTTTTTCGATCAAAGTCCTAAACTAGGGTTTGATCAAGCTTGGCCTTCTGCGCAACCAAAAAATTTGATCTTGGTCTCTAAATTTCGATTTTGATGAGTAGCATTCAGCCGTTGTCTCTGATTACAAAAATTCCAACTTCCTCTGAAACCCTAATTCCCGAAGCCATGAATGATGGTGCTCAAAATCCAATTTTGTTTTGACAGATATATGCACCTGATTGTTTCCGGTGTAACTCCGAAATTATGAATCCATAGGGTTTGAAACTTCTACCTATGGTATCCTAACCTGTCATGTTTACAACCCCATAGGTATGACCTCAATTGGATTCTCTGAGAGAGATTTATACCAAGTGTCGCAACATGACCTGTTTATGGGATAAAACAGGAGAGTGAACTTGTACGGAGTGCCACGTGTCACTGGTTCACTTTCGGCCTCTGAAACTTTGGTCTGTGAAAGTATAGTCCGTTCCCAATCTATAAATTTTTACTAAATTTAATTTGGGTCTTCCTAACCCAAGTTATGACCCTTTTTCCTAGGTCACTTGTTTATGACTTAGATCTGGAAGAGGCAGAAACCCTAGATTGTACAGATCATAAAAACACAAAGTACAATGAATTAGAAGTTGTGCTTTGGACATAACGTACATGGGGATCTTATATTTGACCTGTAAGAGTTTCAGATCTTGAAACCTCGCCGAAATGGATTTATAGCAAAAGTTCTACAATGAATGGTTTTTGCTATATCAAGCCCTCGCTTCGCAAGTGCAACAAGTGTCATAAATGCCATACCATGCCTTCTTTCAAGCTAGCTTCGATACCATGTTATTTTTTCAAAAATTTAAATATGATGTAGGATATTAACTGAGAGAATAACATGTACAACATATCAATCATGGACACAATAATGCAAGCACACAAGAGACACAGAGTTTCGCCGGGGAAAACCAAGAAGGTGAAAAACCCCGCAACTTCCTCAGAGATAGATAGAGCAATGATACAACCCAAGCATAAGAGATAGTCCTCCTAGAAGTATCTTCTCCTCCTCGACAAGTGCGCCACTCTCCAATGAGTGTGTGAGAGAGAAAAGTGAATGACCAAATAGAGTGCCTCCCGCACTCTATTTATAATTGACTTGAATTGCCTAATAACCTTTACTAGGTCGGCCTTAACTTAACCACATAACATAATGCTAACTGGGCCGACCCCCAATAGGGTGGTCTAATAACCCTTTAACCCACGTGACTTATACAGGGCCAACACCAACAAGGTTGTCTAATAACCCATCAAGTATAAGTTATGACACTTACAATATAAATGACGACACTTTCGTATAGAGGAATAATAATATCTCTATAGGAATACAAACACTTCCGTATAGAGGAATAATAACATCTCTATAAGAATAGAATATACATATATGAAATACATTCCGAAGTTACAAATACATCAACAATCATTGTTCGTCTACTAGTTTTATTGTTAATTCATAAGTCAAATTAATACAGATGAAATTTGTTTTCTTAATATTATTTATTTATTATATTAAATAGATTTTTATTTTTATTTGTTTTAGCTTGATAGCTGAATTTTTGTTACCACTGTCAAATATTTTACCTCGCACATATCGATATTTATCTACGATCATGAAAGAAATTGGAATGCAGTAAGAAGCAATTCATGCATGCCCCGATGACCATGTTATATATTATAATCAACATGAATTTGCAACAGAATGTTTGGAATGTCATATAAGTGGATATCGAACAGATCAAGTAACAAAAAACGTTCCTCACAAGGTTCTTTGTTATATTCCCAGGATTCCACGTTTGCAACGACTATTCAAGTGAAAAAACATAGCACAATTTATGGATTACCATGCATAAAACAGAAGTCAAAATGACATAATTCAAATTCCTACAGATGGGTCTGCATTTAGAGATATGGAGGAAAAATGGCCTCACTTTAAAGAAGAACCTCGTAATCTTAGGATTTCTTTGGCGGTAGATGGTGTCAATCCATTTTCAGAGATGAGATCCATTTATTCGGTGTGGCCTTTTTTTGTTATCAACACTAACATTCCTCCACGGTTGTCAATAAAGAGGGAGCAGATAATTTTGTCAATGATTGTTCCAGATATATTGTGTCTACAACCTTTTTTTTTTAATATAGTGGCATCTCATTTGTCGTATTTTGTTGCATAATGTCATATATATTTTTTTATTTTTCTCTTTTGCATGGTTTATATATCTAAATGGTACTCATAGTTTTATATTTTATATGTTCAAATAAATTAGGTAAGTACCAAGTTAAAGATATGAATGTATATATCAAACCTCTTATTGACGAGCTACTAAAGTTATGGAATGGCATCACTATGTATGAAGTATCTAGACCAATACGACAAAGGAAATTTCAATTCCATGCAATGCTTGTATGGACGATACATGATGCCCCAGGGTTAACCCATTTTTTTCGGTTTGTAATTATAAGTTCCACTTTAATTGCATTTAATTTTATCATGAACTAGTTAATATACTGCACATGGATTTTTTGTTAAATAATCCATTCATTTTGTATATAATTATAATTGACATAGATATTCAATATCTTTATGTAGGTCTTCAGAAAAAGGAAAAATTTGCATGTCCAGTTTGTGGTCCTAAGATCAAATCTCGTCGTTCAAAAAGTTTAGGAAAGGAGGTGTTTGATGAGTATAGGCACTTCTTCTCTAATAATCATAGGTATCAAACTACCGAAAAAAATTTGTTCAATGGGAAGCAATAGACTTCATTAAAACCCCATAGAATGACACCTCACCTATGGAAGTTTCAATATAGTAGAAATCATCAAGGTACGTATGAATCATCGTATATGAAATGTTATGTATTTTTTTATTGTGTTTTGTTTACTGTAATTGACATTGATTTCTGTAATTTTTTTATAAACCATGATTCATGATGGCCATCGTGATCATGAAGGAATTAATGGGCTTCCACGAGGAATGAAAAGTTATCCTAAACAATTCAGTAGGTTTCCCTACTATGAGCACCTACAAATTTCTCATATGTTTGATACAATGCATATCGGAAAGAATGTGACCGAAACATTATGAAGAATATTGGATGGAAGGAGTGAGAAAGAAAACATTGTCAAAATTTGCAAAGACATTCAAGAAGGAAACCATACAATGAAAGATGTCATTAAATTTCATAGAAACGGAGACCAAATTAATATAAACTCACTTCCATGGATGTTAACGGAGCAGCAAAGTAATGTTGTAAAATAAGTCATCCGAAAAATTAAATTTCCCACCAAATTTTGTACAAACATGAAGAATATCATAACAAACAAAGGTGATTTTGTGTGGGTGAAAACGCATGATTTGCATCTCTTCATGAAGGTAATTATTATGGTATGCATATAATTATTATTATTTTTTTTATTCCAATTAATATTGTTGGTATTTTGTTTGTCTACTCTTTGTTTAAAAAATGAAACGATTTGTATATTGTTACAGTATGTTCTACTTCTCTCTCTCCTAGACAACCTCGACAACAATGTCAAACAAGTTTTATATAATCTCGGGAAATTCATGACTTAAGTAGCAATTTTTTGCATGTTCTAATTAGTTTTTGTTTAATTCATCGTAGAACTCATATTTGATTTTTGTGCACTAATTCATGTTATGTAATATAATTTTATTTTGTTAAATATCATGATTTAGTTGCATCACTTGTAGATGGTTGTCATCTAAAGTAATACATAAATAAGATATAAAGTATTGGAGGAGAGAAATTCCTCGCCTCGTGTGTGAAATGAAGAAGCATTTGCCTTAGCAACCATCCATGCATTAGCAATTGAGTCTCCTAACACCTAGTCCTTACATTGGCCCCCCCAGAGCTTGTTTTTGGACATCATTATCCCTCCTATCCACTCATAGCACCTTGGTTACATCATTGAAGTCCAAATTCACCCTCATGCATGATTTTATGAGTTCGCACAGTGAGTTCCATGATTTATGGCACCTTGTCCCTTTGATTGCCTAGTTAATTGATTGTTACACCTAGGTCCAGTGCTATTGAGTGTAGGAGCACCTATTTTGACCACTACAAGTAAGTATTTCGCCCCCCTTGGATTCTAATCCCCTAATTTGGAGTACAGTACCATTCACTTGGGTTCAAGTCTGAGGCACATTTTAGTGATTTTGTTTTGATCTCACCCCTGTTGGTTCAAAGGAGATCACAAGAAACCATCTATCAATTCTTCGAGCTAGTTTAAATTCCACTAATCAGAAGTTCAAGGTTCAAGAGCAGTTAGATATGATTGGAGTTTATCCTACCTCATTTGGTTCGAATTACAAGTTCCAGGATGATCTTCATATTTTTGGATTTGTTCTCACCATGTTTGGTCTGAAGAGAAAATTTAGGAACCCTCCAGATTCGCTTGAATCCACTGAAGGAGAATTCAAGCACATTTTTTTGGAGCATGATCCACTTCTTCCCAAGAGGAAGATAATTCCAGACATTGAATCAGGCATCACACCTACTTGAGTCTTCAGAAACAACTTTTTGGTGTCTTTTAGTCTATCTTGAGGGTTTTTTTTTTCCACTGGGTTTTCCTTCTTTCCTCACTTTTTTAGATTGTTCTAAGGGGTGGCCTTTGGTCTAAGTAGCCAGGGCCCTAATTTTAATTTATTTTTCCTCATAGTTTGGCTTAAGGGGAGGTGTTGGAATATTCTCACCATCTCAATTTGGTCTTGCATTCTTTGCATGCATTCCATGCATTAGCAGTTGAGTCTCCTACAACCTAGTCCTTACATTGGGACCCTGAAGCTTTTTGTTGGCCATCATTATCCCCCTTATACACTCATATCACCTTGGTTACATAAATGAAGTCCAAATTCGCTCTCATGCATGATTTTAGGAGTTAGCAAAGTTAGTTCCATGATTTAGGGCATGTTGTCCCTTTGATTGCCTAGTTAGCTAACTGTTACACCTAGTATCACTACTAATGAGCGTAGGAGCACCTATTTTCACCACTACAAGTCATTATTTCCCCCCCTTGGATTCTCCTCCCCTTTTTTGGTGCCCACATGATTCAGTTATGCTCAGTTCTAACTCATTTAACTGATTATTCATCATCAATGGCCACTAAACCTTATCGGGAGATGATTCGAATCCAAACTAATACTATAATTGAAGTGAATTCGAATTGATCCAGGAGTATCAAATTCATTCTATTGTAACACATTTTTATTTCCATCTTACGGCTGATTAATGTATCGACAATAGTTTGTCATGTACGTTTTAGTTTTATGAGTGAATTGATCCATGTTCTTGTCTAATTATTCTCAATAATTACATTGTGAAATTGTGAGGTTTAATCAGCTCGGTGATCTACCTTTGTGGAATTTCACACTTCAAAGGTGAGAAATGATGGGCATTTTCCTTAGGCCATTCAAGCCAGTTTTAGGTGCAAAATAGGCTACGTGGTGGTTTTGGCAAGCCAATATTTTCTTGATCATAGATTTTTTTTCAAAATTAATCCAATGGTCAACTACATAAGCCATCCTCCTCCAAGTTGATGCTTCCTAAAAAATTTATCCCTCACAAGTGAGAAATGGTGGGCATTCTCCCAAGGCTACTTAAGCCCTTTTTTTCAACACTTCACCAATTTTTCCAATGGTGAGCATTTTTCTCAGAGGGTGCAAAACAGGTTGAATGGTTGTTTTGGAAGGAAAATATCTCCATGACCAGAGAATTTTTTCCAAAAGAATTCAATGGTCAAGTGAATAAATCATCCACCTATAAACTTATGGTCTCATAATTGTTTTAACCAACACAGGTGAGAAATGGAGGTCATTTTCCTAAGGCCATTTAGGCTAGATTTAGGCACAAAACAGGCTGAGTGGTTGTTTTGGAAGGCCAATATTTTCTTAAACATAGATTTGTTTCCAAAATTGAGCCACCGGTCAATTGCATAAGCCATCCACCTGCAAGCTTATGCTTTCCTAAAATGTTTATCCCTCACTGATGAGAAATGTGGGCATTCTCATAAGGTCATTTAAGCTAGTTTTTCAATACTTAGGCAAATTTTTTCTTTCATTGGAATCTTCTGGCGGAGTGCAAAAACACATAAATTTGAATTTTTATTGCACAACATTGCTTTACATAGAGTATAAAATTACAGTGTAAAAGTTGAGTGTAAAATTACAAGTATGAAACTTTACTTAGTGTTTTTATAGGTAAACACACACTCTATAATAAGGATATATTTCATATATTATAGGCACAATTATGATATATTTCATATTTTTTTATTACAGAAATTATGTCTGAAATCTAGTGCCCATATTGATTGTTTTTGTTTATTTTGCAGAGTATCTCATCAATGGATCATTGAAATGAGCCATCTCAACAAAATATTCCTCAAAAAAGAGGTTGACATAAGGGTGTAGATTACTCAAATATTTCAACTTTGGAACCATGTGACATTGTCCTTCAATTCATTTGTGCTAGAGATAAAAAGACTACGCAATGTGTCGTTCACGCACAATCTCACGGATTTGGAGATCATAACTCCATACCACAGAATGAGTCCAGAGGTTTTCCTCAAACAACAAGGAAGCATCCAGCCATTTTTCAAACTCATCATCGGCAATGTAAGCAACCTATGACAAACAACAATGTTGTTGAATAACAAAGAAACCTTTGTCTCCAATTGCAGTTGAAGGGAACGTTAATGCACAAAGTGGAAATCTTTATGAATGAATGAACTCTATTTTAGAGAATGTGAGGGTCCCAAATTTCCCTCAGAGAACATTTTTTATTCCTACTGCCACTATAATGAACTTTCTTTCAGAGAATGTGTTAGTCCCAAATTTATCTCAAAGAACATAATTTATTCATGCTGCCACTACAATGAATGGTGTTTTAGAGAATGTGCATGTCCCAAATTTCCCTCAAATAACAAGTTTTAATCATGCTTCCATTACAATGAATGCTGATTTGCAAAATAAAAATTTGTACCAAAGAATGAACCCAGTTTTGAAAAATGAGGCCCTAGTTTTCCCTCAAAGAACAGTGATTGATGTTGTTGTTGTTATAAATAACTGTGATAAAAGTGAAGGTTATGTTGCTCAATGACCTAGGGATTCTTTGATTGCATCTACTGATGAAGGGAATCAAATTCTAGAACCAAATGGGAAGCAATTCGAACATGAACCTCTTAGGAACTTGGATGCAAATTGAAGACATGAAATAACTGAAATAATTGCATTTCATGAACAAGTGGATAGAAATGCAACTACAAAAAATCAAAATTCTACAATTGGTCAAGCTGCAGTAGAAATTCCATAAGGGTTTTCAACAAATCAAAATACACATGTTAAGAGAAGGTCACTAGGAAACCGCTTAAGGACATCCGTATTGCATCTTAAGAAGCGGTCAAGATGGTATAACCACAATCTAAATGACGAGATGAAAAAATTTAAAGAAATTGGGAGATTGTTTTATGTTATATAACTGGAAGATGTAGATGAAAATGACATTATTGTTGGGATTGGGTACTTCATGAGAAAAAACTATAATGAAGAATCTAAAATTGAGGATGTTCTTTAACATCTAGATGTATTTCTTGATCAAATTTGATCAATTGTTGTGGCAGATATTCGTAAGGATTTTATGCATAGGAACATGGCTTCAGTATTTATAAAATCAAGCATGAATCATAAGGATTTGCAATTTCTGAAGAGAATTGATGCTCATGGTGTACTAAAGGGGGTTAATCCAACATCAATTTGTAGCAAAATGAAAAAATGGAGCAAAGAAGTTGAGGATATTGATATTTGTTGGGCTAGAACTGATGGTTTCACATATGGAGTTAGGTTCAAGCAAGTAAATTCATATGCTTCGTTTATGCTTGAATCATTTGAAAATAGGTCTAGAACTATAGTCAATGAAGTTTCTTTCAAACTTGATATTGGTTCTCATGTACATTATGATCGAGGTGGGAAGGTATGTGAGATATTATTTAAGTTACTAGAAGACAATGGCTTGATGTCTTGTGTAAGCCTTGGAAAATGGGATGGAAAACAAGAATATAAACAAGTTTTATCACATGCTGTTGATCCTGAAAATGAGGAGAACTTAATCAAACAGATAAATAATATCTCACAAGATGGCATCAATATGGTAGATGGAAGGGCTGTGAAAATTAATTTTTTTGAGTGTCATGATTTAGTGGCCATATGTCGTTTAGTATGTAATAACAATGTTTCTCCAACAGGAAATAATTGTTTTCTTTGGTGCACATGCCGTAAAAATACGATACACATGGTTACAAATGAAATTAACATTGAAGAAGGAGCTATTATCCGTAGTGTTTCTAAATATTATTCAATTTCAACAGAATTGCTACTTGTAAGCTATGGAAATTTATCCCAAGTTTTGAAATTTATGTTTATATATTGCCATTATTTTCTTAATCTAACTATGTTCTTGAAATTTACTATAGGAGTTGAATCCCTCTTTGGAACCAAGCAAAGGATGTGAAGAAATTTTAGATGAGCATATTATAAACATTCAACCAACCTTATCTAGTAGAAATATGAGTATTCTAAAGAACTATCCCATTTATAGAAAAAATGATGAAAAGGTACACACTTTCAAGATTAGTTCTTAACTATAAATTGAGCTTCTTAGTATTTCACTAATTCCTACCTTCTAAAAAATTTGGTAACAATTATAGTTGAATCCCGGCTCAATGTCCAAGCTTGTATATTGTTCTCACCATGTTGGGATCAAAACAATTCTGAATATGTTTCGTGAAATTCAAAGAAATGCACAAGATTATGACAAGCTTCATCAAACTAGAGGCATGGAGAAAACACAATTTGTTCAAATTTGAGAGGAGATGGAGAAATTTCGTGTTCCATGTAATCCAGGAGAACCATACCATCATAAAAGCCAATAGTACAATGATCTTAACTATGGGAAATCAGATGGATTAGCATCAGACAAGATCCTCATTCAAATTGAGGAATTTTAAAGGTTTAATAATTATGTTAACATATTAATTATTTTTTATGTGGGCCTTGACTAATAATAAATGATGGTGTTATTGTGTTTTGACTATTGCTGAATGGCTCTCAATGTTATCTACTTTGAACATAAAAATTAGTATTTATTCATATGCATTGAAACTTATGTATTGTTTCTAGGTTATTGAAGGCCTACCAGATGAAGAGAAGAATAAAAAGTTGGTGAGGATGTGGAAGTGTTATAAAGAATTCCACATGTTTGAATTGCAATGGTGTAGGGGGAATTATGTATATGCATATGAGAAAAGGTATGTTGGTTTCATTATATTATCTATTTTGAATGGTGGTATCATTTCATTCATGATAAACATTTTGAGCCATTGTCATTATAGCATTGGATTCCTTCCAAATGAGTTTCTTTGGTTGTGTTCTTTTTTTTAGGAGATGATATGGTTCCTTATATGCATGTATAAGGGGCCCATGCTATTGATATGACACAGTCTATTCGTCCTTCTACATTGGGATTGTTAAGGAAAGAAGTAGTGGAGCGTAAGCATAGAAAAATGAAATTTTTTTAATAGAAACCAAGGAGGATGAATAGGAGGTCATAAGGAGAATAGAAGCACATTTGAACATGATAGAATCTATCTTGTAAATCAAATGAGAGCACAATTTTTAAGCTTGTTATGAATTCAGAAGGTACTTTCCAAAATTTTAGATAGAGAATGGTATTTCCTTCAAATACTAGAATTCAACTTCGTGTTGAATATGATAAGTCAAGAAATAAATCGAATAAGGAAACTACACCATAATTGGCATCACGTTTCCCTGATGTCACTTGTCAACAAAAGGAACAACTATTTAACTCATTGGAAAAACAGGCTAAGAAATCATTGATTGCACCACCAACAGTACTATGTTTGTCCTAATTTTAAATGTTATCTCATTCGGTTTTCATTTTATAGTGTGAGGAGTCATAATGTCTGTGTTTAATTATTAATATGTCCTCCCAGCTCAATAATTGTATTCCAAGATCAAAACCAATTAGCAAATATGGTAAAAAGGCTTATTGTGAATCACATCGCTTTCGAAAACATAAGGCAAAAAATGGTGTTAGAAAAAAAAAAAACAACCTCTATTTCCCTCCAATAGTGAATATTATATTCATTCAATTCATTACATATCAACATGTCTTTATCGATTTAGTTGATTTGTTGTTGAAGATACAACTTTTGCTTGAACTCTGACTTTGTCCGCCTCACTGATCACAGGAAATGATCCAGGTCAGTATGATCAAACAAAACAAATGCAAGGGGAAGTTGATTCTAATACCCTAATGATGATTGATGACGATAAAAATAAAACTTTGGGTGTTTCATCCTAGATATAAGAGGCATTGGAGACCAGTCAATTACAAGAATTGAATGGAGAAACTATTGTTTATATGCCATTGATGGAATCTATGATTTACAATAGAAGGTGTCTTTCATCCTCGATAAATGGGGTAGAGAAAAGTGTTGAAGAACAAGAAATTCAAGGGACATCTCTTGCCATAAAAGTGATGGAAGCTAACAATCATATTAAAATTGGTGTTGATAAACCAAGTAAGAGACAAGCAAAAAAGAGAAAATTCCAAAATGATCATCAAGCAACATTGTATGCAAAGTGGTGAAGAACAAAACATTCGTAATGATATGGAATTATTATGGTCTTAATGTATTAAGATACCTATTTTGATGATATTTTGGAGGTTAGAGATATTTTGAAGATTGTTGGATATAGTTATGAAAAGTTCTAATATTGCATGCAACTATAAGCATTGTATTTCCATTTCGCTCTGGAAATAAAAAAAATTGGAGTTTTCTAAGGAAAAAAGTAACCATTTGTTGAGATTTCATCATAAATTATTTCTATTGTGGTTGCATTATGTTACATGTGCAGTTATAGTTTTCTTTACCCAAGAAAAGCACAATATAATTGTTATTTCATAGAAATGAAATTGAGCACAACTATCCATTGTTACTTCCGAAATTCACCAAGTCATCATAGACAATCTATGAAAAAGGATATTAAAAATATTTGGACAGTTGAAAATGCTCTAAAAAATTCCCTGAGTGTATAAGCAATCGAATATATTTTCTATCACTCACTAATGCACAATAAGAGAAAAAGTAAGACAACTAAAGATGAGATGGAATCTAGAAAACTCCATACAAAAATGCACTTTTCATTGTTTGTCGACAAATACATATATACAATGATTATACATGTCTAGCATGTTTTTGAGATGGATACAATCCCTCCTCTTGAGCACAAGAAAAATTTGTATGGTTTCTCTTTCCTTTCGTAGAAGACTCTGACTCTTCAGAAGCTGTGGGAGGCATGTTTTGTAATTTTTTTTCAAGCTCTTTAAATTTATGTGTAAATTTTTTTAAATTTCCATGCAAGACACTTTTTTCTTCCATCGGCATGTTCAACATTTCCACATTTTTCTTATACTCCGTTGATTTTTATTTTCCCTTACCTTCCAATTGTTGTCTCATATTTTTCAATTGATTGGTAACTTCAACCAATTCAGCTGTCAGTTTCATTATTTCTTTCTTCTGCTCTTTTTCCCTCAACTCTGTCTCATTGGGATTGACAAAAATTTCCATCATTGTAGCAACTGGAATCTGTAATTCCTTCTGCGAATAAAAAATTGTGGACTTAAGTGTTTGAATTTCCATATCACATCCCAAATGCTAATTTTTCATCCCTCCAAGATTTTTGATTCTAGATCTCTTAGTTTTTCATCTTTTCCATACATCTTCTCTTTCATTTCTTTATGTAATGGTGATGAACCAAACACGTCACCTAGAGCAATGCTCATTGATAATTTCTATCGATTTGCCTAGGAATTCTCTCGTTCTTCTAATGATTTTTATTTTATTTTTACCCTTACCCTCATCTCCTTTGGTACCCTTACCTTCACCCTCACCACCTTCTTTACTGTCAATTTTTTTCCTCTCCTTTGGTTTTTAAGTTCCAGTGATTTAGAGTTCCTTTCGAACCTTTTGGTTCTCAACTTATCAGCTTGCTTAGAAATAGTTTTTCTCAAACTGGAAATTAATGATTCTAAGTCTCCAATTTTTTGTTCATGGCTTCCCTCCCACTCTTTAATATTCAATTGATATTATTGTATTAAGTGTTCCTTTTCTTTCCATTTCTTCTCCAATACCTGTAAAGGACCTTTATGTCATTATTGTTGGTATATTGAAAACATGTGGTCTTTTCGTCAACTCTTCTTTAAGTTCACTCACCTCCACTTTAGATTTTTCCAAAGCATCTGTAAATAAAACCCTCACTGACTCAATTTCCTTTTCAGCTTCATTAGTGACTTTGTCTACTTCTTTGGATAATTATTCAACAATTTCTTCTTTGAAATGATTATCCACATCTGTCTTTTGCAACACTGCTATCTTTTTGAGGCATTCTATAATATTATTATCTTTTATCATGCCCTCTTCCGTCCAATTGCATATATAGGAATATTGTTTCTTGAAATGCTCCATTTTATCATATAGGATGAACACAAATATACTATCAAACTTATATGATGGATTGTCTAAATGCATAGTGGAACACCTTCAATCAAATTTGAAAAAACAACCATACTCAATTGTCAACTCTTTTGGATAAATTTTATCAAGAACCTATTGAGGAATGGAAAAGTTAGCAGTAGTTTGTTCCATTACGTTGTCCATCACCTCCTCCCAATGACCTCCATCTACATTTCCATCTAGCTCTTTCAAATTTGTGGCAGACTGTACTCGTAATTCATCATGGTGCTTAGGAGTTTCTGCTGGAAATTCCTCATTATGTTCAGGAGGTTGTATTGGTAATTCCTAATGATGCTCAGGAGATTATTCTAATTCCTCATTTTGTTGAGGAGACTGTACTGGAAATTCCTCATTATTTTCCCTGATATTATATTTCCTAAAGTATTTTTTATGAACAGGTGGTTTGGGAAAAGATATATTTTCATGCTAATTGATATCACCAATCTTTGTTTCAATAGAATAGGGTCGAAATAAATCAATTATTTTTTGAATTGTGCCCAAGAAACTAAATTTAACCTTCCTCAATTGGCTCTCTTGCAAGGCAGAGTGGATATTCTTATCCAATAGATAAGGAATATCTATAGGTCTATCTTCAACCTATTGTATCACTAGCCTCATACATTCACCCAAAATATCTTGCTTGATGATGTAAAATCATCTTGAGTACAATCTGAATCAATTTTTTGTATATTTCGGGAGGGACATCTTGCATTCTTAAACCATTCCTTGGAACAGATACTTTTTCCCACAAATTTTATTGGCCGTCTAGTTCTTCTCTAGTTTGGGGGTTTACCAAGAGCTAAAAATCGCCTCACCTCTGCTTGGAATTTTTGTTGCTTGGGAAACCAAATCAGGGTTGAGATATACCCACTTCCCAAAAATTATCAATTCCATATTCCCACCATCATAATTTAAAATTGCCTCATCTATCTCCTCATCAACAAAAATGAACAATCCAAAAAAAAATCGAACACTTCTACTTTCCTCAAGATAGTTTCCATACCTGATGGCCAATTCTTTTCATCTCTCCATGCATCGGAAGACTCCTAGAATTTTTTGATTGTGAAATTATCATCTTTGGGCGCCCAAGTTTCAACTGCGGTCATAGAGGAGGATGCCCCCATTTTAATTACGCCCATGGTAGAGGATGCCCTTGTTTCAAGTTTGGGCATGGTTTTCTAGCTTCGAAGCATAAGTGATGCATGCATACTATATTTCAGACTCAAACAAATTATGCATGCATGTATTATTTCAGAAACAAAACATAGGACTTGAGTGTATTTCTAGGTCATATTTCATGACTTGGGCATGCATGTTTCCCTAGGCTAACATCTAACTTTTAAGATTTTTTAGGCCTTGGCCTCGGAGGGAATTTTATAAATGGGTTGTACTTTGACATAAAACAGTACATAAACATAAGCTATAACTTTTTATAAATGGGTTTTACTTTGACATAAAACGTGCATAGGCATAAGCTATCACTTTTTTTTTTAAATGCATAGATTGATCTTAAACTTGGATCTACCAGGCCTCAAGTTTTTATTTTTTATTTTATTGGCCAAGATTGATCTTTTTAATCATTTTTATTTTATGACCAGAGCCTTTTTTCCAAGACTGGAACTATATATAGGGGAATTAGTCATCCACCTATAGGATGGTTCCTTTAGAATAATTTTCTCTCTCTCAGTGATGAAATGGCGGTTATTTAGCCATAGCCACTTGAGCTAGCTTTTCAGTACTTATCCATTTTTGCCAAAGGGGATCATTTTCTGGCATGGTGCAAAAGCGGTTGATTGTCTATTTTGGAATTCCATTATCTTCTTGGCCATATACCTTTTATTAATAATTATTCAATGGTCAAGTGCTTAAATCATCCACCTGAAAGCTTATGCTCTCAGAAATTTTTTATCCCTCGGAGGTGAGAAATTGCGAGTGATTTCCTTAGGCAATTTAGGCCAGTTTTAGGTGCAAAACAAATTGAGTGGCTTCTTTGTAAGGCCAATATATTATTGACTAGAGTCTCTTTTCCAACACTAAGAATATATTTAGGTGGATTAGTCATCCACCTACAGGATGGTGCCTTCATAATAATTTTATCTCTCTCAGTGAGGAAATGACGGTCAGTTTCCCACAGCCACTCAAGCCCGTTTTTCAGTACTTGGACATTTTTTCCAAAGGGCAGCATTTTATGGCATGGTGCAAAATAGGCTGAGTGGTTGTTTTGGAAGGCCAATATATTCTTGACCGAATACTTTTTTCCAATAGTGAGACTATATTCAGGTGCATTAGTCATCCACCTATAGGATGGTTCCTTTAAAATATTTTTCTCTCTCTCAATGGGGAAATGGTAATCACTTTCCCATAGCCACTTGAGCCAACTTTTTAGTAGTTAGCCATTTTTCCAAAGTGGAGCATTTTCTGGCATGGTGCAAAAGAGTTTAATTGGATATTTTGGAAGGCCATTATCTTCTTGGCCATATACTTTTTATCAGTCATGAGTCATTGGTCAAGTCCATAAATCATCCACTTGAAATATTATGCTCTTAGAAAAATTTTATCT
This sequence comes from Larix kaempferi, assembly GCA_027924585.1. Classification (NCBI taxonomy): domain Eukaryota; kingdom Viridiplantae; phylum Streptophyta; class Pinopsida; order Pinales; family Pinaceae; genus Larix; species Larix kaempferi. The sequence continues at coordinate 12,051,123 of BSBM01000469.1, forward strand.
CTCAAAGGTGCAAAATGGAAGGCATTTTCCTAAGGCCATTTAGGCTAGTTTTATGTGTAAAACAGACTGAGTGGTTGATTTTCGTGGGCCAATATATTTTTGAATAGATCCCTTTTCCAAGACTGAGACTATATTCAGGTGCATTGGTCATCCACCTACAAGATAGTTCCTTCAGAATGATTTTCTCTCTCTCATTGAGGAAATGACGTCATTTTCCCAAAGCCACTTGAGCCAATTTTTCAGTACTTATCCATTTTTTCCAATGGTGAGCATTTTCTCGCAGGGTGCAAAACGGGTTGATTGGTTGTTTTGGCAGGCAATTATATTCTTTGCAATAGACCTTTTATCAATAATGAGTCAATGGTAAAGTGCATAAATCATCCACATGAAAGCTTATGTTGTCAGAATAATTTAATCCCTCACTGGTGAGAAATGGTGGGCATTTTCCTAAAGCCATTCAGGCTAGTTTTAGCTACAAAACTAGCTGAGTGGTTGTCTTGGCAAGCCAATATATTCTCGAACATATATTTTTTTCCAATACTCAGACTATGTCTAGGTTCATTTGTCATCCACCTACAAGATGGTGCCTTTAGAATAAGTTTCTCTCTCTCATTGAGGAAATGGAGGTCAATTTCCCAAATCCATTTGAGCCAATTTTTTAGTACTTAGCCATTTTTTCCAAAGGGGATCATTTCCTCACATGTGCAATACAGGTTGATTGGATTTTTTGGAATTTAATTATCTTCTTGGACATACACTTTTTATCAATAATGATTCAATGGTCAAGTGCATAAATCATCCACCTAAAATCTTATGTTGTTAGAATAATTTAATCCCTCTCTACTGAGAAATGATGGGCATTTTCCTAAACCCATTTAGGATAGTTCAAGTAAAACTAGCTGAGTGGTTGTTTTGGGAGGCCAATATATTGAGGTGTATTAGTCATCCACCTACAGCATGGTTCCTTCATAATAATTTTCTCTCTCATTGAGGAAATGGAGGTCATTTTCCCAAATCCACTTGAGCCAGTTTTTCAGTACTTAGCCATTTTTTCCAATGGTGAGCATTTTCTGGCAGGGTGCAAAATAGGTTGATTGGTTGTTTTGGCATGCCGTCATCTTGTTTTGCATAGACTTCTTATAAAAAATGAGTCAATGTTCAAGTGCATAAACCGTCCACCTGAAAGCTTATGTTGTCAAAATAATTTCATCCCTCATTGGTGAGAAATGGTGGGAATTTTCCTAAAGCCATTTAGCCCAGTTTCAGGTGCAAAAAAGGATGAGTGTCTGTTTTGGCAGGCCAATATATTCTTGACCAAATACGTTTTTCCAAGACTAACACTATATTCAGGTTCATTGTCCATCCACCTACAGGATAGTTCCTTTAGAATAATTTTCTCTCTCTCATTGAGGAAATGGCGGTCCTTTTCCCAAATCCACTTGAACCATTTTTTCAGTACTTAGCCATTTTTTCCAATGGTGAGCATTTTTTGGCAGGGTGCAAAACAGGTTGATTGGCTATTTGGGTAGGCCATTATCTTCTTGGCCATATAATTTTTATCAAGAATGAGTCAATAGATAAGTGCTTAAATCATCCACCGAAAGCTTATACTCTTAGAAATGTTTTATCCCTCAAAGGTGAGAAATGGTGGATGATTTCCTAAGGCAATTTAGGGCAGTTTTAGGTGCAAAACAGGTTGAGTGGCTTCTTTGGAAGGCCAATATATTCTTTACCATAGCCTCTTTTCCAAGACTAAGACTATACTCAGGTGCATTAGTCATCCACCTACAGGATGGTGCCTCCAAAATAATTTTCTCTCTCTCTGAGAAAATGGCGTTCATTTTCCCATAGCCACTTGAGCCAGTTTTTCAGTACTTAACCAATTTTTCGAATGGCGAGCATTTTTTGGCATGGTGCAAAACAGGTTGGTTGGTTGTTTTGGTAGGCCATTATCTTCTTTTCCATAGACATTTTATCAAGAATGATTCAATGGTCGAGTGCGTAAATCCTCCACCTAAAATCTTATGCTCTCAGAATTGTTTTATTCCTCACAAGTGAGAAGTGCTGGGCATTTGCCTAAGGCCATTTAGGTTAGTTTTAGGTGTAAAACACATTGAGTGGCTGTTTTGGTAGGCCAATATATTCTTGTCCAGAATTATTTTTCCAAAACTAAGACTATATCTAGGTTCATTAGTCATCAACCTACAGGGTGGTGCCCTTAGAATAATTTTCTCTCTCTAATTGAGAAAATGGCAGTCATTTTCCCATAGCCACTTGAGCTAGTTTTTTAGTACTTAGCCATTTTTTTCAATGAAAATAAATATTCCAAATTTCTTGGTATTTGCAAATATGAAATGAAAATATGAAAATGTAAAAAAATGGAGAATAATAAAACTCATATTTTCCAATTTGAATCACTCAAACAGGCCAAAAATTGAACCCTATGTGTGAATTTTGGTGAACTAAGGCAGATTTTTATTATTTTTACACAATAGCAATTTTTAGGATAAAATTGAAAATATTGAATAGTGGAGTATTGGTGACTGTTAAGACACATCATGTTCAACTTGGATCATTCAATTTGGATATGTCGTGTTCTTACTTGCACATGAAGAATGATTTTATTTATGTGTTAGATTAAACAATCTAAATTTAGTCCTTGCATAAAAAAGGTAAAAAGTCACTCATTTTTTTCTTAAGAAAAAATCATATTATATTTCAAGCAGAAATGTAATAAATTCTTCAACAATCTCTAAATTGGTCTATCAAAATACCCCAAGCTTATTCAACAAAGTAAAAGTCCAAAATGATCAACACATTTAATCCTGGAGCAACTACTATAGAACCAGAGTGCATATACATATAAATTGCACTTCATGTAACTATCATCACTACTACATTTTTGGCCTTTAGGGGGGGTTCTCTTTCACCCCCCAATGTGACCTATGGGGGGGGGGTTGGATTTGGGGGTGGTTTTGTCAAAACCGCACCTAAAGGCACCGAAGTTAAAAGTTTTTACCTTTAAGGGCGGTTTTTTATGATATTGGAACCACCCCCAAAAGCAGTTTGTGACCCCCCTCGTAGAGGTCTACAGAGGCAGTTTTAAACCCCCCTCGTACACCCCTTCATAGAGACCTGTGGGGGAAGTTTTGAACCCCTTTCATAGAGACCTACGAGGGCAGTTGTGAACTCCCCTCGTAAGCCCCCTCATACAAACCTACAGGGGTGGTTTGGAACCCCCCTCATAGAGGACTATAGGGGCGGTTTCAAACACCCATCGTAGAGGCCTATAGGGGTGGTTGTGAACCCCCCTTGTATAGTCCTATAGGGGCAGTTTGGAACCCCCCTTGTAGAGGCCTATAGGGGTAGTTTAGAACTGCCCTCGTATAGGCTTATAGGGGTGGTTATGAACCCCTCTCGTAGAATCCTATAGAGACAGTTGGAAACCCCCCTCGTAGAGGCCTATAGGGGTGATTTGGAACCCCCCATGTAGATTCCTATAGGGGCGGTTGGTAACCCCCCTCGTAGATGCCTATATGGGAAGGTTTGAATCCCCCTCGTAGAGGCCTATAGAGACAGTTTGAAACCCCCCTCGTAGAGGCCTATAGATGCAGTTGGTAACCCCCCTCGTAGATGCCTATAGGGGCGGTTTGGAACCCCCCTCGTAGTGACATATGAAGGAGGTTTAGAACCCCCCTCGTAGCAACATACAAAGACGGTTTGAAACCTTCTATATAGCCATAATAAATCATAATAAAATATATTTTATTAAAAATACCAATGCTGCAATATGAATAGGGCATGGAGGAATCGAACCACCAACATCCTGCTTGTAAGGCAGGCACTCTTCCATTGAGCTAGAACCCTTTCAAAATTGGAGAATTCCAAGTTAGTCAAGAATGTAATATAAGTGCTAAAAGCTACCATGCTACAACAAAAAACAAAGAGAATTCACCCATAATAAATACTTTGGTTTGCATAAAGAAAAGATAAATTGTACCATAAAGGATAATGATGGAGGCATTCTCAAACCCCATACACCAGCAATAGTAGGCACATTGATAGTTTGGGAAGATAGATTCTCATTAATCACAAGTCTTGGCTACTAAGAATATGTTAAAGAAAGCACATATGATGAAGATGTTGCTTGAGGCTACTGAGAATAGGATGCACAAGGAAACTATGATGAAGGTGTTGATAGAGGCTGCTAAGGATAAGGTGTAAAAAACACTTTTGATAAAAAAAGCTAGTGGAGACTACTGAGGTAAGGGCACATAAATCACTTGTGAAGAAGGAGTTTGTGGTTGTTTCCCTTCAAGAAGAGGAAATTGATGAACTTGTGGAGTATATTGTGCAAGTTGTGGTTGAACTGATGGAGACATGCCCACAGTTGTCTGTAATGTACCTTGCCTATTGGAAACAATTTCTAGGTGAATCTGTTGGCTTACTGGTGGCATAGATTTCTGCCTTGACTATGGTGAAATTCGAGGCCGAGGCTGCAAAATGTCAAAGTTAGACCACGGGAAAGTATTATAATTCCCGTGTATGAAAGGAAGACAACAAGGAAATGGACGTATAGTAAATAAATACATTTAGATCATACTTGCAATGGTTATGGAGCCCCAAATCTCTGATGCGATTCAGAAAAATGCAAATTAGACAACAATGGCAGGTTTGATTAGTCTAGGAGGATTAGTTGCTTTGTTAACAACCAAAGAGTATTGATCTCTACTCCCTTTGCCACCTCTAGTACTAGCATATGCAAGCCTATCCATGGCCTCTCTAAGGAAGAGACGGAGATGGGTAAGAGTTCTTGGTCTTCATTCCTATATTCCCTTGCAAATGATGACTGGACAATATTAAATGCTCTTACATGCTAGAAGTTTGCTACAACCATTGGAAGTGTTTCTCTTTGGAAGAGGAATTTCTACTTCAACTAGCTGAACCTAGAATGGTTTTGTGATAAGGTAGTCATGGTCACAGACTTGTAACTACCGAAACTATTAAAGCACAACAATTTGCAAGAAAGAACTAGACACAATGAAATGGCTATAATGTGATAAATTAGCAATAGATAAGGCACAAAAATGGTATATTTGGAGGCTTATAGTGGTTCAATACAAACTCCAGAGAAACATAATGAGCAAATAAGGATAATTATGGGGTTCTTTAGCAAGTATTGAAATTCCTATGACTTTACGTTTCCTTTTGAGCCTCCCAAAAGGGTTATTATGGGAAACAATGCTTTTAATATTTTCAAAGAAAATTAATAAATGGATTTTGAAGCTTTTCTCTCTTGTAAGAATATTTCAAATTTGCAGCAAGGTGTTTGTTGCACCAAGGGGTTCCATCAATCCATGCTTATGTTAACTTCGATCAGATTCTATGCAAATTTTTGTATGCAAATTTAATGGACATGAGGATACCTTTGTTGTACCCTGAGGGAGAAAGGATGAATGATTATTTTGGCCACTCAAACACGGGAAAAAACTTTAGTTGACAATTGGATCAATAGAGTTGTAGAAGGTAAGGAATCATAGAAATACTTTTGTAGAAGGTAAGGAATCGTAGAAATACTTTCTCAAAAATTGTATTATTTCAGGAGAACAATAGACCAAAAAACTAGAAAAAACTAAATCTACAAACCAAATTGACCACACCATCCCCTATTCCAATTGTGGAGGTTTTTTTCAAAACTTATCTGGAAATATTGGGAAGCCATAAAGTATAAGTTGGTTTGGAAAACTGACTTACTCAAGTCTAGGCTCTCCTTTAATGACCATTGCCTATGGGGGTCACCATTAGTGCATTAGGAAGGGAAGCGATTGGTCAATATGTAAAATCCCAAGTCAAACTGGCTGAATTTTTTCCTCACTGACCACGTAACTTGGTTAGCAATATACTGACTTCAGACCCTTGTACAGTGTTATATTTCTTAACTGGCAGTCCTTAGTGTTCTTCCTGGGACTTGTACTCTTATAGAGCACTCCTTTAATACTGATTTTAGACTACTGGAAGTGTCCCTCTTATCAAAGACTTAGTCTTGGATTTACTGTATGAGTGGAATGGTTTAAACCTTTGGTCAAACAATTTATTGCTCACTGGTCGGTTTGATATTTCATATTCTCATTATCGAGTTGTGCACATAAAATTATACAAATAGATCTTAAACATTAACATAAATAGAAATAGTAGTAAATAACTCTATAGAAAGGATTCATTACCAAAATGCCACCATTATAAAGTGAGAATACAATGATGTTTATCAGGAGTAATGAGAATATATTCAGACTTCTATTGAATCTCAAACCTGGTCATTTCTTGTAGCATAGCATACTTATTGAATGAGCTGAGAATAGAGGCAAAAGACGCCTGTGTTGGTCGCTTAGATGGTTGAGTTATGTAGTGCAAAACTCCTTCTTGGTTAACGTGGGCAAGATCTCTTCTCAATGCACAGTCTCAATACCCAACATTCACGCCCAGCTATGAAAAAGAATTCACCACAATACAATAACACAATATGAAATTCAAGTCACTAAGAGGATAGTACCCACGACTTCTGGAAGTGATGGTAGCATAATAGCTCCTTGGGAAACCATAATTTAGTTCATAAAAATCATGTAGCAGCTTGTATTCAAGGAGTGGGAGTGTTAAAATTCAATATGCTAAGACAGAAAATAGCAGCATTACATTCCATTTCACAATAATAGCATATACAGGATCACTGAAGAAACAACAAGCATAGCATAAACACAAGAGACACAGATTTATCCTGGGAAACCCTCATGGGGTAGAAAACCCAGTAAAGCTTCCTCAATATAGATGACCAGCAATATACAAAGATGCAAACCAAAGACATGATCTCCTTCTCCACTGTAGCAGACCTCTCCTCCAATAGGTGCGCCTCCCTTGAATGAGTGAGTGTGTATAATGAGGAACACACCTCCTCTATTTATACACTACTTTGATATGTATTTTACACAAGTACACGTAGGCTCGTATTTAACCAATAGGTTAAATAACCCACTACAACTAACTGGGCCGACCCCTCTAGGGTGGTCTAATAACCCTTTGACCCACATAACACATTTAGGGCCGACCCCCACTAGGGAAGTCTAATAACCCGAGTTACCACATTCCGACGGAGGAATAAACATCTCCGGATATACAATAAGATCTTCACGGAGGAATGAATCATCTCCGGAATAATAAAGTACAAATATAATATTCTTTGAAGTTACAATATTTAACACTCCCCCTTAACGAGAAGGATATTATAACAGTATCTGCACGAGCAAGGAGTCATCAACATCATACATGATACATCTATAAATCATTGGAAGCTTTCTCAACATCATCAGTAACTCAAGCAGTTACTGGAACATCTTCAATACTGGAACATCAACATCTTCAGTACTGAGTCTTTATCTTCTGCAGCACTCGAACAACTACAACAACATCAACATCTGGATCCTCACGATCATCAGTATCGTCATCTCACGACCATTAGCATCGTCATCACACGATCATCAAGATCGTCATCACACGATCATCAGCATCGTCACACACGATCATTAGCATCGTCATCATACGATCATCAATATCGTCATCACACGATCATTAGCATCATCATCACATGATCATCAACATCGTCATCACACGATCAGCAGCATCGTCATCACACGATCATCAGCATCGTCATCACACGATCATCAGCATCGTCATCACACGATCATCAGCATCGTCATCAATACAGGTATCCATAACAATACAAGTATCCACATCATTAGTACAAGTATCCTACCGATACAAGTAACCACATCATCAATACAAGTATCCTACCGATACAAGTAACCACATCATCAATACAAGTATCCTACCGATACAAGTAACCACATCATCAGTACAAGTATCCTACCGATACAAGTAACCACATCATCAATACAAGTATCCTACCGATACAAGTAACCACATCATCAATACAAGTATCCTACCGATACAAGTAACCACATCATCAATACAAGTATCCTACCGATACGAGTAACCACATCATTAATACCATCACTTTCTCGGAGACCATTCGTCTACGGATCAATTCAGGGACCGAAGTCCGGGGATGATACAATCCCCTTCACGTACATTTTGAACTATCAGTTCCGGGATGATGCAATCCCCATCACGTACATTTTGAACTATCAGTTCCGGGATGATGCAATCCCCATCACGTACATTTTGAACTATCAGTTCCGGGATGATGCAATCCCCATCACGTACATTTTGAACTACCAGTTCCGGGATGATGCAATCCCCATCACGTACATTTTGAACTATCAGTTCCGGGATGATGCAATCCCCATCACGTACATTTTGAACTACCAGTTCCGGGATGATGCAATCCCCATCACGTACATTTTGAACTATCAGTTCCGGGATGATGCAATCCCCATCACGTACATTTTGAACTATCAGTTCCGGGATGATGCAATCCCCATCACGTACATTTTGAACTATCAGTTCCGGGATGATGCAATCCCCATCACGTACATTTTGAACTATCAGTTCTGGGATGATGCAATCCCCATCACGTACATTTTGAACTAAGGTCCAGGGACGATGCAGTCCTATCTTCTATTCTCGGAGACCTCACGTCTACGGCTCTCTTTAGGACTGAGAGTCCAGGGATGATCCAATCCCCTCAAGTCCACCAAGGACTTCATTCTCGGAGACCTCTCGTCTACGGCTCTCTTTAGGACTGAAAGTCCAGGGATGATCCAATCCCCTCAACTGTCCACTAAGGACTTCATTCTCGGAGACCTTACGTCTACGGTTCTCTTTAGGACTGAAAGTCCAGGGATGATCCAATCCCCTCAACTGTCCACTAAGGACTTCATTCTCGGAGACCTCACGTCTACGGCTCTCTTTAGGACTGAAAGTCCAGGGATGATCCAATCCCCTCAACTGTCCACTAAGGACTTCATTCTCGGAGACCTTACGTCTACGGCTCTCTTTAGGACTGAAAGTCCAGGGATGATCCAATCCCCTCAACTCTTTTCTCATCCATACAGGTACAATCATATATCACATCAAAACATGTATACATCACATCAAGACATGTGTACATCAAAACATGTATACATCACTTAATCAACACATGTACACATCACATCAAAACATGTGTACAACAAAACATGTATACATCACTAATCAAAACATGTACACATCACATCAGAACATGTATACATCACAACTAGCATGTATTCTTACTAATACATCTAAACATGTATACATCACACCAAAACATGTATACATCTAGCATGTATTCTTACCAATACATCTATCATCAAAAGCATGTATAAGTAAAGCTAAGTATTCTAAGTATAAGAGTCCTAAATCTAAATATTTCTAAGTAACTGGGTGTAGAGAACAGGTTACCTCATCAACGACCTTGTTGTTTGATGAGACAATCTCATCAGTAGTGACTATACTACTCCCCCTTTCGAGGACGGTCCTTTTGAACTACACCAAGCTTGTCTCGGAAGTATTCAAACTTCACTCGAGACAGAGGTTTGGTTGGTAACTTCTTCACTTGACGTAGGGGCTTGGTTAGTACAATGGTAACCTGTTACAAATTCAAACTTTTAGAGTTCATTTCTGTGACATATCTTGTTAGTTCCCTATGTTCTTTGACTTATCATGGAACACTAGATTCTATGTCATCTTGATACAACTCTAATTATCACATAGGATCTCAGTTGGTTCTAACTCTAAGTCAAACAATCCTAAAGCCAAACTTCTTCACAACTAGCAGAGCAAGCAGCCATATATTCCGCTTGTGCTGAGAGTCACACTAGACTGCTTCCAGCTAAACCACGAGATCATGGCTAATCCCAGACAATAACATCCTCTCGAGGTGTTCTTCTTGTCTGATACACTTCCTGCCCAAACAGAATCTGAATAGCCATTTGAAGTCATGATCTTCAAGATAGCATAGATCAAATTCTATCGTGTCCTTTATGTGCCTCATCACATACTTTGCAACTATCAGGTAAACACATCTAGTTTCCACTAGATACTAACTCAAGGTGTTCAAAACAGACCATATATCTAACCTAGTATATGTTAGATATATCAAAGACCCAATAATTTGACTGTACAGAGTTATATCCACTAACTCTGATGAGTTATCCCCTAACGGCTTCAAGCTGGAATCCATAAGAGTGGCCATTCCAACACCTCAAGTCATATTTCTCATCATACTTTCCCTGATTGATAAATATTCCTTCTGAGCCTTGCCATACTTCCAGACCTAGGAAGTAAAGCATCAAATTGAGATCTTTCATTTTTCATTTCTGTATTGAATGATCTTCTGCATATCTATCTGTGCCATCTCTCGTTAGATGGGTCTACTGATATGAGCCTCAGTATCATTCGAACTCTGTGGTGAGTTCCTTCTTGCATCCATGTCATATGTGTATCATATTCAACCTTGTAGCAAAGGTTGAGATCCACATCACCCATGGTGATCATTAAGCTTAAATTATTATCGATCCTAGGTACCTATACAGAACCTGATTCATACCTCTTCTTTAATTACACCATACTTGGAGCAAACATCTTGTCATGATTCTCTTCCCCTTTCTAAGAGAATCTTCTAGCCATGAGCCTTCTATATTTTGTTTGATTTGTAAATCTTCTTGTTTGAACATCCACCACTTGTACGGTGTCCATCATTCTTCATGACCTTTCCTACAAATCAAAATTAAGTACATGAATAGTAATACTTCATAATCATCAAAAGATAACCCATTATGCATACAGATATCATTTACATAGTGATGCAACTATTTTGACCATTACTTTGGCACAACACTTTCCCATATCCTGTATGCATACAGTGGCTATCTAGATGCCTTCCATCTCTACCAGAACATACTATCGAGAGTGTGCACAACTCTCAGCATGTCAGCAAAGAGGTTTCATTCTAGACAAGCAACAATGGAATGTTTGTCCAAGCATATGCACATTAGTTGTATACTGTTCAATGCTCTATGAATGTTTACACTCAGCATTATATATTCTAGGAATACAAATATGCATGCAGGCAATATCATTACTATTTCAAATAGCAACTCAAATACTTATCTTTTATGTTTGTGTGGCTGCCTCCCGCTTGATCTTCTGTATGTCTTTTGAACTTCTATTCATTCTGTACCACTGTGCATGCTCAAGAGTCATCCTCATGATCTCATATACAAACATACACTCATTAGTATATTCTAAATGCTATCAAAACATTATAGTACTAAATAATCTTGAAAACGTATAGTCATGATTATAGTTAATAAACATTAGTATTCAAGATTTCAGGGAAGTCTTCTTTTACTCATGCGTATCATTGATAAGAGATATAATATGCATAATCCCTTGGTTACTAACTTTATGAATGAGCATAACCAATCATTCCAAGTATACTTATATAAGGGATCCTAACACAAGGTAAGATTCATGGGAAACATACCTGGATTATTATACCTACTTGGTTATGTACAACATACCTCGTAAGTAGAACAAAGATTATGGATGAGTCTTTGTCTTCATGTTTTCATGGTCATGAAGCCTGATTTGTCTTTTTTGATGTACCTGTATCTTGTTAGCAGACAACCTCAACCTCACACAACACCATAATGCATTAGTACAATCATAAGTGTCAACACCCTAACCAATGAATATCTTCTATCATGCATTCATAATTTTGTTAAGGTGATACAACAAATCTAAAATCAAGATTGTACTAACTGTAATAATCATGAAGACAAACATACCATAAACTTAATCATGAACAAATCTCAAAACATACCTCGATGAGTCATACCTATCGAGATCGCTTGTAATCTCCTTATGTAAAGCCTTAGCCTCATCTCCCTCTGAAACATGAACTCCTTCACTTATGTAGGTGACCAATCTATCTTCTTCTAGGATTAACCCTATCCACTTGATTTGCAAGAACTGGACCTGGAGCTGGATATGGGTTTGTCAGAGAAACCCCAAAAATTCAAACTTTGAATTTCAGACTTCCAAAAGGATAGAAATATGCGCCTTGATGAGCTGATCAAACTGATATATTTAGAATTTGAAAACTGCAAAGTTTTACTCCTCAATTTTGCCTTTGAAACTTTCGGATTCACTGGACGTGACCCTGAACTGGGGTTTGATGAAGCCCACTCTTTTGCCCCATCAAAAAGTTTGAACCAAAGCTCTAAGCTTCTATTTTTCTGAGGATCTTCCAGCCGTGGTCACAGATTTCAAAAATTCCTATTTTTACAGAAGCCCTAATTTTCCACTTTTCTGATCAAAGTCCCGAACTAGGGTCTAATCAAGCCCGGCCTTCTGCCCAACCAAAAATTCTGATCTTGGTCTCTAAATTTCTATTTTGATGAGTAGCATCCAGCCGTGGTCTCCGATTACAAAAATTCCAACTTTCTTCAAAGCCCTAAATTTCGGAAGCCATGAATGAAGGTACCAAAAAATAATTCTGTTTTGACAGAAATATGTACCTGATTGTTTCTGGTGTAACTCCGAAATTTTTGATCCACAGGGTCTGAAAAAGTTTTCTGAGATAGCCTGACCTGTTAGCTTTCCATCCTGACAGGTCTGACCTCAATTGGATGTTCTGAGAGAGAGTTATGCCAAATGTCGCAACGTGACCTGTTTTGGGAAAATACAGGAGAGCGAACTTGTACGGCGTGCCACGTGTCACTGTTTGACCTTCGGCCTCTGAAAAAGTTTTCTGAGATATCTCGGCCTGTTATCTTTCCATCCTGACAGGTCTGACCTCAATTGGATTCTCTGAGAGAGAGTTATGCCAAATGTCGTAACGTGACCTGTTTTGGGAAAATACAGGAGAGCGAACTTGTACGGCGTGCCACGTGTCACTGTTTGACCTTCGGCCTCTGAAAAAGTTTTCTGAGATATCTCGGCCTGTTATCTTTCCATCCTGACAGGTCTGACCTCAATTGGATTCTCTGAGAGAGAGTTATGCCAAGTGTCGCAACGTGACCTGTTTATGGGATAATACAGGAGATCGAACTTGTACGGCGTGCCACGTGTCACTGGTTCAACTTCGGCCTCTGAAAAAGTTTTCTGAGATAGTACAGTCTGTTTACTACCTGTCACTTTTCACGAAATTTCATTTGGATCTTCCTAGCCCAAGTTATGACCTTTTTCCCAAGGTCACCTGATTTTGACTCAGATCTGGAAGAGGCAGAAACCCTATATTGTACAGATCATAAATCACAAAGTACAACGAATTAGAGGTTGTCCTTTGGACACAAGGTACCTGGAGATCTTAGCTTCGTCCTGTAACAATTTCAGATCCGAAAACTTCGCCAAAACGGATTTATAGCGAAAGTGCTACGATGACTGGTTTTTGCTATGTAAAACCCTAACCTTCAAATTGTCGTAAGTAAAGCAAGTGTCTTTAGTGCCATACCTTGTCTTCCTTCAGGTTAGCTCTGATACCATGTTAAAATTCAATATGCTAAGACAGAAAATAGCAGCATTACATTCCATTTCACAATAATAGCATATACAGGATCACTGAAGAAACAACAAGCATAGCATAAACACAAGAGACACAGATTTATCCTGGGAAACCCTCATGGGGTAGAAAACCCAGTAAAGCTTCCTCAATATAGATGACCAGCAATATACAAAGATGCAAACCAAAGACATGATCTCCTTCTCCACTGTAGCAGACCTCTCCTCCAATAGGTGCGCCTCCCTTGAATGAGTGAGTGTGTATAATGAGGAACACACCTCCTCTATTTATACACTACTTTGATATGTATTTTACACAAGTACACGTAGGCTCGTATTTAACCAATAGGTTAAATAACCCACTACAACTAACTGGGCCGACCCCTCTAGGGTGGTCTAATAACCCTTTGACCCACATAACACATTTAGGGCCGACCCCCACTAGGGAAGTCTAATAACCCGAGTTACCACATTCCGACGGAGGAATAAACATCTCCGGATATACAATAAGATCTTCACGGAGGAATGAATCATCTCCGGAATAATAAAGTACAAATATAATATTCTTTGAAGTTACAATATTTAACAGGGAGAACTACTGAGAATGGCTCCCTTTCCTCCAACAAATAGCAGTAACAAAATGATAGGAAATGGAAGATTAAAGGTATACAAAATGATAGAAAATGCTTCCTTGCACAACCTTTGTGACGATTTTCTTTTGTTTGGAATGGGTCTTGCAGAGACGCGCTGAGATATAAAGAAAATTGGATTTGTGCATGCATGCAATTGGAATGGAAGTAAATACCCTGAAATCCCCCTTCTCTTTCAATGGTATCTTAAGGCCTAAGAAAACAATTATAAAGGGGATTCTTCCTTTCTCAGAGGTAGATGTCAACCAAGGAATCAAGTACATGGGCTTCTCCTTGAATCCAAATGGTTACGGTTTCCATGATTAGCTTTGGTTGTACACAAAGATAGAGAACATGATTGTTGTGTGAACTCGTGGAGTAATAGGCCACTATCCTTACATGGTAGAGTTAATTTAGTAAAAGATGTTTCAAAGGCTACACTTGTTTTCTGGCACTCTCTTGCTTATATTTCCATTGGCATTCAAAAGAAGATTTGAAATCTTTATTTTAAATTCCTCTGGAGCTGCCTTCACACTCCCACATTCTATTCACACTGGTTGTATCTTTAAGTCACATCGACCTACCTTTATGGTCATTCGCTGGATATTAATAAAAATATTTTATATTATCTATCTTATCCAGAATAGCAAGAAGGAAAAGGATGCTCCCCCATTGGTAAACATGGAGCACATTTCAAAACCCAAAGCTTTTGGGGGTCGTGGGCCCAAAAATACCAAAATATTTCAACAAGCACTTGTAAGCCAAAAACTATGGAGAATATGTACTGGAAATGGACTTTGAGTTTGGCATAGAGTGTTGTGACAGAAATATATGGAGCCACTGCCAGTGGAGGATTGGATAAGAAGTTAGTAGAAAACTTATAAAAATTCCTCAAATTCTTGGAAGACACTAGTTCTTTCTTTCCCTTTCATTGGGTCTTGGTTGGCATGGCATGTGGTATATGGCTCATATTAGACTTGGGGTTGACCCTTGGCTACATTGCATAGGGATTTTCAAGTTGTCTGAGGCCTTGAAGGTTCATCTGTGTGACCTAAACCTATGTTTTCTAAATGAATTTGCAACTACTATTCAGAGACCTATATGCAGGGAGGATTTAAGGATGCCTGAAGAACTTGGTATTAGAGAAGATTTGACAGAAGAATGGAATGCATATACTAAGGAATTGGCACTAAGCACTACTAAACTGACGCAAGGTAGGGACAAGCTAATCTGGTCTAAAAACCCTTTGGATGGAACCTAAACTGTAAAATTGGGTTATGCTTCTCTGTTTTCTCAGGACATGCAAGTCAATCCCGATTCAAGACTGTGATGGGAAAACAATGTGGAGTATTAAGGCTCCTTTTACCATCCAGACCTACACTCAAAGATATTCAAATCCCTGAACAAAGTGCAACCCTATGGGCACTTAAGAGGGTTGTCTACTGTCGCTACAAAAAATCTTCCTCTCACTTTAGGTAGGCTCTCATCCAACACGAGAGGAGAACCCCTGAAAAAGGATGTTATGATATTCCTAAATTTAGGGATGGTGGATTGCCCAAACCTATTCCTATCCAATGGGTGGCAGACTCGAGATCAACAATCAAGGAGGTTCAAAATTGTATGAAAGAAGGCCTACCTAGACTGTTATAAACATGTTCTAGAAACCACGTGGATCTAACTCCAGAAGCATAAAATTTTAGGAGGGCTCTTCCAAAGATGCTCATCACAAGATTAACAACAAGTACAAAATAACCCAAGAATTATATGCAACCATGAATGACTAAAGAACAGTCACATATGAAACCATTAATGAAATCATACTTAAAGTGTGATTTCACCCAAATATCAAGAGGGTCTTAAATGTTCCATACTTAACCTTCGAACCCTAGCTAGGGAAGCCCTCCAAATAGAGTGAATGGGCCTAACTGAGACATTACAGCAATAAATATTCTATAGACGAAGGGAGGGTTTCACCTCAACCCTAACATCCTCTTATTGGAGAAAAAATGCCCATGTACAAAGATTATTCCAACAGATTTATACTAGTAATTTCCAGCCATCATATAATTTCTATAAAGAATCATATATCAAGATCCAAGCACCAGTAAGACACCATAATAGTAAGAGTTGGTAAGACACCATAATCCTTCATATTTGGGAAAGAACAACAGGCCTTATGTCACCAAAGGTCAGTAATAATTAACATTCCAGACCTTAATACAATAACAATAGCATCTGGGTGGTTCTGAGGACAATTTTGGGCATTTCTTAGTCTCTTAAAAGCTATAAATGGGCATCACTTTGAATTCTGGACTGAACCTGGGCATAAAGGAGGCATTCTGAGATATTTGTGACATCGAGAAAAGCTTACATTGTGACACCATGTTGCATATGCATAGCCATCTTCCACCTTAGTATTACACCATTCAAAAAATAACTCAATCATACCATGACCATCTAATAGGTAATTTGTAATAATAATGTTTCAAATAGAAGAAATTTGGTGTAGAAGTATAATAATGTATTACAATTGGTATATTAAAAACCTTAATCATTGCTTTTCAACAAGTGACAATAAGAAACGTTTCAAGTAGCTTGTGCATAAAAATATCTACATCAAATCTGCACTGACCTAAACATGTACACTTCACAACCTTAATTTTAGCAACATGAAGTAAATCTTCCTCTTTCGTATGACCTATTCCCAAGGAGCAAGCGAGTATACTTCTTTGGCTGAGCTTTCACTACTCTCTTTACTGCAAAAGATGAGATAAGCAAACCATAAAAAATGTTTAGTTAGGAGAAGAAGATGAAAGAGCTATGCAAGGAATCAAAACAAGTTTTGACATATTAGAAAGGAAAAAATATCATATTTCCAAAACAAGCTTATTTAACTTATAAAAGTCATCTACAATATGACATTTGGAACTTTAACCAAAAATATAATGATTATTTTTTGGTTTTCAGTGTGAAGAAACAAAGTACAACTATAATTTCATGCAACTCACTTAAGTGTTTTATTCAAGAATAGAGGTATTTGCAAGTTATTTTAATTGCATGTTACTTTTGTTGAAGCTTTGTGGTCAGATAAGATCTGCAAATTAACAAAAAGTTAGTCCAATGGGACTCAAAAGTACAATTAATATTGACAAACTACCTTATGCAATCCAAGCTACCTTATGCAGTGAAGGATGCAATGAATTCTAAATATGCAGTTACAGCCTATAGATACATTTTTAGCATATTTATTTAGCAGAAATCCTTTGGCCTTAACTAGGGTACATACCTCATCCAACACCATTCTTTGAAATGAGGAGCCAATACTAATAGAACCATAGAAGATACACTTACAATGAAATTTCCAAAGAGAACATAGATGCAATCTGAATACAATGCCACATGCCAGCATAAAGTGAGGGGGTGAGCAAGTTGGAATCACCTAATGGAGTTGCTCTCTAATGAATAGTGCCTTGAAACATACATAATAATTTATGTTGAACTTCTTTCTAATACTAGCGAGCAAAATGGCACTCCTATAAAATATATTTTAGTGGTTCAACTTTGGAGCAGATAAGGCATTTTTCATATGTGAATCTTCTTTTGGCAAGGAACTCCCTGACAATTAATCACTAGGACCATTGTGCATTCAACGATGGGGGGTAAAACACTTATGAAAAATAAGGTATAACTTCTTACTACTATGATCATAAATAGGTTTTTCAATGCCCACTTCTACTCTCACCATAATGGTCCTTGAAGCCCCCACCTAATTTCCTTCACCAAGTCTACATGATCCATAATTGACTTCTTGAAATCTGCATTTTGACATATTGGATTCCATATGGGTCTCTTCAACTCATGTGCCATCATCCTCCCAACATAACTCCATTTTAAGCATTGTACGTCAAACAAGGCTCGGATTTGAGACTGTATGATGCCTTGTTCTGGCTAGAAATAAGGTCTTTATAGCTGGTCTAATATTGATTTTGATCCGCAGTCACCATGTTGATGTGATATAGACCTAAAGTGATAAAAATGTACAGCTGGTAATGAGCTAAAAAAATGGATCAAGTACTTTCTAAACTGTAATGTAATGTAGAACATTCTATTGGGAAAGTATTCATGCTGATCAGGAGTAGTCCACTTATCCCAAAGAGACTATCCTTTATCAAGTTAACTGTTTGGCACATAAAATAGCCTATCATTGTTTGAGAAAGCAGTTTCATAGCAACATAAATTTTCTTAGAATCAATGCCCTCAGGCCTGCTAAGAGTAGTGTCATCAGGGCAGCATTGTTATCCAAGCAGGATAAACCATAGGCGTCACACAAACTATTTTTAATCACCTGCCAAACCTGGAGTGGCCTATCTCTGTTATAAAATCTTGGGTTTTAGAAACATAATGATATTAAGGATGAGATTGTTGCTAAGGATATCTTTGGTAGGTTGCTCAACTGAAGTAAAAAATGGCTTAGCTCAATACTAATAACAACCAGCCAGATTGCACTTCTAGTCCACATGATGATCCAAGACAAGGATGGAAGCATCCAAGTAATTATGAGATTAGCATCTTGTGTGATGGTCATATAAGCTTGGGCGAAATACCATTCTTCTGTTGATCGACAACAATACCAGTTTGCTAATGAGATTTACGACTAAGATCTATCACAAGTACATGGAACAGAGCTAGAATTGATATGTAACACATCCTCCTCTTTGTTGGTTATGGATGATCCTCTCTTAGATGCCAACACATACAGTACTTCCCCCATCCTTATTACTGAATAACTGCAAATAGTATGCTCAAAATGGCCCCGCATTTTGGGGTTTAAGTTTTTAACATTGCTAATGTTAGTAGGTATTTGGCTAGTTCCTTACTAACAAGTGCATGGTTTAAATCCCTTTCGGTTAGGCACAATAGTCTACATTAATGAGTTTTCTAGGGATTCCATCCAAGAATGTGTAGAATTGTTCCTTGGATTTCACTCGAGACCTTCATCAAACCACACTAGTCAAGACCAACTGAGAATATAGCCCCTGACCCAATGTGGCTTTTCTTATTTTGAGCGTTAAATCACATCCTTATCCCTTTGACATGGCCTACTCCTTTTGGGATGCTCCCACACTTTGTTTTTTAAAATTTTGTGGACTATATGGACTATTCCATTTGATTTAAGCGGATTGTTGTGATAGTAACGTGAAACAAAGATCCTTAGCAAGAGACATTAAACCTTTAGTTTATTGATCATATCCACCACTCATATTATTCTTACATTAACAATTATTACTATAAATGTCACAAATATGCATCCAAGTTTACAAACAACAACTTAGTTCTCTCAGACAACCATTGGAATGAGCTTGAGCTAGAGGACTGACCAATAATACACATTTATTGATTAATAATTGGTTGCATTGGAGAAATTATGAGGATTGTGTTGGTGGACCATATGTTCAAAGAATTTAATGAGTTGAACATGTTTGGATGTCCACATTTCCATGATTATGGCCTTCTAAATCTCTGGATATCTATGTATTCTAGCCTCTAAGAGCGATGTTCAGGGAAATTGGTCTCCAATCTATCCAAATACAAGTTGTCTTATTCTCTAAGAGTCTACACTTTAAATCCTATATTCTCCATTTTTATTTTTAGCTTCAAGTTGCTGCTCCAGTTGTGCACTAATCACAAATATTGTCTCCTCTGTTGGAGGCCTCCCTTCTCCTTTTTGTTTCATTGTTTTTATAGGCTCCTTGGTTATCCATGATCTTTACAACCTTTATTTATTTTTCAAGTCTAGTAGTGACAAAGTGTTTGGTGACTCACATTGCTTCCATTCTAGCATTTGGCACATCTACTCACAAATATTTTCACACAAGAATACACAATCACCTCTATTTTCTTAGTCATCTTGATGGCTTATTGCCACAATAGTGGGAAGTGTCCATTCATGGAGTTTCTCTTAGGACAGATTTTCTCAAAGATTTATGATATTGCCCTTCATGTGTGGTTATAAAAGTTGCTTGAAAGTTGAGAGTCCTCACTTGTAGGCTAGAGGACAAGCAGGTTTCTTTCTTGGGCATAATGATAATATTATTGATCGTATTTTCTCCCTCAAAGGCCATCATTGAGGAGGCAAGCCACCACTCTTCAAAATTGTTCTATTGCTTAGTAGCATTTTGGAAAGCATTTGACTTAGTTTCAAGGGAGGATCTCTTCTAGTGGCTTTGGGACATTAGCATTTTAGAGATCGTTATCACAATAGTCATGTTCTCTTATGAGTCTATTCTTGGACACCTCTAGATTGCACATGTTTTTTTTTACTTTATTTGAAGCACCATAAAAGTAAAGAAGGGGTGCCCTCTTTCCCCTACCTTTTTTAAGATTTATATTGATGATCTATGTTACATCCATTATCACATGGGTGTGCCCTAATTTAGGAGTGAGGTTGTTATGGGCACTTTGAAGCAAACCTGGTCATAAAAAGAGGTTGTTCTGAGGCATTTTTAAATCTTCCCACCACCCTAAGAAGCTATGAACCGTAGTTCTGGGCATGATACAACCATGTACACACATGAGCTTGCAAATCTAGGAGCTTTGGGGGTAATGATGAGTAGTATGAAGGAAATAAAATCAAAGTATGATCACTTATAGGAATTATGGGCCCCTAAGCAGCTATATTCAACAGTCTTGTAGTAAGGTGAAGCAACAGGTCTTCATCCTCGAGTCCTTGTGCATGAAAGCAACCACCCTAGAAGTTGAAGGATATTGCTCATTTAAGAGCATACTTTGCTAGTAGAAGTATGTGCAATACTCTAATAGTAGCTCGATCAACAGGTAGCAAAGCTTTATCATAGGCTAAAGTCTTCCACTAAATCCATGTCTTGTTCTTTTAGTCACAAAGGCCTTTCCATAGGAAAAATCCCTTTTACTGTCTTTTTGCCTGAAATTGGGGGAGTTTTGTTGTATATTGTTCATGAAGCTTACATATCAAAATAAGGTAGTAAAGAATATCCCATCCTCTTATGTTGCTTGAAAAGCTCCAAGAAATCCATTTGGAATTGGCAATATGCTTCTAGGGACCATGTTTCCCATATGCCTTTAAGTTTTAATCATTAATGAGTAAAGACCCAAAAATTCAAACATTTGGGATGAAAAATGATGTCACGTAGGTCAAAGTGCCTTTGAGGTTTGTAACTGTGGCTTTCCTACATCTTCTGGAACTAGGAGATACTTCAAAAGAACATCACCATCAATGATATGGATAGTCCATTTAACTGCAAGTACCCTCTCTGTGCAAAAATATCAATATGCCCAGACCTCCTTTAGATATTCAAACGATGTAAATATGCCAAGGAACAAAGGGAAAATCTTTGTCCCCATCATACTTCACTCACAAGAAACTGAAATTTTTTCTCAAGTCTACCAAAATGGTTTAATTTAGGAACCAACAAGAAACAGAGTATATGTGACTAGTCTACAAGATCCTAAAGTAATAGTGAGCTTGCTATCAAATAGAAGGTATTTAAACTATCAATATTCCAGCTTAGATTGAATTTTTTCCAAGCATCATTCCCATATAACTAAAGAAAAAATACCAGTGCCAAACGAGATACCAATATATCACTTGGTTTCCCCAACTGAATGTCTTTGCAAGCATGGGGAATCCATCCCAGTGATCCTGAATGGAAACAAGTGAAATTTTAGTTTTATGCTTACTAATCACTACCCTTGAAACAACACAAAAGGTATCCAAACAATGAAGAAAAATACCAAGCATCATTCCCATATAACTAAAGGAAAAATACCAGTGCCAAACGCGATACCAATATATCACTTGGTTTCCCCAACTGAATGTATTTGCAAGCATGGGGAATCTATCCTGGTGATCCTCAATGGAAACAAGTGAAATTTTAATTTGGTTTCCCCAACTGAATGTATTTGCAAGCATGGGGAATCTATCCTGGTGATCCTCAATGGAAACAAGTGAAATTTTAATTTTATGCTTACTAATCACTACCCTTGAAGCAACACAAAAGGTATCCAATAGTTTAGATATCAGAAGATTGATCCACAATTTGAGGGACAAAGTCATATTGTATTGTTATTTGTTACTGGGCATATTCATTAACATGGGAACCCTAAATCCAATGGTTATTATAACTAGCATTGACACAAGCATTGGCACACATTCCCACTTTCAAGACACAATTAATAGATATGATGGAACGCTCCCTCTTGCAAGAATTAGGTGGAGTATGACATAGTCAAAAATAGCCAAAGGCGAAGCATCCTGTTTTGAAGGGGACTTCTCAATTGTCTAAAGATCTAAGCCAGCTCATTATTATATTGTTATATCTTGGAGTAAAAAGTGGATCTGATAGCCACTTATTGCTATTATAATTGGGACTCATTGAGGAGGTTGAAGAGTGATGTACTTTATTCTAATGTGGAATACAACATTGGCAACTCAGATCTCTAAGAGGGTCTGATTGTTAGTTTCTTCTTCTTTCTCATTTTTCTACAATTAGAAAAGATGTACTCTTGCATATTATCTATGTACATCACCAGCTAAGTCACCTAACATGAGGACACTAGACATGAAGGACATGGGAATACGAGTATGTAGCATGGACACCACGACCCCCGGAATTAGTACATGGCAACCCCCAGAAGGTGCACATGGCTAAATTAGCAGTGCGTATCAAGAAATGATTCAAGAAGTGCCTCCTAATGAAAAGGTCAAAAAATAGAAGTAGGTCTTACCTGACAAATATGTGAATAATAATGTGATAAAGGTTTGTGAAGGGAAAAACCAACAAGGTCATATCTGAACATCTAGATTTGATTGAATTCAAAAAGACGCTTTCCCTCATAGAACTACAAATCCATGAAGATAATGATCAGTTTGTAATATGTATGTCTACAATGTAGTCAATTTGATATGAAGAATGCACTTATTCTAGAATTCCTTTATACTTGTTAGTCAATATGCACTCAATACAATTTAGAAGGAATTATAATAGTTGGAATTATTTTTTATATTCTTAGCTTACTAAAAACTGTCCAAGATTTCATCCTGGCATGAGAAGGTTTACTTTTCACTAGGCATTGGATGACACTGTGAGTGCATCCAAGGTTCATGCACATATTTACTAGATGGAATATTCTATAAAAGATTCAATATTCATTCATTCTTACTTATTTAATTTCATCCATTTCTAGGATAAAGTAAAAGGAATCAACTGTAGTTTTTGTGCTTTCCTGGATTGTATTATAGATAAAAATGAGGAAAAGAAAGAACATTGTAGAGAATGGATAAGTTTTCGGTACCTTTATGGAAGCAATACAAGGCATCTAATGGTTCACAAATTCCCTATCAGACCATAATTTCAAGGACACAGACAAAGGGACATCAACTTCCGCTCGAGCCCTGCACTATCATTATTAGCTATCCATAGTCAAAGTAAGATCACAAAGTAATTATCCTTTATCATCTACTAGCTAAAGATTCCAAATAATCCCCAGAATAAAGATGACACAAGAGTATTGTTAGAAACTTAGAAATATCCATATCTTTTTCCAATTTATAGGTCACAAAATCACTTGAATCCACTTGCCAGTAGGAAGTGGCCAGCATCCTTTCCACAAATGGACTGGTAGTAAGTTAGTAACCATGACCACTCTGGCGAAATCAACTGATCTTGTTAATTTAGAATAGCAATGGGGATCCTATGATGAACTCTGTGTATTTCATGATGTATTAACATAAGAGATATGACCTTCATGCTTTAAGTATCAAGTTTTCTTCTCAAGATATATTGAAAATTTTCCTATCTTTCATGGAATTTTTATGGCAAAGTTAAAAAATCATTCATTGTACAACTCGATCATTCAACCTCCCTACCACAAATGATACATCACAAGTGTATAAATTAGATGGCTACAATTAACATTAATTTCAATTAGCAAAAAAATCCCTCTTTAGTTATAGAACATCCTTGAATTGTAGGATCCTATCCTATAGAGTGTATTTTACTTTCACTCATTCTAATAGAGTTGTTTATGAAACAAATCTCCTGTTTATTCCTTTTGACTAAATGAAACAATTGCATTCAATATTCCATAGTTGGACTATAATAGTACAACCATGAAATAACATCTCTATTGGTACATAATCTTAGATTCCCTTTGGCATCTGTGGTAGATAAATACCATTGAATCCATCACTAACACATTTTTAATAGATATCACAAATATAGTATGATGTTAGGGTTGTATCCATGTTTTCTTGATTCTAATTTGGGGGCTTCTAGAGGAGCAAAACCATTCTTGCCAAGTTTCATTCTTTAAGAGGCAAGATATTTAGTCCCAAAAAGGGCTTTTACAATGTCATTATGCAATTATGTGTTACTGAGCACATCAATGGATCTTGTAACAAATTATGAGGTTAAGTGTCATTAGTGTGCATGCTTAGTATTTGTTGCACCTGTGGTATACGTGGTGTACCAATATGTACCTAACCTATCAAAAAGTGTGTTTCCTTCCATTGTATAGGAGCATACACACACACTCCTTATCTAACATTATTCTCGTCTTTCCAAACAATGTAACTTAGTTTGAGAAATTATGTTGAACATTTGGAACCATTGCTGGGAACATTGCAAATTAATATTAAGACTACAAAAACTATGTTTCAACTCGAAATGTTTCTGAAGATCCTGGTCTCTCATTCTCCCCATCTTCCATTTTCTTCCTAGACCCATCATAATAAGAACATAAAACAATTTTTTTGCTGCGTTGGATTTTTTAGGTTGTTGGCACTAATTTTGGGTTTTGGTTACCTTGATCTGTCATGTAATTTTCATCTAGCAATTGTTGATTCATGCCTTGCTAGTGTTAAATTTTTCATGTCTATTGTTTTTTTTGTTAGTTTAGATTGTGTCAGTAACGTATAGCCAGAATGTAGCCTATTTTACAATAGTACAAAGAGAAATGAGACAGAAACATTAGCTCTCCATATATATTAACTTATTAACTGAATTGCCGCAATTAGGGCATACAAGTACAAGACAAAAATCTCATCCCAATCTTTACTAAATATTAGAATAATGATGAAAGCAAATGTCGAAAGCTCTTTGTCCTCCGAAGCTGAACTTATTCCTATGGTTGGCTCTTCAAGGGAAGGTATTTGTCTATTATGCAAGTGGGGATATGAGAATAATGTCCACCTGTTTGTTAAGTGATCCTATATAATACAAGTTTGGTCAAAGATGGAACAAGCAATTGGACTTCAAAGATTGAACAAGAAATTGGACTTCAAAGACTGAGGAAGGAGGATACTATTGAGAGATGTTTAAAATCTTGGAATCAAAACAGGGTGCTTCAAAATTGGAAAACACTCCCATATTTAGTTTGCTGGGGAATATTTTTGGTGTGCATATACATTTGAAGATAAATACCTCCCCTCTTTTCAAATTTCGAATTAGGTAATGGCACTCTAGAAGCATTTTGTTACCACCGACATCCCAAAAAATCCCCGTATTCTGAATAAACTGAGTTGGAAAAAACAAATCATTGGGCCTTCTTTGACGGTGCTTGCATGACACAAGATTCTTTGATGGGTATGGGGTTTAGTCTATATCTCACTGATGCACAAGTTATTCGGCACAAATAAAATGTTGGCAGAGGTACTAACAACCTGGGGGAGTTTCTTTCACTATATTTTCGCTTAAAATATGCCATCAACAATTAGCTTTTAATGTTACAGGTAAAAGGAGACTCTCTTATTTCTATAAACTGGATGATTGATAAGTTTATGGTGGTAAATTTGAATTATCAGGGCTAGTTGTTGATTTAAAAGATTTAAAAGTTCACTTTCAAATGATCACATTCAGCACTTGTACTGTTGGAAAAATTATGAGGCAGATGGACTCTCTAAAGCTGGCTTGGTCATTGAAGAAAACACTTACACTATAGAAGATTGATGTTGTGATTCCATACTTTCTAGTAGGAAAGACTTGTTAGAGAACTTTTGAGGATTGTAATAATTATTTTGTAGTTTTTTTTGTTGGAAATGTAAGTGACTAGGAGAGCAGGACCTGGTTGTCTTATAAAGCCAAATTTTCCCGTGGTGCAACTATGCATGTGATGATTGTATTTTCTGTTCATCTCGAGTATAAAATATGTTTTTTTCCCATAGAAAAAAATGATCATTTAAACCTTTGAAATATCAAATATAAAGTATTTTTCCATGGAAAAAAAAAAACTTGTCAACAACAAACCAAAATTACAAAAGGAAGTGAATAAAAAAGAATGCAAGGAGTTTGTAAACACACCTATCCATAATTGTAAGCAAGTTCTTTCTCACTTCCTGGGATCTCCTTAAAGAGAGAGACTGTACAAAACTCTCAAAACAATAGGGACTTGAGAAGTTTTTTTCCTTCCAGGCCTCATACATAGCTAATAAAGTTAACTAGTCCCCTTCTGGTTGGAAAAACGTTTCCCTTTTTTTGTCAACTTGAGATTTCTTCTCTCTAGGCCTGTAGAAAATGTTCTAGGTTTGAAGCATTTCTATTATGGTTAGGATTTCGTCACTATAGCCAATATCTACACTGGAAAGGAGCATCTTTGACAATGGATATTCTAGTGGAAATTCAACCATTTTCCTCCCCAGTTTGGTTAAAAGGCCCTCCTCATCCAAAGCTCCTAAACTGTACAGTTGTTCTATTGTAGATTTAAGTGCTTTTGGAGGAGGGGGATCCATAAAATCAAATGAGAGAAGATCATTGATTCCCATAGCTTTCATGTTGAGTGTTTTTACTCCAAGATTAATCCTCTGTATTTATGGCACAGTTGTGGGAAAATTCTCATTGCCATACACATGTTCTTTGTATAGACGATAAAACTTACCAAGACCTATACGACCAACACCTCCGGCACATTGCTTAGCCGATGCTTGAGAAATTGGGGTAGTGAACAATGAATACAGACAAAGTTTTGTATTGGATACGTCCTACTTAGCAAATCCAAAATCAACAACATAGTAGATTCCATCAATCGTCAGAGAAGCTTCTGCAATATTGGTGGCCACAAGGAATTTTCTTTTACCTGGAGGAGCAGGCTCAAAACTTCTTGACTGCATCTCACTAGGAAGAGAACTGTGTATTGGAAATATGATTAACTCTGGGGCATTCGCTCATAGAGAACCTGGAAAGCAATATCAATTTCTTCCTGTCCTGTGAAGAAAACAAGAACATTGCCTTCTAGTTATATCAAGTGAATCTGCATGACCGTGATCAATGCAACATCCAAATAGTCACTCTATAGCTACTTGGTATATAATATCTCTACAGGATAAGTTCTCCCTAGGATAGGGAAAATATTTCAATTAAAGAAATAACTTGAAAATTTCTCAGTATCCAGAGTGGCAGAGGTGACAATTAACCAAAGATCAGTTATGCATCTGACCAATTGCTTTAGGAGCCCAAACAACACATTTGTAAGAATTGTCCTCTCGTGGGCCTCGTTGAGCATGACTATCAAATAGTAAGATAATTCTTCTTGTACTAAAATATCTCTAAGAAGCATACCATCGGTCATGTACTTGATCACGGTCTCTGGCCCAGTGCAATCCTCGAACCAAATGGCATACCCAATCGCCTCCCCAAACAACATCCGAATTCCTCCACTAATTTTTTCCACTGACATAGTTGCCACTCTACGAGATTAGATACAACCAATATTACCTCTAGTAGTGTATCTTGCCTCTCCCAAATACTGGGTCACTTGAGTGGTCTTTTCGGAGCCAGTCTCCCCAATGACAACTAGAACTTGGTTGGTGTGCACTGCCTGGATCAATTCCTTATTCAAATTGTAGGTAGGAAGGTGTTGATGCCTCGGTTGTGCAGGTTAGATGCAAAGGGTGCTAGAATGTTCCAAGACTTGAGTGTCTTGGAACATTCCATCACCCTTTGCATCTAACCTGCACAACCGAGGCATCAATAGAAGGCTTTGTCTCTGTTCCTGAATTGAGAGCTTTGATCATTGTTTGGAAGTTGGTGCTTTTCCAAAAGAATCCTTCTTCCAATCAGGAATATCATATGCAAAAATCCCCAAACCTCTCAATTCATGTGCAAGATGGATCTCACCTGTCTTCGGCATTGGATCCTCCCATGGTCGATTTCAATCCTTAGGAATGGAGTCCAAAATGGTCCTCTGTTGTTGTTCTTGAAGTTCCCTTCGCTCCTTCGCAAGCGCCGACTACGTCATCCCTGCTCTCTGCAGAATTTTTCACAATCTTCACAGGTGAAACATCGACCGAGTAATGAATCTACCCATGTAGGAAAGCAGGCTCATCTTCATTCAACTCAATCTCAAGCTCCTCCTCAACAGTTTTCTTGTCTTGGTAAAGCATTCCATTTCCAGATTCGTCATAAATAGGATATTCCCTCACATCCAATACCCTGGATGCAACCAGTTGCTTTGCCTCCCACTTCTCGGGATAGCTCATTCTCTTCAAGGGCCTTTGCGAAGGCATGTTTTCGTCCTCTTGCACAATGGTGATACCTGAAATTTCCGTCCTCTTTATGGGAGGCTGATTGAAACTGAGAGGATTGGCCCTCAGAGTATCATCATCGATTCTTTTCGTCATAGGCAATAGGTCCTCACCAGTTTTATGATCCACATCTCTCAAGGAAAGGCTCATTTTCTGTCCTAATATAGAAATGAACTTGACCCAAACCTCCTAATATCTCTTAACAACTTCCTTGGAATTAACCACCCTCCTGCTCGCAATCTGCAAAATATGGACCAAACCCTGTTTCCCTCGAAAATTATTCAACTGAACAAAGCACCCTGTATCCATTACCCTAGGAACCCTATCCCTACTATTCTTTTCGTGACTCCTCTCTCCTCTACCCCGATCATCTTCCCTACTAGAATCCTTCCTCGTCTCATTTTCAATCTCCTTCTCTAATTCCGTAACCCTAAATATCCTCAACCCTAGATCTGTTATCGAGTACCGAAATGCCTGGGAACTATCAGAATCGCTCTTCTCACCCAAGTCCATAATAAAATTTTCCAAGAGCTTGTCCGCACATCCGATATGGGCCTCAAGCTCAGAACTTGAAAACCAAGGACAAGTATTCCAGTCTCTTCAATCCATCATCATTTTATTTCTCCCCCATAGCTAAAACCATGACCAATCAAAACTATTAGTAGATGAATTCAAAACCTTTGGCGATTAGTCTAGAAAGAGTGCAGACGGGCATATCCAGACATGGAATCTGTCGATCCAGAATGGACAAGTGAAAAATTAGTGTGGTTGAGGACAGGCGGAAGTCACTGAGTTTGTCGATCAATTTGTAAAGAAAATTATAGAAAATGAACCATTAACCCTTTCCTTCGAAGTCCAAACGAATCCGCAATAGAGAGCTATTGAAAATTTTACCTTTGTGTGGTAAAGGATAGAAGCTCCCGCCATTCTATTTTGCAGGTAGACACTTTTTATTATTATTATTATTATTATTATTATTATTATTATTATTAATTATGATTGTATGATCCATGTTAAATTGTTAATGCTTTGGAATATTTTTGTATGAAAAGATAGTAGAAAGTTGAAATTTTAAGAATTCATTAGTGGTGAATAGTTTTTTATAAAATGAATTTTTTTTTTTCATTAGTGAAGGACACTTGGGACAAGACATAAATCCCTCCAAGAGGGATTTTAATTGTTTGAAATTAAAATAAAATTAAAATAATTAAAACTTAAAAATTGGACAATTTTACAAGTGTCCTATGTTGCATGACATCTTCTGTTTGACTGGCGTAACTTAATGCACGAGACCAGAGTGTCTAGCAGCGCATTCATGGTCACCTATCTCAAGGCTACATTGTTTTTCCAGTGCTCATGGTACCTGAATGATTCTTCTGTTTGATGTTATGTCTGATGACACGAAAATAGAACTATATTATGCAGGCATGTATGACCCCTTCAAAGATATGAATGTAAGTTTGTCACTGTGTTTCTACATAGCTTATTAAAGTTTAGATCATATACTCTGTTGTAATTC
The DNA here is from genome assembly GCA_027924585.1 of Larix kaempferi. Lineage (NCBI taxonomy): Eukaryota > Viridiplantae > Streptophyta > Pinopsida > Pinales > Pinaceae > Larix > Larix kaempferi. Next base: position 12,081,361 of record BSBM01000469.1, read on the forward strand.
CAATCTTTCTTTGTAAGCATTTCAAAACATGCATGGAAACAATAGACAATGGGAAAGTTTTGGTTGTGCCTTGGTTGTAATCTTGTGAAGGGCTAATGGTAGAAATTGATTAACAGAATGTCATGTTTAGTATTTCGAATCACTTATGAAAGTTGTAAGTTCTAAAGACCTGTAGATGTAATTAATGATAATTATCATCTCCTATTGTTTCTTATACCTATTCTGAGTTGTGCAGGCGTTTTGTGATTTCCTTTAGGATATATAATCTCTGATGGCCACTATAAGAGTGCATGCATGAATTGATTGATTGCTTTATTCTAAATGGGCCCGTTTTCATATTTTTTGTATGGTCAAACGTGAACGAATCTTGTGAATTGCAGAGCCACAAAGATGGCAAGCTTTTACAGTTATATGAAATGTAAGATTGGTTTTCAAGTTCAACAGACAATTTCGAGGCATATAGCGAAATCAACTCGAAACACAGTGAGCATAAACAAAAAAATGGCAAGATTAGGAGCCCAAAGAGAGCATCAATATTGTTGTCAACCATCCTTAACCCTTGGATGTGTTGTAATTTATTATTTTATTTTATTACAACTATGACTTAGCTTGTCCACTTCGGTTGGTTGGTTGCAGTTATATCTGATGCAATAATAATGTAAATTTTATGAACATTAATTTCTGAAATTCATTTTTTTGAATTTTTTTTTGTTGCTTAGTAGCAATAGTTAGTCTTGTCCTAAGTAACTTCCTTGTTCATAGACATTCCTCTTGCTCCTTTATTGTTCTTAGAGTGTCATTTTTCCTTAGTGAAGTATATTCTGAGAAGAATACCTTGTTTTCTTCTTGGTAATGATAATAGGTAACGAACTAAAGAGACATTCCCAAACAGGGATTTGGGTCAGTTTACCCTCCAATGTTATTGTCAACCAAATATAAATCAATATAACCAATGAAATCCAATGTACACCTTGAGGAGTTGTGGATGATGCACAAAGAGTTCATATGAATGCAGTGAGCTCCATGTCTGTTGGTTTATTAGGTGATTCCTGTGTCGTAGCGCTTTGATGGTTCTTATCCCTCCAATTAATCAATTAAGATTTGTGGTGCGCTAAGATCAATCAGACTATCAATTGCTTGACCATCGCCCGTTCATTTTTTTTAACCCTTCAGACCCAATACACTTACAAGATATAATTATGTTATGGTGGGTAGGAGATTAAAGACGTTTAGCTCTTCCTCACTTCAGGTGTCCTCCATACTTGTTATGCCATCATTATGCAATTATTTTTCATTTTATTTCTCAGATTCATATGCCACATTATACTCCTCATCTTAGAGTTCTATGAGGAGATCGTCTCTCTTCATATTGTAAATTTTTATGAACATTAATTCATGAAATTTGATTTTATAATTTCCATTTTTTGTTAATATTAATTCTTCATATTCGTATACCACGTTATATTTAGAGTTCTACCAGGAGACTAGCTCTCTTCAATTAATGCAATTAAAAAAACTAAATTGTCTTGAACTTTAAAATTATTATATTTTAGATGAATGATATGTATAGAGCACAATCAAACTCAAAGTTTTGTATGTTCAAAAATTTATTTTCATCTCGAAAATGAATGATGTAATTGTATGAGCCTGATCAAGAACTTAATTTTTCAAAGAACTTAGCTTAACACTATGAAGGATGAAAATAGTCACGTCAAAGACACCATCGCTTGGACACTTAGTGGGATTTTGAGTTTTTACATGGTCCAACGGTAGAGACTCTATAATCACACAATCAAATCTACCACCCATTTTTTGTCTTACTCGAGAGTATGAAAGATGCTCCTAATGTGGAAGAGAAATTATGGGGTGCTTTGTATTTTCAAGCTCAGGGATACGAAAGTTCCTGTACCTTTTCTAAGAATTTTTGTTGTTGTTTTTTGTATGAAATCAAGTGTAATGAAAGTGGAAAACATGACAAAATTGTTAAGATTCTTCTTGATGCTGTCTCCCATTGTTTATCTTAGATTTGGTATTTGGTTTGATTTTGGACTTTGTAAAATCAATGTCCTAATGAGCCTTCTTTTTTATCTTAATTTAACTTAGAACTAGATTAATGCTTCTATGATTTTGACCTTTCCTAATGATATATCTTCATCTAATTCTGGAAATGGTTGTTACTCGTGGGTGTTGCCCCATTTTCACAATGGTTTTGAACCTCCATCACAAAGAAGTTAACGCACATTGATTTCTAAGATGACCTAGGCCTCCATTTAATGCAGCTTCCCCATGCCATATTCAAATTCAATCGCTTCCATGTCCTTACTCATTCGACCCCTCATCCCTATATTCTGTTCTTGAGGAGGATGAACCAATGCATTTATAAACCTGTTAACACCATTTTCTTCCCTAGAATATTGTTGAAATCATAATATGAATCCCTTTTTTATGCAAGTTCAATCTCCATCTTTCACGTAATCCATATCAAACTGAAATCCCTCAAATTCAACAATAGACAAATATTGACCAATATCTCCCTTAGAATCTCTTAATCAACCTCAAACTCAAATATCTCCCTTAGATTCAACAACAGATATCTCTTGATCAACCTCTTACAAATGACCATCAATAGATAATGATATGTATGTCTCTTCGAGATGGGTTCCTTCTCTAGTGCATAAAATGAAAAACTCATCATTGCATCGATTTATGCAAGACTCATCATTGCACCGATTTCTACAAGACTCATCATTGCACTGAGAGGTAGATATAATATGCAAACCTGATCTGATCAGTGAGCTATTTGATTTTTGGAAGGATGACTGAGATATTCCATGAAATGGGGTGACTCAAGTAGCTTGGAATTAACTATATCCCTGGCCATTTTGCAGAGTTGTTTCTTTAGAACTCACCTATGGACAAAATCTGCAATTTTGATCTATTTCTTTATATTTTATCTGGAAAGCATGACTATTGGATCTTCATCAGCAGGTGTAATTATAGAAATGGTCTTCCATTTTTCCATAACATTGTACACTCTCTTCTTGCGGCAACCCATAGAGAAGATGTGTTTGATTCTGCAGCATTCTGATCAGATGATGAATATATTCTTGTAGGAGTGCCATGGTTTATGAGGAATCAATGTTATCCATTGGGGTGTTATGCATTCCCTACTGCATTTGCCACGTTTCCCTCCTAACCCGCCTTCACTTTTGGCATTAGGTCTGGTCATTTGACAATGTTCGATCATTTTCCATCCCTTTGGTAGGGACTTAGCTGCAACACAGCTTTTTACCCTTGTTTAATTAAAAAAATTGAAAATTTACTTATATTTTCTAAGTTGTTTTAGTTAAGTTCTCAAAATATTATTAAATGATTATTTAGATTGAAGTATGAGCATGTAATGATTGTTTAGAATTAAGTATGAGCATATTGAATCATTATTTCATTTAAAGAAAACTATATTGATCAAATGACTCATTGGTTTGTAAATATGATTCATTAGTTTGTAAATGAGCATATTTTCACTTTTGGCTCCTTCAACAAGATATACTCATAAAACTATGTGTTGGGTTTTATTTACCTATGGAATTGTATGTAAAGTTTAGTAATATATCTGGTGTGTTTGTGGTCCGCGGGCTCAGGTATATAGTGGTAGTCTCTTTAGACTTAAAATTTATTCTCCTTAGTGAAATCCACTAAGGTCTCTCTCTCTCTCTCTCTATATATATATATAAAACTCTAAATAGTTGTGTGGAATTTTACCAAAAAAATAATTGTATATATATTTCAGAGTTTGAAATAAAATATACATTTTATGTCCAAAAAAGGGACTACTTTGAAAAGAAAATTGAACCTCTTAGTGATTGAAAGCACACTCCATGTTCTAACATATTTCAATCTTTCAAGATCAAATACAAAAACTTTTCTAAGTCATTCCCATACAAAAAAAACTTCATGATCTCCCATGCAACCAAATGAAATGATAAACTTCGACTCTAAATATAAACAAAATTAGTAAAAGTGGGATTTGAAGTTGGTAGGAGAGTCCCTTCCTTTAAGAATTGTTTAGTAAAGGTGCCCTCCTAATAGAGTAAATCATCCTTGGATAAGTTATCAACTTTAGTGTTGAATTCTAAAGATACGTGTGTAAAGGAAATATCATGAAAAATAGATTGTACCTCTATAATTCGATTCATAATAGGGATTGGGTCTAAATTGTCAGTATTATGATTTTGGTTGGACCACTCCTTTATTAATAGTTTATGGCCACAAGAGGGTCATATTTTTCCCACAAAGGGGTCACATTATGCCCACAAAGGGCTTAATAGTTTATGCCCACAAGAGGGTCATATTATGCCCTCAAAGGGGGTCATATTATGCCCACAAAGGGGTCACATTATGCCCACAAAGGGCTTGAGTTTATTTTCCCAACCATGTCCAAGGATTTGTGACCCATATTTAATTTTCAAAAGATCATAATGGTGTCCATATCCCCAATCAAAAGCCTAATATCCCATTGTCCAATGTTATGTGCTAATAAAAAATTGAATTCATGCCTTTCAAGCAATCAAATATTCCTTTATGGCCAAAGGCTATAGTCTATGCCCGCAAAGGGGTCACATTATTCCCACAAAGGGCTTGAGTTTATTTTCCCAACCATGTCCAAGGACTTGCGACCCATATTTAATTTTCAAAAGATCATAATGTTGTCCATATCCCCAATCAGAAGCCTAATATCCCATTGTCCAGTGTTCTGTGCTAATAAAAAACTTGATTCATGCCTGTCAAGCAATCAAAGATTCCTTTATGGACAAAGGCTATAGTTTCCTCCTTAAAAATTTTCAAGGACTCGCAAACTATCTAAACTACTACTAAAAACATCATGATAAACCCCATAAACTAACTAGGACACCAAATATCCTCTAAAAAAAATTCTATGGTGGTAGAATCCTTATTAATGGCTTTCAAGCCCTAGAAAATTTCATTAGGGAGAAAGGCATGGTATTCTTTCCTAGAACATCATTCCCAAGGCCCCAAAGCACCTGCATACTACTCAAAACAACTTTTTTCCACCGACACCCTAAATCATAGGTTAATAATACACTCAAGCGGCCTTGTATGGTTGGTGGAGCCCACCTCCTTAACCTTGGATGGATATGTGAAGAACCTGCAATAATTAATTAATGCAAATACACGAGATATCAGAAATAATAGAACTTAGAATCACTTTTATATTGATCACGGGCCACGTTGAGGGGGCAACCTCCTTTGAGCAAGCTCAATACAATTAACTTCACGGTTCCTTCAATGACCTCAACACACACTTATATAATAAGTCTATGCCCAATACTATGAGTCAAAACCATGGGACATATAATACTAAGGGATGACTTACAAAGCATATGCGTCCAATACTATGGCTCAATACTATGGGCTAGTATAAACTACGGATCAACAAATACTACGGGATGACTTACAAAGCATATGCATCCAGCAAAAATATACTAACATAGTAAAGAGAAGGGTTGACACGGGTTCCTAACATCCCCTCTCCCTTAGAAAAAGATTTGTCCTCAAAGCTTTGGTTGGAGAAATTGCTGCAAAATCTAAAGAAGTGGTTCTCCGGTAGAATCCTCGGGTTTCATTTGAAGCCACTGACGCCTTTGGAGTGTCAGGGAGGATTTCTTGGAAGGATATAGATGAAGAAGAACCCCATCAACTGCGCGTAAAATGCGCTCAGAACGGTGTTGGTCGGCTTGTTGTTTCAGGCGAATTCTGGCCATGTGAAGATTGTCCTACAGAATGAGAAGAATCTGATCGCAGTTTCAAAGAACCGAGTCAATTTCCTGAACTAGGGAGATGCTAAGGGTGTATGGAAGAAGAACTAGCGGTGTCTTTCCATAGACTGCTTCATATGGTGATCTTTGAGATGTGGTATTGTACCACCAGAGCGCTGCTAGGAGATCCATAGAAATAGTTGGCCAAAGCTGTGTAGGGATGGGAAAGGGTTTGAGCAATCCCGAAAGGAGTGTCGTTTCACCGTTGTTGACCTAGAAAGTATCACAGTCAGCCACCATCTGTTGAATTGTCATTTTTAGTCCCTACCAAAAGAAGTTACATTGTTCTCGGTCATACATTTTTAAGAACCCAGAGTGCCCTGCTGATGAAGAAGCATGGAGTTCATAGAAGAGATAGCCTTGTTGAACATATTGCAACCAATTTGGAACAAGCAGAGAAAGAGATGTAAGAGAAATTGGGTCATCAATTATGCGAGAAGGATCATCTGCCACCATATTGTCCTTACCCTTCTTGTAAGTGATCGCATAGGGATAACCCATGAGTTGGATAACCCATTTCGGGTGTGTTGGGGAGGAAACCCATTGTTCCAAAAAATTTTCCAGACTCTGGAGATCAGTCTTGATGCAAAATAATTCCCTAATAGGTATGGCTGCCACTTCTGTACTGCATGCAAAATAGCCCTCAGTTCTTGCTGAGAGGTAGATGCGACTAAATTTTTACCGGAAAGGTATCTTGAAGGAGGAAAGATCATTGGTTCAACAAAGACACCTGCATATCTATTCAAGGAAGTAGTAGAGACCGTTGATGGGTGCATCTGAAGGGAATGGAGTTGAGCGATGATACCATGTGAATTCTTCTTAAGGATTTTTTCCAGGTGATGTGAACTGATGATGCAGAGAGACCCTGGTTGTAATCCCATTAATTTGTGTTGTGCCCCATTTACTGAAAACTGCATCGAAAGTTCTGAAAAATCCCATAAGATGGGGCCAAGTGTGCGTAACCATTGAACGCCCAAAACCACATCACATCCTCCTAAGGACAAGGAAAACATGTCAGAGTGCAAGTTATAATCTTCCATAGAGATACGCACATTGTGACACTTCCCCTTGCAAGTTAAGGTGCCCCCATTGGCAACCATGACTTCAAAGTTGGAGCAAGGATGGACAAAACAATCAGCCTGTTTGGCAATCCAAGGGTCAATGAAGTTATGAGTGCTACTAGAATCAATGAGTATGGTAAGAGGGAGCTTCTTGAAGTATCCCCTGACTCGCATTGTTTGTGGGGTGGTGACGCCGGTTACAGCATGGAGAGAGAGCTCAGGTGGGTCATCCTGAAATGGGGTGTCAACAGGCGAGTGTTGAATGTCGACCTGATCATCTACTGTATCTAGAGCTTCTTCATCAATTTCTGAGGCAGGCAGAGAATCCACATCCAAGAGATAAAGCTTTTGTTGAACACATCTATGTGCCCAAGTGAAATTCTCATCACAATTATAACAAAGCCCTTTTTCTCGGCATGCCTGCATCTCTATTTCAAACAAATGCTTGATAGGAGTTGGTTGGGGGGCAGGAGTGATGGGAGGTTGCTGGGAACCCATATTTCTAAAGGGAACAAAGGCAGATTTGGAGCGTTGTTGAGCTATGATCTTGTCCTCTTCCAACTTAGCCAACCGTACGACTTCCATCATTGTGTTGGGACAGAACATTTTGACCTCTGAGCGGATTTCATCCTTGAGACCACTCATAAAACAACTCTTGTAGAATTCATCAGACAATCCTTCTGTGTGATTGGCCAGTTTCTCAAATTTTGTCTGATACTCTTTCATTGTGCCAATTCGGTGCAGTTTAGTGAGTGCTCCTATGAAGTCATCAAAAGCACTAGGACCAAATCGTGGCAAAAGGAGTTGGAAAAGATTTGTCCAGTTTGGCTTGGGATGAGCTTTGATGTACCAACGGTACCATTGAAGGGCTTCTTGTTCCAAATGAAAGGATGCAAGTGGAAATTTCTGGACATCAAAAGTATTATGCAGACTGAAATATTGTCCTACTCGGTATATCCATCCAATCGGATCAGTACCATTGAAGCGAGGAAAATCAAGCTTCGGCCCGCGAAAATTGCTGGAAGAAGAGAACCCGGTGGCTGCAAAAGATTCTGGCTGTCGGTTATTGTTCATGGTCGAATGCCGAAGATGGAGGCTAAGAAAATTTTCATCCAGATCTTGGAGTTTGGTTTGGATGGTTGCAAGTGCTTCCTCCATCGTTCTTTTTTTTTTTTTGGAAATGGATAGAAAAACACAAACAAAAGCTTATTTAGTAAAGGAAGATTTGGATTTGGGAAAAACTCGGATGGGTAATTGGGGTTTGACTAGGTTTTGGACACTTTCTGATGGATAGGGAAGCAAAAAATGGGGATTTCTGAAGCGGGGTGAAAGAATGAGAAAATTTGATAGAGATGGACAAAGAAGCAGAATTAGGAAAGGAACACGCTGGCAAAATTTGACGGCGTTTGGGTGAAAATTGAAGGAGTTATGGGAAACCCTAAAAATAGACAAATGTGAGATTTTTGGTCTTGGGAAGTGGAATTTGGGATAGGGTCTTAAGGAATGAAATATGCAGGATGGGATTGCAGGGATGTCAGTGAAGTTTCAGGGAAAACAGAGTTGAAACAAGGGAGATATGGCCGAAAAACAATTTTTTTTATTTATTTATTAGAAATGGATCGGCAACAGCAGCGCAGAAGGGATCCACAACAGATGGATCTGTAACAAAACGGAAATGATCGAAAATGACTGGATCTGAAATGACGACTGGATCTGGAACGACTTTCAAAATAGATCTAAAACGGCTGGATCTGGAGCAGAAGTGATCGGCAACAGTTCAACTGAAAATAGATATGGACCCCAGGTATGTGCGGCTTCTTATCAGTTCAGGGGATTCACTCGACCATCAATGCTGTCTGACGGCTTGCGTATTGGGGAAGTACCCCTCACTCCATGGCTCAGGTAAAACTAATAATTGCTTTGCCACAAACGACAGCTGTTGGTTTATCTCACGGGTGGGAACTAGCCATTCAGGTAGGGGTCGTTACCCTTTTCGGTGGCAGGTCCTCTCAATGGTCCAGCTACTTTGGGGTTCATGTGGTACTCCTCACAATGAGTTTTAGGGATTATGCCCAAGTACTTCCCAAAGTTAAGCGGATAGGGGTTATCCCCAGATCCGAACTTGCAACAGATGCGAAAAAAAAAATTTGCAAAAATTCCACCCAACGAGCCCAAGAAAGTTCTCTGATACCAGATGTGAAGAACCTGCAATAATTAATTAATGCAAATACACGAGATATTAGAAATAATAGAACTTAGAATCACTTTTATATTGATCACGGGACACTTCGAGGGGAAACCTCCTTTGAGCAAGCTCAATACAATTAAATTCACGGTGCCTTCAATGACCTCAACACACACTTATATACTAAGTATATGCCCAATAATATGAGTCAAAACCATGGGACATATAATACTATGGGACGACTTACAAAGCATATGCGTCCAATACTATGGGCTAATATAAACTATGGATCAACAAATACTATGGGACGACTTACAAAGCATATGCGTCCAACAACAATATACTAACATAATAAAGAGAAGGGTTGACACGGGTTCCTAACAGGATAGAATATTTCTTTTAGGGATTGAGGATCGAGTGTCCCCTGCTGACCATGTCCAAGGCCCTAGTACCCATACATAGTGCTACAAAACTCCTAATGACACACATATATCAATTTGAGGGAAAACATACCATCCAAAGGTATTATACATTGAGACATGCATTATTATTGGCCTTGCATGCCTAGAGCTTCCTTTAGGGGCTAAGGCTTGGGTGTCCTCCTTTAACAGTGTTGAGGCCCCTAAACTCATATCTAGTAATGCTCAAAACCTCCCAAAGGTGATGACATCCCCTCTTTGAGGCCAAGGATATCCTAGGCCAATGATGTGTGTTTCTTTAAAATATTGTTCATGGCTCCAGATACCTCAAAGCTTCCTTTAGGGCATAAGGAATGTGATTCATTCCTTAATTATGTATAGATCCTCAAGACCTCTAACTATTATTAAAAACCATCTAATGACATAGAAATCCCTACTCAAACACTAAAGATACTCTCAAGAATCCATGTTTGTTTTTTCAAGTTGTTCTTCTTGGCCATGGATTCTTAAAAGGTTTTTTCATGGATTAAGGCCCAATTTTTATCCCTCAATCATGTTTAGGGCACCCAATACCCATACCAGGTTCTCAAAAAAATCTAATGGCACTAATATCCCCAATTATATGAATAATATGCTCTTGGTAGGTCATGTGTGGTTGTTGTAGGCATTGTTCTTAGATAAAGAAGCCTAAAATTTCCCTTAGGACCTAAGTCCCACTCTTTTCTCCCCAACCATTTCCAAGGTGTTGACACCTATAATTAGTCTTAAAAATCTCTCTGTGCCACAAAATAACCCACTCAAATGCCAAAAATATCGTGGAAATGTCTATTGTAGTTGTTCAACATGTATTTCTTGGCTATAGATACCTAAAAGCTTCCTTTAGGTCATAAGGCCCAGTTTCCATTCCTTAACCATGTCTAGGGCCCCAAAACCCATACCTAATGCTTATAAACTTCTTAATAATGCCCATATTTCAACTATAATGACAAATATCCCCTTGATAGGTTAAATTTAGTGGTTGGAGACATCATTGTTAGACCTTTAGGCCTAAAAGTTTCCTATATATCCCAATGCACGAGCTTCCTACACCAACCATAGCTAATACCTCAACACCTAAGCCTAGTGCTCAAAAACTCCTAATGTTGCTCATATCTCCACTCAGTGGCCGTGGATACCCCGAGGAGATCATGTGTGATGTTTCAATGTGATGTTGTTGGCCCTACCTACCTCGCTCCCAGCTCTAAGACCCATACATAATGTTGAACAACTTCTTAATGTCATCAGTATCCCACCATTAGGTGAAGGGTATCTTTCCAAGGTCATTTGTGGTGTGTTAAGGTGTTGTTCTTGGACCTCTATGCATAAACGTTTCTTTTAGGGTGTAAAGATAATATTTTCTTTCTAGACCATGTTCATAATCCTAAGACCCATATCTATTATTCAAATCCTTTTAATGTAATCAATATCCCCACTAGGAGGTGACAGATTCCCTCGGTGGTGATTCAAACCATTGATATGGACCTTGGGTGTATAGAATGTTCCTTTAGGGTCTAAGGCATAAATGTCCTCTATTTACCATGTCAAAGGCATTGAGACCCATGTCTATTGCTCAGTTCCTTTTAATGGAATTGGTATCTCAACTCATATGTCAAGGATGTAACGCCCCATATTTTGATTAAGCATATTGATCAGTTAGACACGCTATAATTTATTTTCTTATATTCTGTTGAACTCAGCTCGACTGAGTAAACAATATTGCGATATGATGGACCTCATTATATGATGTTACTTTGTTTTATTATTCACTATGATTATGATGTTACTATGTCATGCGGTTACGATGTCATGATTATCATATTATTTCTTTATTTTACGATTACAGTATATGTTTATATGTTTTCATTAATAAGCTGTGAAATATATGATTTGGTACATGGATACCATCTTCTTATATGAATTATTGAAGTGTTATATGTCATACGCATCTATGATGAACTAAAAAGGTTACCTGAAATAAAATGATTTTTGATAACATGGATCAATTGGCGATCAATGGGAAATGCTTTCTATAAATTTCTATTTTGCGAAATACTAACCTATAGGACACAAGGGCTATGGGATAGCTAGTTACTTGATCTGATATGGGATACACAAAAAAAACTTGTTTGTACAGTAAACCTTAGTAGCCAAGAATGATGATACGATAACACAAACTGATAATCCTGATAGCAGCAAGTATGAGTCGATAAGGGCGTAGGCCCAGTATGTTGAGAGGGATGGATGTGTTTCCCACCCTATATTTCCATGAGACCCGAGGTCGTGGGAGGGCCGTGCTGAGACACGCTCCCCATGTTGTTGTGATGACGATGGTCGGATGCCTGCTAGGGGAGGATAGGTCCGCTGTTCAGCCGACGCTATCGCTCTCAAGTTCTATGTGGTCAGATCGGTGAGTCCGACATCCACTTTTGTACTAGCAGAGGAAGGATAGGGATGATGCTGGACGTAGGTTATGATGGGAGGATGTGTTAGTTAGTACTGTTGAGGGTTGAGTATTCCTTGATTCTAATTTAGGGGTAGTAGGTACCCTTCCTTGTACATGATTGATTAAACTAATGTAAACATAAAGATAATGATGTGAAATCTTAAAGAATTAAATGTTAAATAATTGAGGATGTTAAAGTAATTGTACGATATATATTATGCTTGTTCTTCTACCTGGGGGTAAATACTACTATTAGTTAGCAGGTATGCATAGGCGGGATGGGGTTTGTCTATAGTACATTTATGATCTGTGCATACGATGGCCACGCATGCACACCTTGCTCATGTACACTAGTATCGATATACAAACACTTAACATATTGAATAAATGTATAAGTCGTCATAAGTAATTATGTTAATCATGCATTGATCGAATTCAGATAATGAATATAAACGTATTTAAGATGTGTAAAACAAGTCAATTAAGCTATGTATTACTCGTTGGTAAACATCGTGATAGACAATTGAGACAAGTGTCATCAGTTAACATTGTCGTCTGAGAATTATTGTAAATAAGGTAATGGTACTGTCTAATTAATTAGTAAGATTGTTTAAACCCTTAAGGGTGCTTTGTTTAGAAGAACAACGATACTATGTAGATGTTAGGGTACTCATGTGAAAAACAAATGATTTAAAAGACATTTTTATTAAATTCACAAATTATTATTACTTTGTGGTGATTTAATTAATATTATTACTTAATAAAATTTATTTTAATAATATTACTACCCATGTCATAACAATCGCAAAATAGGTAAAATTTAAATATTGATTAATGAATGATTAGGGTGTGATTATTTTACATTTCTAAGTTAGACATAATAGGATAACAATTTTGGAATGAATGTGATGTGATGGAAAATGGTTTATTACTATTTAATTATTCAATGCGAATCTTGGAATTTAAATCTCAAGATAAGTGATCTCGACGGATGAGGTAGACCATTAAGCCACACCATGTCCAAGTTAAAAGGGGTGAACTATTTATATAATATTTTATTAATTACATTAATAACATTAAATACAAAGTTGGTGAATAGACTTGTAATTAATAAACGTTGTCCCGAATGGATAACCTTTGGGTAATGGTTCCCAACGTAATAAATACTTACAGCTGTCAATCAAAGTCAAATAAATTTACCATGAGTGTAAATAATTATTCGGTACATTGAGTGTGAAAAATACATTTTTATAATGAAACGTGTATGAACGAACAAAGGAAAGGAGTAAATGTTTGAGGGGCTCGAGAGGGGGAGTTTGGGGCGGTGGAGTAAGCCCAAGTTCTTCTCGAGGAAGGAAGTGTATATATAGGGAGAGAAAGTTGAAGGTAGGGGGAATAGTTGGAAGTGAGGAGAAAAGTTTGAGAACAGAAAGGTTCGGGAATAAAAAGAAGGTTTGAGAACAGAAAAAGGTTTGGAGAACCTAAGTAAAGATTGCTCTCGGGATTATCAGTTTGTGAGCTCGGGGGCTTGGAAATGCTTTGATTTCCAAGGGCCAGCAAGATAATAACTGGTCGGTAGGGTGGACACTTCATCTTGGCTGACTAAGAGGATATAAAACCTGCTACAACGTACGGTCTACTAGCATCAGCATCAGGTAATTTCCTTGTTATTTACGTTATTTGATTATTATGCTAAAAGTACTCTAAACATGCATATAACTTTTTATTTACTGATTTACTACTGTGAAATATATTCGTATGCTGGAACAAACTGTTGAAAAGAAAATATTGATATATTAGTTTGTTTTAAAATACGAATGTATGGTTGATAAAGACAAGACAGTACACTAAATATCATTTAGAAGCATGGTAATTCAAAGTAATTTACTCCCATACACCTGATTAAAGTTTAATACATAGAAAATTAACTCAGAAATTTTACTTAGTGCTATGCTGTAAAAAAACCAGAGCACTACATTTGGTATTAGAGCGCAAGGCTCGAACACTTAGACCTTAGGGCCTAACTACACCTGGAATTATAGTTTTCTTCCTGCAATATAATAGAAAACTAGGTTAATAAATGTGTACATATATGAAAAAAAAAAAAGAGATAAAACCTGTGCACAATGTGTCACTTTCCAAAGCTAGCCCTACTCAAGGGTCTCCACAGCTGGTACTTTATCCAAAGCTTGCATAAAACAACAAATCAATAAAGGAATTCTACTTGTCACAGAAGTTTATACCTTTACTTAATTCTTTGTACTCACATGAAATGAATGAAATAAATTCTATGCATATAGCATATCCTTATTTAGAATTTAAACTGGCAAAAACACAGCACATTGTTGAGGACGAGAGTAACAGATTTATTACACATCATTAAAAATGTTTAAAATATCCATGTGGCATTGGTAATATTTCAGGTTTCTATCGGTAAAAGTGGTCAACATGTTAAAAACATATAAAATAGAAAATACAAACTAAATAAAATTTTGGGATGATGTGGTAATGTTGTCATCGTACCACATGTGAATGTAAATGGGTGATGTGGCGGTGGCCAAACAGAGGACCATCCGACGTAAAGGGAGATGCTTCCAACTCTAGGGAAGTAAATCCAATTGGTTTAAAATATCAATTGCTTGAAAATGTAGATTTTGCAAGACTGAAGAGTTCTTGATATCTTCATTCCCTTTTACATACTTCCTCGCATGAACATCGTATTGTACTTCTCCTCCTCGGATTCGATCTCTGGATCGATGCAGTTTCTAATTTCGTCGAACAAAACAAGTACAGTTGAAGCTGCGGGACTTTTCAAGAGATCTCTAGTAATTATGTGTTCCAATGCTTGTGTAGAGTTGGCTACTCATCTACATTACTAAGAATTTAAACAAGACTCGAAAGATTTTTGACTAAGTTTTCTGTCAGATTATGGCTAATTTTAAATAGTAATTTTCTGTCCAGAAATATTTGCAAAACATTTATCCAAACAATCTCAAATACGTGCAACAAGTGCATCATGGAGAACACCAAATATAATCATAAATAACAAACAAACAAAAAAACCCAGCGTAGCCCAACTTGGAGAGGGCGCAGATAGGGTAGAAACAGAATGTAAAGAAATTATTGGGTTTTCACCCAACTTTCGTCACCATGGACATTAGGAACCCACCACAGTCAAACTGCACAAAAATATTTGTTGAACATAGAAGGTTGGCTGTATGATTGAATTTGAAGTCTCTTTTTGAGAATTTATTTTGCTCTGTTAACAGAGATTTAGAGAAAAGTATTTTTGGGTTTTTCCTGTCTCGAACTCACCAAATCCCAAGTGAACATTAAAATGCCACCAAACATCACTGGAAATGCTCAACATCATCCAAGTATCGTGTATAAATCCTGCCCAGCAAGCTCGTGGTCAAACCATTGTGCGCTAGAGATAGTATCCAAAGATTGATTTACTTACAAGTCCGCAATAATGCGAGCAGGATTTAAATCGATATGAAAATATTAGAAGGTGAAGGGTTTGATCGATCTCCAATTGTTTGCCAAGGTTTTCTTCGATAGAGAGATATTTGACGCAGGGCCTTTTTGTTCTGAACTCAGTCAGTCTCTACTGGATGATCCAGCTAAAATTCATAGAAGCACTGGTATGGATCAAACTCTATGCTCTTCCAATTGAATTCTGGCCTGAAAATATTCTAAAAGCAATTGGGAATTCATGGGAGAGTTTTGTTAAAGTTTTAGAGTTTTGTCCTCTTTGGTTGTGGAATCGGTCGAAAATGGTGTCTCGAGGACGTCCTAGCCATGTCTATAAGAGAGATGAAGAAGGTCGCAATATCGGTAGATGCTGATCAATGCAAAACTAGGGGCATATTTTATTTCCCATCCCCAAACATTCTTTCTCATTCTTGGATTGTAAAAGGATTGAATGCCCCTCACAAGAGTAGAATATTCAAGCATAGCATTAGATAATCTCGATATTGTTTGACTTCAACAGACTAAATGTGGTACCGATAAGATGAATCCCTTTGTTCAGTTGATTTCGAAATTGCCAACAGCCCCGGAGGCTTCTTGGGCGGGATTGCTATTCTGTGGGATCAAAAAAATGTAAAAATTTCAGATCCCAGTAGCAACAGAGCTTTGATATGAACTTTTTTGGAATATACTTCTGATATCCCAAGTAAACTAACTCATGTATACATCAAGATATACCAGCTTGCGTGTCTTCCTTAGAAAATTTCTATTTTCTTAGCGTCGGGGAACGATCGATAATGGCCGGTGATTTTAATACTACTCTTCATGTCGATGAAAAGAAAGGCACTAGAAAACATGAGATAGTAGGGAAGCATCTCCAGGAACTCATTGGTCCCCTAAATTTAGTCAACCTACCACCGCAAAATGGTTTATTTACCTGGAATAAGAAAAGAGAAGGCCTATTTCGTAATGGAAAAGGCTGGACCATTTCTTACTTTTACACCAGTTCCTCTCCAACACAAATGTATCAACAATAGTTTCGACTTTACCAGGAGCTGGGTCAAATCATTCGCCCATTCTACTTCACACCCAAAGGTAATACTCACCTCAGAACATCCCCTTTATGTTTGAGTTGGTGTGGTCGACTCATCCGAGTTTTAAACAAATATTCGAACTGGAGGGATTCTTATCGCGAACTTCTAAGTTTTAAGATGTACAACCTTAGAACTCGGATGAGCACTCTTTGATTGTGCCCTCTTTGAGCGGAGCTCCTATGGGTTGAGCTGCACCCTCTCTGACTGAGTTGGGGATGAGCACTCTAATATATATATATATATATATATATATATAAAGATAAAAAGGGAATACCACTCAGTTTGTAAATCAGAAACCATCGCTGTTAAGTTTAATGCAAAAGCCAGAAAATTAATATCACTAAAGCTGGAAACAAAAGACAAATCAAAATTTCAAAAGGGTAATCAGTTGGCTGAGCGTCAAATCCTAAGGTAGCCATAACCATCTACGGATAATAGCAAGAATAGAAGCCTCTATGCAAGCAGTTGCAGAATAATTGTAACTATCTTTGTAGGAAACATCTTTTTGACCAGCAAACTACTGGTACCTAGCTTAATGCCAGACAAATTACATTATTAAATTGGACACAAAACAAAAACAAACAGAAACGCAACTCATCCCTTAGCTCGAGTGCATCAAGAGGTGGATGGGCAGTGTTAGGTCATTATGGTGCTTATGAAATATATGTAAATAAATATATATATATATATATAAATAAAAAAATAAAATAGATCTACACACCAGAGCGCCATGAGGAGAAGATTTTGCAAGTGGGCATCTCCGAAAATGAGAATTTGGTGGAGAGTCGTGAATCAGAAGAGCCAATAGGGTCTGGCCTTTGAGCTTAATGAATAGTTAGGATTGCAGTCATCTTTCCGATTTAAATTTAGCTACTTGAACCCAACAAAGACACGGAACCGAGCTCGCCATGACTGTTGTCACAAGGCAAAGAACTACGGACCTCATGGAACAAAAAAAAAAAACTCTCCTTCGCGCGCGGGGATGAGGAGGGCTGATTAAAAGAGGTAGACTGCCCTCCACCCAGGCTCCAGGCTCCAGAGGACAAACACCTGGTGGCATGCGAGTCGACGCATGGCAGACATGCAGGTCGCCTCTTTGTGGGCTCCCTTAGGCGAATGGAAGGGATGGCATGCGAGTCGACGCATGGCAGACATGCAGGTCGCCTCTTTGTGGGCTCCCTTAGGCGAATGGAGGGAAGGCGAGGTGAGTAGCAGGGTTGTCACGTGGAGGGGAAGCGGGGGATGGCTGGCGGTGGTAGCTGGATACGTGTGGGGAGAAGGGGAGAGATAGGTGGAGAGGCCATAAAATAAAATATAATATAATAATAACTTACAAATTGTGATAAAGGCGTGGATTGTGACATAAATTTTCATAATATCATTATTTTTTTAAATTACTTTGATTTCATTTAAATTTGATTTGATTTAAATTAGACTTTAAATTATATATATATTTTGATAATCCATATAAACTACATAGGTTGATTATATATATATCATTTTATAAATCATATAAAACTTGTATAAAAATAAAATAAAATGATATCAATTCTATTTTGTTGTTTTTTTTTAAATTAAAATTAAAATTTTAATACAATTAACTATAAAAGTTTTATGAATTGACACTAAAGAACGGGTGTTGCTCGAACATAAAAGTTAACATTAAGGGTTGACACTTAATGTTCATAAGGTCAATATAGATTAGATTAATTAGGTTAAGGGTTGGCATTAAAAGTGAACTAAAATGTAAGTATTCATGCTTAAACATAACTTTAAGTATTAAGACCCCAAAATGCCTTCTGTCGAGACTTCGAACTATAGTCGAAAGGGTGAGACGAACGCAGAATCTCGCAAGCAAGACATCGGTAAGACAAACACGACAAGATGAACACTAGGACACTGAAAAGTTTACATGACGAAACAAATTAATAAAAACGACCATAGAGTTAATACGACAATCCTAACAAACTATTCCTTACACATAAGTATAAACAAATGCATAGCTAAATTTCATGTTTGTTTATGTTCGAGTGTTGCAACGATACAATGCGGTAAGGAATGGATATGCTATAACCCATAACTTATGTATAATGAATGAGTTACATTACGCCTTAAAATACCTTCATGTATGAGGAGACGTTAAATAGTGTGACCTAACATAGTTGAATCTAGGCATCAAATTGGTAAATAAATATATGTGCACAAGTGTTGGGGATTGATGCTTGATAGTGCTAATTAATTAGTATGATGCATTCTTCCACATTGTGTGCAATTAGTCGTGTTTCAATATAGTAAGTGGAAAGAGATTGAAGGAACTAAGTATGTGTGAGAAATGGGTAGCAGTTATATGTCGCTGGTCTTGCTTATGTTAAATTATCATGATTTGAGGGAAAATATTGTTGGGAAACAACTACGATTTAATAATTACAAAGTGAACAAGCAATAAAATAATAAAAAGTACGAAAATTGGTGGGGAACTAATAAGTTAGCTTGAGTAAGCATATACGAGATTAAGAGAAGTAGTGATAATAAATAGAATAATAAATTAACACAAATAGGGAACCAATGTGCATTGAGATGAATAAGTTATGATGTTCAAACCCCTAATATATGATGGAAGAAATCGATCATCATGTGAGAGGTAAAAATTGTTGTTAACTGAGAAAAACAAACAAAATGAGAAGTATAATGTTATGAAGAAAGGATTATATGTCTCCGTTGACATCAACATCTCACAAAATAAGAACAAAGGTTGATGCCACGTAAGTGCATAATGTGTGTAGGTATCCATAAGATCCATGGAGATTAATGAGCTTATGTATAGGAAACTTAGATTTACGACAAAAAATACAAGTTTATAGTATGGTAGATGCTAGTAAAAGCCTTTAAGTTGTGCGAACAAGAACAAATTAGCTATAAATTTATTAGAAGTAATGTTTCCCCTTCTAATTATATCACATGGAAAAGGAGAGATCAATGGTTAAAGTTGATAACATTTGCATTCTAATATGGTATAGTCCCAAAAGCCTTGTAACAATAATAGTTGTCCTAGTTTAGTGAATGTTACAATACTTTGGTTATTGCTAATTATCAATAAGGGAATAATATTGTAGGACCTTAGGATTTAAAGTACATGAACCTTCTCCCCTAAGAGAGGTATGCCAACCTTAAGGTTCCTTGGTAGTTGCGTGTTGAGCGAATACAAATTATGAGTTCTAAATACCTCCATTTTTAAATCGTTGATTATTTCATGCTAAGTTGGATCAATATAAGCTTTTGTGATGAGTAAACCCCTCTAGCTGTTATAACTTAAAGGATATTGCTAAACGGTAAGAAGTAGGATACTAAGGTGGATAGCACTTGATTATAACCTTAGGCATTCTAGATATAATATTGAAATTCGATAGAAGGATTAATCTAAATGTTTCTTTAATTATTAGAACACATATCATGAGATAAGAGAAGTAAAATTATAAGATAATATCAGCATATTTGGTCAAGTCAAAGCTAAGTAGGACATATCCTTACCCCATTGAATATAGTACTAAAGAATGGCAAGGTAAGAGAATAATCATCAAGGCGCAATATGTGAGTACAATTATATGACACGGATGAAAGACATCACCGAAAAGGGGGTGAACATAGAGAAGTAAAAGAAAGAAGTGCAAATATAAAGATAGGTTATAGTTATAATGGACATGGGTATCGATGTAGTTGGTACATGGGTTGTAAATGGATATGCATATTAAGCCGAATGCAATTATGATCATCATTTGAGGTTAACTATGAGTAAAGACAAAATAATCAGGCACTCAATGGGTCTCGTATACTGAAATGAGTAAAGGCATAGGATAAACATATTATTAAATGAAGTAATACATATTAAACAATGTACGTATGGGCTAGGTAATGTGAACACTAATGTAAAACCACTATGCGATAGAGGGTATGGTTAAATAAGGAAATAGAAGGGCATTATCATTAAGCCTGAAATGTACAATGCATATACGCATAAAGGAACATAATGAGGAAATAACATGAATATGTTTTGGCATATAGCATCCCTATTAGGGAGAGTATGAAAACGCATGATAAACCCATAAGTTAATGATGAAAGAAGGTGGTGAGGAAAGCATATAACAATAAAAATGAAGAGTAGATCATAGTAGAATGAACATGTGAAAGTGGTGTCTAGTCATGGGGGTACAAGGGACTAATTTTAGTACCTCAAGTAAAGGCATGCTCTTCACCTTCATCTAGTAAGGGTAGAATAAGAGTAGATCAACAATGCAGGGGGTTACAAAAACAAAAATTTATAAGGCCATGATAACTTGGAATTCATGGTGCAGTTGAGATGATGGTATTCTAAAAGGGAGTGCACTCAAGTAAAAAAAATTTAATCTATAACAAAAGGGGTAGTGCGATATGCATGCGTCGGGGTTCATAAGGAACATTAAGTAAGCATATGTAATTGATTGATGAGAGAGGCAAATTATGCATAGGAGGATAATAGGGTATATGATAAAACGGGGAGAATACAAATCATTATGATAATAAATGAGGGTGATATAAATAGAGGTCGAGGCAACAATATGTTTAGTGACACATACTTCCATATGAATGTTAGTAATAGGAAGAGAGGGGTGAAAGGATGAAGTATTTCAATCCTTATTGGAGTAAAATAAGCGAATGCATAAATGACATTTAGATCTCATCATATAAAATGATGACAAGCATGCAAACTAATAATTTAACTCCATAGTATCGAAAGTAGGGCACATTACTAAGGTTACCGAGAAAGATGTGGTGATTATACTTTCATATTACAGGAGTACCATAAGGGACTAATATCAAACAAATGGACTAGGTTAATATTGATAGGGACCAGTATAGCCCATGTTCTACAATTTAGGAATATGTAGAGCCTTGTGTCTTGAATTTCCCATACCATTACGAGTATAACTTCGGGACGAAGTTTCTTGAAGGGTGGGTGTATGTAACGCCCCATATTTTGATTAAGCATATTGATTAGTTAGACACACTATAATTTATTTTCTTATATTCTGTTGAACTCAGCTCGACTGAGTAAACGATATTGCGATATGATGGACCTCATTATATGATGTTACTTTGTTTTATTATTTCACTATGATTATGATGTTACTATGTCATGCGGTTACGATGTCATGATTATCATATTATTTATTTATTTTACGATTACAGTATATGTTTATATGTTTTCATTAATAAGCTGTGAAATATATGATTCGGTACATGGATACCATCTTCTTATATGAATTATTGAAGTGTTATATGTCATACGCATCTATGATGAACTAAAAAGGTTACATGAAATAAAATGATTTTTGATAACATGGATCAATTGGCGATCAATGGGAAATGCTTTGTATAAATTTGTATTTTGCGAAATACTAACCTACAGGACACAAGGGCTATGGGATAGCTAGTTACTTGATCTGATATGGGACACACAAAAAAAACTTGTTCGTACAGTAAACCTTAGCAGCCAAGAATGATGATACGATAACACAAACTGATAATCCTGATAGCAGCAAGTATGAGTCGATAAGGGCGTAGGCCCAGTATGTTGAGAGGGATGGATGTGTTTCCCACCCTATATTTCCATGAGACCCGAGGTCGTGGGAGGGCCGTGCTGAGACACGCCCCCCATGTTGTTGTGATGACGATGGTCGGATGCCTGCTAGGGGAGGATAGGTCCGCTGTTCAGCCGACACTATCGCTCTCAAGTTCTACGTGGTCAGATCGGTGAGTCTGACATCCACTTTTGTACTAGTAGAGGAAGGATAGGGAGGATGTTGGACGTAGGTTATGATGGGAGGATGTGTTAGTTAGTACTGTTGAGGGTTGAGTATTCCTTGATTCTAATTTAGGGGTAGTAGGTACCCTTCCTTGTACATGATTGATTAAAATAATGTAAACATAAAGATAATGATGTGAAATCGTAAAGAATTAAACGTTAAATAATTGAGGATGTTAAAGTAATTGTACGATATATATTATGCTTGTTCTTCTACCTGGGGGTAAATACTACTATTAGTTAGCAGGTATGCATAGGCGGGATGGGGTTTGTCTATAGTACATTTCTGATTTGTGCATACGATGGCCACGCATGCACACCTTGCACATGTACACTAGTATCGATATACAAACACTTAACATATTGAATAAATGTATAAGTCGTCATAAGTAATTATGTTAATCATGCATTGATCGAATTCAGATAATGAATATAAAGTTATTTAAGATGTGTAAAACAAGTCAATTAAGCTATGTATTACTCGTTGGTAAACATCGTGATAGACAATTGAGACAAGTGTCATCAGTTAACATTGTCGTCTGAGAATTATTGTAAATAAGGTAATGGTACTATCTAATTAATTAGTAAGATTGTTTAAACCCTTAAGGGTGCTTTGTTTAGAAGAACAACGATACTATGTAGATGTTAGGGTACTCATGTGATAAACAAATGATTTAAAAGACATTTTTATTAAATTCACAAATTATTATTACTTTGTGGTGATTTAATTAATATTATTACTTAATAAAATTTATTTTAATAATATTACTACCCATGTCATAACAATCGCAAAATAGGTAAAATTTAAATATTGATTAATGAATGATTAGGGTGTGATTATTTTACATTTCTAAGTTAGACATAATAGGATAACAATTTTGGAATGAATGTGATGTGATGGAAAATGGTTTATTACTATTTAATTATTCAATGCGAATCTTGAAATTTAAATCTCAAGATAAGTGATCTCGATGGATGAGGTAGACCATTAAGCCACACCATGTCCAAGTTAAAAGGGGTCAACTATTTATATAATATTTTATTAATTACATTAATAACATTAAATACAAAGTTGGTGAATAGACTTGTAATTAATAAACGTTGTCCTGAATGGATAACCTTTGGGTAATGGTTCCCAACGTAATAAATACTTACAGCTGTCAATCAAAGTCAAATAAATTTACCATGAGTGTAAATAATTATTCGGTACATTGAGTGTGAAAAATACATTTTTATAATGAAACGTGTATGAACGAACAAAGGAAAGGAGTAAATGTTTGAGGGGCTCGAGAAGGGGAGTTTGGGGCGGTGGAGTAAGCCCAAGTTCTTCTCGAGGAAGGAAGTGTATATATAGGGAGAGAAAGTTGAAGGTGGGGGGGATAGTTGGAAGTGAGGAGAAAAGTTTGAGAACATAAAGGTTCGGGAATAAAAAGAAGGTTTGAGAACAGAAAAAGGTTTGGAGAACCTAAGTAAAGATTGCTCTCGGTATTATCAGTTTGTGAGCTCGGGGGCTTGGAAATCCTTTGATTTCCAAGGGCCAGCAAGATAATAGCTGGTCGGTAGGGTGGACACTTCATCTTGGCTGACTAAGAGGATATAAAACCTGCTACAACGTACGGTCTACTAGCATCAGCATCAGGTAATTTCCTTGTTATTTACGTTATTTGATTATTATGCTAAAAGTACTCTAAACATGCATATAACTTTTTATTTACTGATTTACTACTGTGAAACATATTCGTATGCTGGAAAAAACTGTTGAAAAGAAAATATTGATATATTAGTTTGTTTTAAAATACGAATGTATGGTTGATAAAGACAAGACAGTACACTAAATATCATTTAGAAGCATGGTAATTCAAAGTAATTTACTCCCATACACCTGATTAAAGTTTAATACATAGAAAATTAACTCGGAAATTTTACTTAGTGCTCTGCTGTAAAAAAACCAGAGCACTACAAAGGATACCTTCAAATGGTCTTATATAGTCATTTGAAGTGTCTTTCTTGACCATAGATTCCTAGATAGTTCCTTTAGTTGCCTTGCTTCTAATCCAAAAACTCCCCAAAGCCTACCACATTATGAAATTGTAGAAAATATCCCCTTAAGCCAGTGTCCCTCTAACCCTAACCCACTACCCCCTAACCTAGTCACTAGCATGCCTACTGCACCAAATCAACACACTAACACAATAAACATTGACCTTGGGTTATTTATAACCAAGGTTTTAGATCGAAGACTTTGACATCAAGGTTTGAATGATCACTGCATGGGATTTTCTCAAACCAAAATTAGTGCAAAAATAAACACAAGAACATAGACTATAAACAAAATATTCCTTATCTATGGTATGTATGATGACTCAAGTCCCTATGCATGGCCCATGAGTCTCAAAATAATTTTTTGTTTCCCATGAACCTACATTTTGGCCCTAGACCATAACATAGGCTCCTAGAACCATCCACGACATGAAAATACTAAAAAAAAATGACAATGTGTTATTCAAAAGCTAAATATTCCTTGCCTATGACCTATGTGGTGGTACAGAGAAATGCCCATAGGTCACAAGACCTTGAGGTAACTACCAGTCATTATAAACTAGATTTTGATCTAACACCATGGACACCATGGATTAGGATTCAAGAACCGTCATGATGTTGTAAATACTGAAATGGCCACCGTACCCACTTGCAAGCGAAATATTCCTTGTGTAGGAATCATGTGGTGATTAGGGACTTACACATGGACCATTAGCCATAAAGGATAATGTTACGGCACACAATTTTGTATTTTGACCATGGATCATGGAAAGTTGGAGTGTGAGAACCATCTTTGATGTGAAAAACCTAGCATGATTGCCTCAATTGTAGAGCTCTAATGGGATATGGTGTTGAATGATGATGCACACCCTTCCTAACACTACAATAGCTTGTGTGCACTTAGCTCCAATGTTTTGATGAGATGCATTGTTGAACCCATATGACACACCTAACCCATGTACATAAATGACTTTTAGGGGGTTTTCAAAAAACTTCCTCAAAAATTTCAATTCCCATGACTTTTAGGGGGGGAGTTCAACAAACTACCTCCAAAAGTTAAATTCTCATGACTTTTAAGGGGGGTTTCAAAAAAACACCTCCAAAAGTTCAATTCTCATGAATTTTAAGGGGGGGTTCCAAATAACCTCCTCCAAAAGTTCAATTCGCATGACTTTTAGGGGGGGCCTTCCAACAAACTGCATCCACAAGCTCAATTCTCATGACTTTTAAGCGGGGTGCCAAAAAATTGCCTCCAAAAGTTCAATTCTCATGACTTTTAAGGGGGGTTCCAAACAAACCACCTCCCAAAGCTCAATTCTCATGACTTTTAAGGGGGGGTTTGACAAACTGCCCCCAAAAGTTATGAGAATTGGGATTTTAGGGGGGGTTTTCCAATGACCGCCTCCAAAAGTTCAATTCTTGTGACTTTTAAGGGGGGTTCCAAAAAAATGCCTCCAAAAGTTCAATTCTCGTGACTTTTAGGGGGGTTTTGACAAACCGTCCCCAAAAGTTATGAGAATTGGGCTTTTAGGGGGGGTTTGACAAACCGCCCCCAAAAGTTATGAGAATTGGGCTTTTAGGGGGGGTTTTACAAGAGCCACCCCCCAAAAGTCAAATTTCAGGACTTTTGGGGGCGGATTTAAAAAAAAGGCCCCCAAAAGTCCAATTTCCATGACCTTTAGGGGCGGTTTTAAAATATCACCTCTAAAGGTTTTAAAAAACTTTTAGGGGGGGTTTACTAAGACCCCCGCAAGCCAAAACCACCCGTAAAGGGCTATTTTGTTGTAGTGCAGAAATCAATATTATCTACAGAATTAAATAATAAGAAGGGAGAAAAACTATTTAGACTAGTCCAGAGTTAATTTTAGATGGTTTTCCCCACAAAGATGAAGAAAATACCACGTTTGTAAGGTTTTTGTTTTTGGAAAGTTATACTCTATGTTTTTTGTAAGTGCATATCCTCAATATCCCACAGGCTACAAAATGTATATTATCATTTCAAACATTCAAATTTCATTATAAAGAAAAATTTCATGGAAAAGAAAAACCATTTATAACATAATAGTAAAATACCAAAAACAATTAAATGCAAGAAACAAATAATTCATATATACTAAATAATATAATTCACCATACATATTACGTCAAACAATATAAAAAATTATTACTGAGAGGAAAAATGTTTACAAATCCAAATGCGGTACACCAGTCATCATACCTAACACTAATGGACAAAATCCCATTGTTGTGAATCCCATGAAAAGTGTACTCGTAGACGAGGTTGTAGGCTATGACACAAATAGCAAAATTTAAATTTTGGGCCCACTCTCCATTTACCAAGAGGTTGAGTCTGATCACTTGAGCCTGAAGTTGGTTAATATATATCAAGAAAGGTTGGCCATGTATAGAAAAATTCCTCTTTAAGATTCTCATAGCCTTCTATGCTAAAATATAGTGAATTATTCTTCTTTACAATCTTGGGAGGTACATAATGCATTGCAATTAGTTTAAAAGTAACCAGGAAAATTTCATCTGAACAAGGAATTTCCACATAAGATTCATTGTGTATAATGTTTTGAGACCTTATGTGATTGAAAACTTTGTAGGAAAGAAGATGAATATTGTGACGATGTAATCGATTGTGATGCAATACTTTGATATATGATGGCAATGTATTGTGTATTCCATATTCTGTAGAGGTAGCTAATCTAGCAGTCACAACTTCATTGTCACATTTTGTTGCAAGAATTTGAAAAGTGGTGTGCTTATCACCATTTGTATCAATAAAATGACAAAAAAGAAGATTCTCCTTTTCGACTGCTAGTGCCCTACCTTTTAATAGATATCACAGTAAGGAAAACATCAACAATGCCTACAACACAACAAAATATGACATTAGATACTATAAATAAATTTTTCATATATGATTTGAAGAATATATATTAAAAGACACACATGTATACTCACCATCAATTATTTTAGTTGGTATCAACAAAGCTTGTTTTGTGTAAAACACCTCATGTGGATGCAAATTCACACCTTCGAGAATATAGTGGCCTCTACCAAAAACATCTACATGATTTTCAAATATTCTTACCCAACAAAATGTTCCACCAGTTGAAACATCTACTAAATAATCCAACACTTCTAGGATATGGAATTTTCAATGACTCATCTTCAGACATTCTAGAAAAATTTTCATAATAAATAGAAACATACATTCCTTCCTTTATGGTAAAATGAAATCGATTTGTGTTGCAAACCAATAGCCCATCCATTTGAACGAATTTGTTTCTACCAATCTTCAAAAAATGATCATTTTGACTCAGTAGGGGAGTCACATCTGAACAACATCCCATATAAAACCCTTGCTCAGATGTTGCAACATAAACTTGCTACTTTCATCTGCATACACCATCTGAATAGGTAGAACATCATCCATAGTATGTGTTCATGTGTCATTGGTACTAATAGTGTAAAGAGTTGGATCATCACGACAAGGATCCAACATTATCAACTTTACATTTCCTGTATGTGACTCATCTATAAATTTGCAGATAATAATTTCTTTTGAACCATTTTCTCCTTTAAGAACAACAAATGTATCAAAGTTTGGAGCCTTTCCCTTAACATACTGCAGACTTTAATGACATCGGATTTGATAAGGTATATCCCTATCATTCCATTGGTTCTCAACATGATTACCGATGGATACATAATCGTCACGCCAACAATCATTTTTTTCAAGTCTATATAATTTCCATGACTTTGGTCACTGTATATACAATTGTTGCTTCATTTTTCATCTCTTTTCTCGGTCATCATTCTCTTCAGCAAGTATTCAAAAAGCTTCTTCCACAACCTCTATAGGAAATGAATTTAACTCTTTATGTGGAAATGGATCAGGGTCTGTATTGAACATTATCAAATTTATAGGAAGTAAAATTCTGCAATCACGAAAGGAAGCCAAAATGGCCTACACATGTTACACATGATCTCTTAATTGGAAAGCAAAACTGAAAAAATCAAACTATTTATAAAGGAATAATATAAATACTACATAAATTTTAACCTTTGGTAAAAACCTTCGATTTCCTTTCTCCTTCCAACCAATCTTTTAGATTCACATCTAGATGGTCCAAACTAATATCTCTATCAAATAACAAAGGGTAAAATTAATCACTCTACATATACAGTGTCCGATAAATCATTTTATAGACTAATTAAAAACAAAAATTGCAGGGTAAGAATGTAATTTTTTTTAAGCACAAAAAACTAAAAAAAAAAATCTTACCAGTCATATCACTACACCATAAATTTTTCTCAGAGGATTTCAATGCAGTTCAATTTGGTTTGCTCAGAGAGCCGATGCATTGAATCAATTGGCCTATAAGAAGTCCATCACTACACCAATCGGTCATGATACCATCAATTGTTTTCATCATATTTCAATGCAATCAATTTTGGTTTGATCATCGACCTATTGGTGGGTTCGTAGATTTTGTTCAAGTAGGGTAAGAATGTAAAAAAATTTAAGCACAAAAAAATGAAAAAAAAAAACTTACCAGTCGTATCACTACACCATCGATTTTTCTCAAAGGATATCAATGCGGTCCGATTTGGTTTGATCAGAGAGATGATACGTTGACGGTTCAAGCAGGGTTAGATCTAAAATAAGACATGAGTTTGAATATTTTGTTTAGGGTAATATATAAAACAAAATATGTCATTTTTTTAATCAATAGAGGGGTCATTTTCAATGCATATTTTGTAAGCAATAGAATCTTCCTTTGTACTTATAATCAACTTTGAAACAAAATACATCTTTGAAAATATACAAGCTAGGGAACAAAAAACTAAAAAAAACATATTCTTACCAATCGCTCATGATAACATCAATTTTCTTCAGAGGATTTCAACAGAATTCAATTTGGTTTTATCATAGAGCTAGTATGTTGACATGCTCATAGATTTCATTCAACCGGGGTAGATCCAATACAGACACATATTTGGTTTGGAA
Organism: Larix kaempferi; assembly: GCA_027924585.1. Classification (NCBI taxonomy): domain Eukaryota; kingdom Viridiplantae; phylum Streptophyta; class Pinopsida; order Pinales; family Pinaceae; genus Larix; species Larix kaempferi. The sequence goes on from BSBM01000469.1 coordinate 12,110,809, forward strand.
ATATATTTTGGGTCTGATTAAATCGAATATTTTGGGGCAAATCGAAAAATATGAAAGTGGAGGGATATTTCCATTGATACCCTCTTTCGAAATATTTGAATTAACCCCACATCAAATCGTGTTCCAAACTCCACATTGTTTCTTATGCAACCAGAAACAATTTCAAGGGGAAATAGGGGTTTGACTAAATAATTGATTAGTGATGTTAATTAATTTTTAATTAATTTTTAATCCATTTCTTATTTAGGATATATTTTGGAAGTGGTAATATTTTATTCGGTTGATTATGACGGGATACCTCTAAGGGATCCTATAAATGGGATTTACCTTAAAAGGTACTATTGTTAGGTTAATCCTGCATAAATGCCTTGTACATTTTGTATATAATGTGTGCTTGATATGGTGTGAAGTTTTCTTTCCTTTCATAGGTTAGGGTCTCATATCCACTATGACTGCTTATGCCATGTTTTGCTTGAATGCATAGATGACAACCTATTCTATATTCACAGACGGTGCTAGCTGACACACTCGAAACCTTGCTTCGACATCTTGGGTTCTCTATTCCCATTTCAATGAACTTATAAGTTCAAGAGTTTTCCTATGTCTTGCAACCAATAATATTGTTGAATACCATGTGATGGTTCAATTGTTAATCAACGCCTATTCCCATGATGTGGACCACATTATTTTCCATCTAGATTCTCAGCTTGTGGTCTCCCACTTAAACTGAGTCTACACCATTCGTGACCCTACACTAATCCTTCTTTTTTTATGAGTACATCTCTTGGAAATATTGTTTGAGTTTATTCAATACCAACACATCCCAAGACACATGAATATGGTTTCCAATTAATTAACCAATTTTAGCTTGGATTAGTACATATCACATTCTTAAAACATTTCATCAGCAAAATGTGTAAATAGGAAGAACATGTAAATAATTTGTACATAAATACGCAGTCCACATGAGATACACATTCACCATAGACAAATTGTATATCAAATCGCTATAAAACCTTTTTATATTAAGTGTGATAAAATGTTTCATAAAAAGTACCGAGACAAAAAATATGAAGCTCATATCTTTCAGTACATCATGCCGACAAAATATGAAGCTTATGTATTTCAGTACATCACTACATACAATACTACTACTAGTGATTCTCATGGTAACTCATGATGGCCCTTGCCACCCGATGAAGTAGTCAACCGAAATGACCCGAAACTACAGCTGTATGGCATTGATAACATCCTGGCAAGTCATCTATGGATATATCGGGGATGTGCACAGTAAATCTCTGTAGGTTCTCCTTGATTTCCTTGAGTTCCTTTGTTTCCTTTTGATCAACTGATGTTATATCTCTGGTTTACCCTTTCTTTTCAATAGGCGAAGATCCAGCTAGTCTCGAAGGAACAACATCGGTATAAAAAATATATACAAGGTCTCAGTAAAACAAAAAAAATGAAATATTATGAAATACAAAAGAAATTCCTTTTTACCTATATTTCTCCACTGTTCTCCCTCCGGAAGCACTAGATCTGGATCTCATCAAAAATCCATGCCCACATATGCATAGTCTTCGACCATGAGTAGTTGACTAATCAACCATCTAAAAATGAATTCCCATAAGTGATAATAGGTCCACCTCCACCATGACGAGCCATCACCGATACCCAGCTCAGTATACATGGATCTCGTGGCTCAAGTTCTGTGATCTCTACCTACAGATGAAGAAGACGAAATCGCTCTAGGAAGAAGGATACCACAATCGATCCATAGCCAAATTTTTTTAACTCTCCTCTCCTACACTTCACCATTCTCTCTTTCATGTATACCAAGATACCCTCACACAAATTGAACACTGTGGGAGCCATGCACTCTATGGGATAAAGCATGTGAACTCTTGTATCCTGACAAAATGCTCTACTTCCTACTACCCTCTCAATGGTGAACAAAACAGTCTTAAAGGACGATCTCATACATGCTTGATTGGGATTTTCCCACCTAGCATTTGGGTCCCAAGAGTGCAATACTGATCGATCAGATCCTCGGTGGTCATCTCACCACCTCTAGGTCTAGAGAGAGAAACAAGAGCTACTCATCTCCAATTCCCTCTGAGGAAGTATATGCCCTCTACCTCTAAAGTGAGGATATGAGTCCCAGCCTGGAAATATGGTTGATCAGGGTCCCACATCTAGATCAAGTGGTCCAACACGAAAATTTGAGCCCTCATTCCAGGGACTTGGAATAATTTTAATCGCCCACACTCTCTCAAGTCCAATACATCATTTGGGTCATTAGCTGCTTGGGAATCTTCTAATTCATGCTCTCTTTCCTTCAATTGCACCATTTTTCTGGTTCGAACCTCCATGAACAACAATTAGAAGGACATTAGAAGAGGTTTATAGCAAAAAATACCAACCATTCGCTCGAACTTTTATTTTTTGGGTCTTTTTAACAATGATGCACCCCGACTTTGCATATAGGGTGTCACTGATGCACTTTCCCCTTTATGGATATGCGTCACCCTTGACTGATGCACTTCCATAAAGGGAAAGGTGCGTCACCCATTGCATGCATTTTACCTTCCAAAATGACCACCAAAAATCCTAAAACTAGCATGAAAATAAAAAAATCAACCATGAAAATGAAGGGCGTGAAGAGAGTGGTTACCTGGATCTGATGGAATGGACAATCAATGGTTTATGCTCCCACAATCTTCACAACAACTTTGCACTGGAAAGGACTATTTCACTCACACCAAATTGGTAAAAAACACAATGGTAAAGGTTTTTACTTTTTACCCCTCTTATATATTTGGAATACAATATTTTAATATTTTGTTTCATTATTTTAAATTATTTTTACCAGTTTAGCTATTTTTCATCATTATTTTTAGTTAAACAAGGTTCTAATGCTTATTGTGGAGACCATTGGTTAAATTTAATAACAATTAGCTATGGCAGAGTTTGTTTTCTACTTTTTCATGCTCCTTATCAAATATGAAAAATCTTTCGAGTGCTTTTGATACCATAGTCGTACTTGTTAAAACCTAGTAAAAAGGTGTCCAATATACTTTTATGACCTTTTGGGCTCGTAAAATATTTATGAAAAGGAAATATCCTTGGAGTTGTGTTTAAGCTATTTTCAGGCTCCCAAAATAGGAAAATATCACCAAGCGAACTTGACTTTTTCACACTTGTAAAAGTATTAGAAGAGTCATCTTTTCGGTGATAGTTTACCTCTTTTCCAGACCAGTTAGACTATTTATGGAAAAAGAATACTCGGGTCAACATTCGACTAGAAGAGTTCTTCCAGGTATTATTTTATACTTTTTCAAACCTTGGGGACTAAATATATGAAAAAGTGTGCCTTGAAGTCTTTTCTAGTCTTTTCAAACCCTGTAAACATGAAATGACACCGAGTTTACCTTCTTTGGACTAGTTAAAATTTAACATTGAAGGGCCCTTTTGGGATGAACCCATCCTATCTCAGGTTCATAAAACATGTGAGATTGGAATCATCCAAAAGATGAGCTATAACGAGCATTTTTTATCCTCTTCCAACTCATAAAAAAACAAAGAGTTACTCATCAATCATGGTGGGGAACTTAAAGGAAAGAGTATGTATTTACACCCACATTAATGGCAGCTTATAGTAACCCTTGCACATGGCACCTATTTGTGTCCTTTTCAAATAGTTGGATAATCAACTTGTCTTTGAGTCATGCCAATTCCATGAGTCTTGTTACTCCTTCGGGTCATCTGAAGAATACCATAGTCATGTGTTGTGTTATGTCTAGGTTTCTACTTTGTTGAGTCAATGCTTCCAAAGTCATTTGTCATGCCGTTACAATGTTCAAGGGAGGTCTATCACTTGAGTCAAATTTTGCAGTGATATTACCTTCCTTTGTGTTGGTTACCTCTAAGTTAGTCTGAAAATCACTCCTTAGTCCGATCTACTCCAGAAAAATATCTAATCCTATTTTCATGTCAATGATGAGGGAAACATCATGGCCCTCCTTCGACGAGTCTATCATTGTCTACTTCAACACATTATCCAAGGATCAGACCTAGGTTCTAGTCAAGTACCTTGGGCTTGCATGCCTCAATGGCAGATTACCTTACTCCCAATAGTAGGCTTACATCATTGGCCTCTGATTGAAAGATTCCACCAAATTTTTGACCTCAATTCATTGATTCACATTCGATGGAATGTACTATGATACCTTGGGAATCATCACCATCAATGGTGATTTCCATCGCACCTATTCACAGTTTACATCATTGACTAGTAATCATGTGGTTTATACCATATTTGAATTCAACACATTGTAATCACATAGTTAGATTCGTATCATTTCGGGTTTGGGATGAAGACCCTGGGATACCTTTGTTATGTATTTTACCCAGGATGTGATGGATATTTTTGAGTCATGTCACACTGTCACACAGGTCCACTCTTGTATTGGTCATGGTTGTGTCATTATTTCATCATGGATCTACGCTTATATTCTAGTAGCCATGATTGTGTTCAGTCAGTTATTACCAACATGGATATGCAATGTATTGGTCGGAAGCCATGTTATGAGTAATTTGGGCTGCATATTTCAGAATCTATTTTAATGTAAATATCTTGTTCAACATTTCAAATGACGGTCTATTTGCCTCGACTTCCATCTGTCAAAGCATTTCACCTATCCTATCCCTCTAACTTCATACATTGGGGGGAAATCTATTACGACAAAATCTCGTCATCGTCCTAGTAATGAGATGTGTACCCTTAGGTTTGTCCTAATTCTTGAAGTGTTAGTGCCAAATTAATTGAGAAGAGGTTTTTCCTTCTCATTTCCCAACTTTTGGAGCACTAATGCACCTTGCATGTTTACAACATGCATCAGACTCTTGATTTAGCACTCTGAACATTGACAAAGCATGTCACTGTCTCTTGTTTTCTTCATGCACCATGCATCACCCCTCAGTGGTGCATTTTTCCCTTTGGCAAGGTGCGTCATTTCTTGTTAAAAGGAAAAAAATAGAAGTTTCGAAAGACTTCTAGAACAAAGCTCTCGTGGAGGCTTATCCCTACAAATATGAATATGTGGAAGTCAAACCCCTATCCTTTTGGGATGATCCCCTAACCTTCTCCATGGAATCATCAACTCCATTTATCCTCTTTTCCCTATAAATGCCACATAAATGCAATCTCAACTTCATGGGATGGGGCAGAGAGGAAAGTGAAAAGCTTCCAAATGCTGCTAAAATTCTCTTAGATCTAAGTTTCTCTTCTCTATTAGAAATAAGGTTGGATATTTGAGGCAAAAGACTAGTTGGATGAAGTTTAAACCTCAAGGAATGGTTGTAATATTTCCCTTTCTACTTTCTTTACTATAGTAATATATACTCTTTCCATAAAGATCATTCGTGTTAGATATTTAGAACTTCTTTCCTTGACCACTTGTTTAGGTTAATCAACATTGCACATTATTATTGTTGTGTTTCCACTGGTTTGTTGTATGTTTTTTGGAAGTTGAAGATCGAAAGTTACATCAAATGAGGAGACGTTGCTGCAGTTGCAAGGTAATCAATCCATTTTCACTCTTTCTAATTTGATTAATCTATGGAACTTTATATGATCCGTTCTGTTTTGTTCTCAATCTACATCATTTAAACTAGAGAGCTTTGTTCTTGTCCGCATAGACGAAGTGTTTTCAAACATCGTACCACATTCTAAATGTTGTTTTATGAACATCCTCAACTTTAATTCTTACTTGATGGTATCCATACCTTAATTCAATATAGGCGAATACCGCAGCTCCCCGTACCATGTCAAACATGTCATCAATGGAAGGGAGAGGGTATATATTTTTTATTTTTATTTTATTTAATTGTCTGTAATCAATGCAAAGTATTAATGTGCCATATTTCTTTTTAACAAAAAAAAATTATTGTTGGCTCATATATTGTTCTTTAACTATTCAAAATAGACCCAAGTTCTGCGCAGTTCAGGAGAACCAACAAAGCCCCTTTTCACTAGCCCTTTCGGCAACAGTCTGCGAGCAGACTGAGGTCTCACCCGAGGTGAAGTTATGGGGAGGTTGTGGAATCAAGTCTCCACAACCGAGTGATGCACACTTGAACGGAATGGGGGACAGTGCGAAGTTTCACCTAATTTGAGGCTGATGCTTATGTTATCGCACATTAAGGGACTGCGTGGTTCGAAATGGCTACTAAATAATAAGACATCGCAACAGGGTTCTGCGCTACCTCTTTAATAACCTCACATATTCGAATGAATTTACTTAGAGTAAACATAGGCATTCAATAAGCATGTTAGACTATAAACCTTGTAGACTTATACAATACGGTGAACTACATTGCAACTATGCACTTCTAGTGATGCGCTTCAGGGAATCGCACTACATAGACTTCACTGACTTAAGTGTTACCCATAACTCATGCATTCATCATGTTTATAAATACTTCCAAATTCAACATTCACTCATATGCGTTCAACACTTAGAATATTATTCCTACCATTCATTCTTCTAGGGAATACATATGAAAGAAAATATACATATACTCATAAACAAGAACTTAACCATTCAACAAAAGAAAATACACATTCAATCACACAACACAAGGATTTAATGTGGTTCACCCCCAGGATGGGAGCTATGTCCATAGGAACTATTGTTTTATTATCAATGGGAAGGGTTCAATAGTTCCAGTTTGCGCACTTAGCTGCAAACTCTCTTCTCTCTTTGGTAGGTCTCTACGCACACAGCTGCAAATCCTATTTACAATAGTCTCTCAACAGAGATCAAATAAACTAAACAATAATCAACATGAAGATTAACCCTTTCCCTTACAAAAGATGCCCTTTTATATAGATCATCCCTTAGATCACGTCTGTTACAATGCATGTGGGACAAAAAAATTAAGGTTACACAAAACGGGTGTGGTTACCCGCCACCCTTCCTATCACAATCGACAGCTTGCTCCACTTGCTTCAGGATGCCTTGTTGGGCCATTCGTGGCTCACACGCCCTTTTGACAGCTGCAATCATCATAAAAACGGTTATAACTACATCATGGCGTGTCGCTTTCCTCCCCTTTAGCCTTCCTGTGGTTTAGATTCCAACAGTGTTCTACCAGTCTGACTGACAATATGCTTTCATCTTCCTCCATGCTGCTCCTTACCCAGCTACCGGGAATCCTTGAGTCACTTACCCAAAATAGGTCACTTTCATCTGCTTGACGTTTCCTTATAGTCTTCGCCCAAAATAGCTGTTGCACTGGCACTGGGCATCAGCATAACTACGCAGTGCCTCGACTTCACACTGCTTACTGCACGTATCTGACTTCCCACATCGGGCTGCGCCATCAAGAAAACTGTGCCATCTGAGCTTCATAGTCCGAACTGCGCAATTGTCAAAACTGTACTTCTTCAAAAGTGTGCCAACTTGGGCGATGCCCAATAGGCCCCTAACACTTACTTGTGGATCATCCCCGATCCACTTCCGCTGACCGACTTTGGCTATGCATCTTCGGTGGTACTCAACTTTGGAGTGAAGTTGTGCAAAGTAATGGCGAGCTTCCCAACTATTTCATTTTCCTTATTCTTGAATTATTTAATGGTCTCTAGCATCGCCTGTGAGACCTGTTCCTGGGCTTGTTCTTTCACTGTGCCCTTTGTAGTCTGAAGTTCCACAAACTTCTCATCAATCTACTGCATTAGTTTAAGCACTTCTTCCTCCATGGGATGCAACTTCATAGAAGCGACAGTCTCTCTTTCCCTTAACACCATCAACTCTTTTTGCAGCTCTTTTACCTTTGTGAATTTTTGCATCTTTTGCCTTGCAAAGTCTTCATTTCTTCGTTTGCAGCATCAAGTTCCTGTTGCCTTTGCTCCAGATCACCTTTCAACTTCTGTAGGTCTGGATCCTCATTTATTCTAGCTAACGCTGTGTTGGATTCTTCTATCAAATTTTGACACCTCACCACTTCGGTCAAGATGCTATCTATAGTGGCCTTCACTTCTTCAGTTGGAGCTACCCGTTTATCTGGTGGGGTGCTGGGTCACTGAGCTTCCAAATCTGTGATATTTACCTTGTAGGAAATCTCCATGTCCATCATTTGTTAAGTTTTAAACCAAATAAACTAGCGAGACCACTAAAAGAAACATAATCACAACATAGACACAGAATTTACCCTGGGAAACCCTCATGGGGTAGAAAACCCAGCAAATATTTCCTCAATAAGATGATCAACCAAAATACAAGATGTGCTCCAAGACTTGACCTCCTTCTCCACCTCTTGTGCAGACCTCCAAGACAAGTGCACTACTTTTCTGAGTTGTGAGTGTGTATCAAATGAGGATCTCTCCTCCTCTATTTATACTAGTTCCCGACTGACTAAAATCCCTAATGGGGTCGAACTCTCCTGGAGAAGTCTAATAACCCCTAAAATATAATATCAGGGCCGAACCACACATGGTGGGTCTAATAACCTTAGCTACCACAAATCCTCGGAGGAATAAACATCTCCGGATACATAATAGAGTCACCTCGGAGGGATGGAACATCTCCGGAATAATAATGTACAAATATAATATTCTTAGAAGTTACAATATTCAACACTCCCCCTTAACGAGAAGGATATTATAACAAAATTTGCAGGAGCAAGGAGTCGTCGACTACATCATAGATGATACATCTATAAATCATCGGAAGCTTTCTTCAATTCATCATCATCAGTAACCCAACCAGTTACTGGAACATCAACATCATCAGTATCGTCATCATACGATCATCAGCATCATCATCACATTATCATCAGCATCGTCATCACACGATCATCAACATCATCATCACACGATCATCAGCATCATCATCACACAATCATCAGCATCGTCATCACACGATCATCGGCATCGTCATCATACGATCATCGACATCATCATCACACGATCATATGCATCGTCATCACACGATCATCGGCATCGTCATCATATGATCATCGACATCATCATCACACGATCATCGGCATCATCATCATACGATCATTGGCATCGTCATAACACGATCATCGACATCATCATCACATGATCATCGGCATTGTCATCACACGATCATCGACATTGCCATCATACGATCATCGGCATCGTCATCACACGATCATCAGCATCGTCATCACACGATCATATTATGGGAAGATCAATCCTGCTCTCTTTATGACATAGGGCCATGGATGATACAATCCGATCAAGTTCCCGGATGGTCAGTCCTTATCTATTTAAGACAAGTCTCATGTCTAGGGACGATGCAATCCGATCATGTACATTTTGAACCCAGTTCATGGACAATGCAGTACTCACATGTACCTTTAAGACAAGTCTCATGTCTAGGGATGATGCAATCCTATCTTCAATTTTTGGAGACATCAGTCTACGGATCAATTCTGGGACCAAAGTATGGGGAAGATACAATCCCCTACCTGTTCATTCAGGACTTCATTATCGGAGACCCAGTCTATGGCTCAATTCTGGGACCAAAGTCTAGGAAAGATACAATCCCCTACCTGTGCATTCAGGACTTCATTATCGGAGACCCAGTCTACGGCTCAGTTCTGGGACCGAAGTCCAGGGAAGATACAATCCCCTACCTGTTCATTCAGGACTTCATTATCAGAGACCCGGTCTACGGCTCAATTCTGGGACCGAAGTCCGAGGAAGATACAATCCCCTACCTGTTCATTCAGGAATTCATTATCGGAGACCCATTCTATGGCTCAATTCTGGGACCGAAGTTGGGGGAAGATACAATCCCCTACCTGTTCATTCAGGACTTCATTATCGGAGACATCATGTCTAAAGCTGAATTCTAGGACCGAAGTCCGGGGAAGATACAATCCCCTACCTGTTCATTCAGGACTTCATTATCGGAGACCCAGTCTACAGCTCAATTCTGGGACCAAAGTCTCGGGAAGATACAATCCCCTACCTGTTCATTCAGGACTTCATTATCGGAGACATCATGTCTACGTCTCACTTTAGAACAAGTGTTCAAGGATGATACAATCCCTCTTCTTTCTCGGAGACACCTGTCTACGGCTCACTTTAGAACAAGTGTTCAAGGATGATACAATCCCTCTTCTTTCTTGGAGACACCTATCTACGGCTCACTTTAGAACAAGTGTTCAAGGATGATACAATCCCTCACATGTATCCTCATTAATACAGGTACAAGTATCCTCAACCATACAAGTACATTAATCAATACATGTATCCTCAAAAGCATGTATTCTTACTAATACATCTTATCATCAAAACATGTATTCTTACCAATACATATAACATGTAATCTCACTAATACATCTATCATCAAAAGCATGTATTCTCACTAATACATCTATCATCAAAAGAAAAATAAGTAAAAATAAGTATTCTAAGTATAAGAGTCCTAAATCTAAATATTTCTAGGTATCCAGGTGTAGTAAGCATGTAGCCTCATCATCGATCTTGCTTGTTGATGATACAATATCATTATCAATGACTATATTACTCCCCCTTTCGAGGAGAGTCCTTTTGAATTACACCAAGCTTGTCTTGGAAGTATTCAAATTTCACTCGAGACAGAGGTTTGGTCAAGATATCAAAAATTTTATCCTCAGTGCTCACATACTCGAGCTTGATAGCTCCTCTCTACACCATATCTCGTATATAAAAGTATCAGATCTCTATGTGTTTTGACTTATCGTGGAATACAGGATTTTCTGTCATCTTGATGCAGCTTTGATTGTCACACATAATCACATTGGGATCCATTTCTAAGTCAAACACTCCAGATAATAGCTTTTGAAGCCATACTGCTTCATAGCTGGCAGAGCGGGAAGCTATATATTCTGCTTCAGTAGTAATGAGGGCCACACTAGATTGTTTCTTACTGAACCATGAGATCATGGCAGATCCAAGACCATAACATCCACCTGATTTACTCTTTCTGTCTGAGACACTTCCTGCCCAATCAAAATCTGTGTAACCATGTAATTTGAGTTCATGACTTCCAAGATAATATAGACCAAAATCTAATGTACCTTTTAGGTACCTCATTACATGCTTTGCAGCTATTAAGTGAACCTTTCTAGGTTCTACTAGATACTGACTTAGGATATTTATAGCAAAGCATATATCTAGCCTGGTATTTGTTAAATACATCAAAGACCCAATGATTTGTCTATATAGAGTTAGATCCACCAATTCTGATCAGTCATCAACTAATAATTTCAAGTTGGAGTCCATGGGAGTGGCCATGGGTTTACACTCCAACATATCAAATCTTTTTAGAATCTCCATGGCATACTTAGCTTGATTTAGAAAGATTCCTTTTGGTTCTTGCCATACTTCTAGACCTAAGAAGTAGTGCATTAGTCCGAGAGCTTTCATCTCGAATACTGAAGAAAGCTTCTTCTTGCTTTCAATAATTTGTTTCTCATTTATATTTAGAAATAGATCATCTACATATAACAACAGTATAACTTGTTCATCATCCATCACTTTGATATAAAGATTGGGATCAGCTTTACTCTTGGTAAAGCCCATGCTTGTTAAGAAATTGTCAATCCTTCCGTACCAAGCCCTGGGAGCTTGCTTCATAATGCCTTTTTCAGTTTGCATACATGAGTTCTCCCGTCTTTAACCTGAAACCCTTGTGGTTGCTCTATGTACACTTCTTCTTCAATTACACCATTGAGAAAAGATGTCTTAACATCCATTTGATGTAATTTCCACTTCATCATAGATGCAAGTGCCATGATAGTTCTTATTGAAGTATACCTAGCAACTGGTGCAAATGTTTCTTCATAGTCAATTCCCTCCTTCTGAGAGAATCCTCTGGCTACAAATCTTGCCTTGTATTTTTCAATGCTACCATCTGCAGCATGTTTTATCGTGAAAATCCATTTGGAAGAAACCACACTTTTATCTTTTGGTTTGGGAACTACATCCCAAACATCATTTTTCATTATTGACTGATATTCTTCTGTCATTGCTTCTACCCATTCTTTCTTCTGAGATGCCTCTTCATAGCTAGTAGGTTGTTGATCCGCAAGATCACACATCAAGGCCATATAGTTGGATACTAGCTTTGGTTTGTTTCTTTCTCTAGTGGAGCCTTCAGGAGCTCCATATCTTTCAGCTTCTTGAATAATGTCTCTAGCCCATGCTGGCCTTCTTTTCTTAGATAAATCTGTAATAGGAGGTTCTTGTCGTTCCAACATGTCATGATCCTCTGGTGAATCATCTTTAGGGATGTGCACATCCTCTGTGATTCTAGGAGGTGTATCTTCTTCATAGATTTCTTCAAGTTGGCACTTCCTGGATTTCTTGAGAACTGCTTCTTCATCAAATGTTACATATCTACTTATTTCTATATGATGAAAACCTGGTATGTAAATTTTGAAGGCCTTGGATGATTCACAATAACCAACAAATATTCCCTTCTTACTAGAAGGATCCAACTTGGTTCTCTTTTCTTTTGGAATGTGGATGTACACAGGACACCCAAATATCTTAAGATGACTTACCTCAGGCTTCTTTCCTGTAAACACTTCTTCTGGAGTCTTGAAATCAAGAGCACTATGGGATAGTCTATTTTGCACATATACTGCTGTCTTAGCTGCTTCAACCCATAGATACATGGGTAGATCTTGGTCATGTATCATAGTCTTTACAACTTCCATGATGGTTTTATTTTTCCTCTCGGAAACCCCATTTTGTTGGGGATTGTAGGGAGTGGTTAGTTCCCTCTTAATTCCGGCTTCTTTACAAAAGTCTTCAAAGTCCTTTGAAGTATATTCTCCGGCATTATCTGTTCTGAGAATCTTGATTCTCTTTTCTGAGAGATTTTCTATTAGAGCCTTGAACTCTTTGAATTTTCCAAAGACTTCATTCTTACCTTTTAGAAAGTATATCCAAGTTTTTCTTGAATAGCCATCAATGAATGAAAGATAGTATTCAAACCCACTTAGAGAAGTGGTGGGCATTGGTCCACATACATCTGAGTGTATTACCTCCAAAATGTTCTTAGTCTTTGTTTCACTCTTTGGAAAGGGGTTCTTGACATTCTTCCCTTTCTTACATCCTTTACATGAGCTTTCATGATCAACCTTCAAATCTGGTAATCCTATGACCACCTTGCTTACATAGGGTAAGGCTTTGTAGTTAATGTGAGCTAATCTTCTATGCCATAGCTCACTGGGGCTAGAGGTTTCATAAGCAAGGGAAACCTCTGGATGACCCTTGAGCTTATAGAGACCTCCTTCTTCTTCACCAATGACAACTGCATCTTTAATTGATTTTCCTTTGGACCACATGAGTACTTGACCATCTATGAAGGCAACTCTAAAACCTTTCTTATCTAGTGCTGAGATAGAGAGTAGGTTCTTCTTCAATCCTGGCACATATAAAATTTCTTTCATCTTCAAGGGTGTTCCAGAATCTAGCTTGTAGTTTGCTTCACCAATCCCCTTGATGGGATATTGGTAATCATCTCCTAGAGATACCTTTTGTGGTGAAGAATTTTCTTCAATTCTTGAGAGAGTTTTCTTTTAACCTATCATGTGCTTTGAAGCACCACTGTCAATGAGCCATGTATCTTCACCAGGAGACATAGATCCAGAGAGTGCAGAAAATAGGACATATTCTTCTAGATCTTATTTCTTTACTTTATATCTTTTCCTTCGAGGCATTTCCTCTTCTTCTTATTCTTCTTCTTATTCTTCTTCTTCTTCTCCTTCTTCTTCTTCACTATCATCTTCTACCATATGTGCATGATGCCTTTTGTGGACAAACTTCTTCTTCTTCTTTTCTAGTAAAGTACAGTCTCTAGCATAGTGTCCTAGTTTAAGACAATTAAAACATTGGACTGTGGAGAGGTCTCTTTCTGAGTTTGTTCCTTTCCTTTTGAATCTATGAGAGGGTTGAGACCTTTTGTGGTTCACTTTCTTGAAGTGACCCCTTTTTCCTGTTTTGGTGTGGGTGGCCAAGGCTTGGTCATCCTCTTTGAGAAGAGCCTCTCTATTGGCTACCTAGCCTCTTCTTGAACACAATCCTCCCATACTACATCAAACTTCATGCTTTCTTTTCTGGCACACATGGTTTGTATGAATGGTTCCCAAGGTCTAGTGAGACCATTTAGAGCAGTCATCGCAAGTTCATCTTCATCAAGAGTATCACCAATGGCATCTAGTTGCTCCTTGATTTGGGAGAACCTTGAGAAGTAGTCTTGAATGGATTCTCCTTTGTGCATCTTGGTACTCTTCAACTGAGTCCTTAGGTTCATCTTCCTATTGATGTTCTTTCCTTCATACATTCTTCCTAGGGCATCATACATTTCCTTTGGAGTCTTCTTGGAGGCCACTTGGGGAATCAAGTGGTCTTTAATGGAATCAGCTATGATTCTCTTAGACCTAATCAAATCCTTCCTATGCTTCTCTTTGGCTTCATCTCCTTCAGGTTCTGCAACATCATCCTTGACATAATGAGCAAGATCATTCTCTTCAAGAATGAGACCAATTCTGTATTTCCATGCCCAAAAATTTTCTATACCTTCTAGCTTGTCTTCAAGCTTAGTGTTTGGAGCCATATTCTCTTGGGGGATTCCAAGAGACAAGAGATAGAATAGTACTTACCTAGAAACTTTAACCCTTTTAATTTTCCGGATCTTGGGACAGAATTTCTGGTTTATCGCACTTTTGGTAAAACTAGGGTTTGACTTTTCCATAGTTCTACCCAACCAAAAAGTTCGATCTAGGGCTCAAAAGATTGGTTTTGAGAAGGGCATCCAGCCATGTAATCAGAATTAAACAATACCGACTTTTTGCAAAAACAAATTTCTGGTTTATCGTACTTTTCGTAAAACTAGGGTTTGACTTTCCCGGAGTTCTACCCAACCAAAAAGTTAGATCTAGGGCTCAAAATATTGGTTTTGAGAAGGGCTATCCAACCATGTAATCAAAATTCAACAATACCAACTTTTGGCAGAAACCCTAATTTTCACCGGAGAGAGAGAGAGAGATATTCTTACCTTGTGAAAGATGTCCTATTTAGGCTAGCTCTGATACCATGTTAATTTTTAAACCAAATAGACTAGCAAGATCACTGAAAGAAACATAATCACAAGATAGACACAGAATTTACCCTGGGAAACCCTCATGGGGTAGAAAACCCAGCAAAGCTTTCCTCAATAAGATGATCAACCAAAATACAAGATGTGCTCCAAGAATCGACCTCCTTCTCCACTTCTTGTGCAGACCTCCCAGACAAGTGCACTACTTTTCTGAGTTGTGAGTGTGTATCGAATGAGGAGCTCTCCTCCTCTATTTATACTAGTTCTCGACTGACTAAAATCCCTAATGGGGCCGACCTCTCCTGGAGAAGTCTAATAACCCCTAAATATAATATTAGGGCCGACCCCCACATGGTGGGTCTAATAACACTAGTTACCACAAATCCTCAAAGGAATAAACATCTCCAGATACATAATAGAGTCACCTCGGAGGGATGGAACATCTCCGGAATAATAATGTACAAATATAATATTCTTAGACGTTACAATATTCAACATCATTTACGTTGTAAGGGTTTCTACTCTAGCCCCAAGTTTAATGATGGTGTCTTCGACATTTTTCTCCCCTTCACACTTGGGAATTTTTGCCCAAACTATCGACACTGTTTCTTTCAGTTTGCAGTTCCTTTCTTCGATATCAGACAATTCCTTACTGCTTCTTGCTGATTTGAGTTTCAGTTCGTCGAAGCTCTTTTGTAACTTGTCGTTCTGATCATATTAGGAAATACCTCTTTCTTGAATTTCTTCTACCACTTGCATGTGCAAATTGTGCAAGTCCTCTATTGGAAACATGCTAACATTGAGGCCAAAGTGCTCCAAGTTCCTAGCTGCTTCGGCTACCCATTCATTGGGATAAATGAGGTATGCCGGCTCAATGTGTGCCGATCGACGGTATAAGTTCAAAGCATGGGATTCTCTCTTTTCCCTGGTTGACCCACCTGTCCCCTCTGAGTCTGATTCTCGAACCAAGTCCTATTGGGCTTGTCTGATCTTCGCAACCATCATTTTTATGGATTCGACAATCTGCAGAAGCCTTACTTGTGCTTCTTCCTATGTTGCCTCTTTCGCAGCGCGCGTTTCTTCCCATATTTCCTATACCTTTGACGTGATGGTCTCACAGTCATCTTTGTGAAACATCTGCTGCAGTTTGGGATTATCACATTTCTTCTTTTTCCGGTGTACCTTCGTTGATCCCGCACTCTGTGTCACTTTCCTTTTTCCTTTATCCTGGCCTTCAGCCTGATCCTGCGGAGTCCATTCCTCCTGTTCAATTGTTATTCCCTTGTCTTGCAAGTCTACATCTTTGTCTTCCTCATAAGTGGACTTGACCTCGACTGGTTGTTCCACCTTCCATTCTGTTGGCAATTCTTCCATCATCTATTCTATTTTCTCAGCATCCAGCCGATAGAATCCTGGATACCAAATGTTGGTGTCTGTATCAGCCCTTGGCTGAATGTATGTAGGATGCATATCGGCCTTGAACCTCAACTTTGCTTTGCATGCATTTTTCACTTGTTGTGAAATGCGTGGTGTTCTCCAAATTACATTGCACAGTTTCTCATAATATGTATAAAACACCTCATTATTTTGTTGTTTCCTAGCGGGCTTCGCGTTTTCCCATAAGTTAGAAAAGCGTGACCCCTGGCATTCCCCTATGAAAACTGGAAGGCCTTGGTATCCATTTGGAAAGTGCAATGAGCACTAAAACCCAACAGTAGTGAAACAGACTTCCCTTTTCTTGAGTTTCTTGGACATCGTCCAAGAACTCGTTTAGCAGATACTTCACCCAGTTATAAGGGGTGTCGTTCTTTTCTTGTGAGGAAAGGAGCACTACTGCGGCTGGCACCTCTGCTGGTCAGCATTTCCTCAGTAGCTTCCCTGCTGAGAGTTGAGCTGTGAATCATGTGGCATCATCCTTGATAGGAGCTGTATAAAAGCCACATTTTCCCTTCTGCAGACAAAACTCTTCCTTCATTCTTAAGGAGATTTCTTTATCCTGTTTCTTCCCTACAAATTTGTTTGCAAGGTCTGCACCTCGCTTGTTAAGCATTGTGATGGAATAAATAAAATCGATGTTGATATCAATTCTCCGGTCCAACCATAGGTATCTCGAGTGTGTACATGACAACAATGTGCGCACTACTACAAAACGTTTCAGGCTTCTGTCGAAATGCGGGATGTGCAGTACGTTGAGCGACCTGGACAGTTTGAGAGCTTTGAGCTAGCCTTGAACATGCAGTGTTTCGGCGCCTGACTGCTCATCAACCTGGTGACACATATACTATTCCGGTTGAAACTGTAGGTACTTCTTTGGCTTGGACTGACTTCCTCCCATCAAGTAGTAATCTTGGAACTTGCAATCTTGCAATTTCCCTAGAAGGTTTGCTTCAACCTTCACCTGACTTGATATGGGCAGCAACGGAATCTCGTAGATGGAATTCTTATCAAGGCTAATAAGTGGTGCATTGTCTCGCCAAGATGGGATGTATTCATGCACGAGATGGATGGGTCGCTCACAAGTTGTGACTGGTGTCTGTGGCATTGGTGCATTTGCTGCCTTCAGCTCCTCCTGCTCTGTAGCTTGGTGCTTATCTTTTTTCATCTCTGTGGCATGCCTTGCGAAGCTCCGGGATGAGGCGCCCTTCTCCACTGCATGTTTCTGGCTAGGTGGAGACATTACTCCCTTCAAACCCAATTGTTTGAATATTTTTAACACTTCGTCGATGGTGACTAGTTTTCTCATTCACTTGTAGAATGCTTGGATTTCTAAATTTGAAAGCTCTAGATTCACACACATACAAGATAGAAAATCACGATAAAACCTGCAAGTGCTTAGCTGATGACTATTTATAGATGTTGCTACCCTGGAATGTGTCGATGAGCCATTACTAGGTCAATCAATGTCTTGTTCTTTGGCCAAATCTCCCCTGAGATCTCGGTCTTTTCCACCAATGATTATCTCTGATCCAGTGATGTTTCTTTAAATGTTGAATGCAACCGGTGTCGCGAGGATGTTTAATCAGTTAAATCAGGCATTAACTGCCAATTCTACTTGCCGGATCTCAGTGAGATCTCGGTCATTTCATTATTTATTATGCTCGAATGGGTAAGATCTTCTTTTAATGCATGATCTTGTCGGTGCCATCATTTTCGATAACGGCTCACTAACCGACCGACAATTGTGGTCCAGTTATCTTTTTCTGTCGTGATGCGCTGGCGGTTCTGATAAAAGATTCTTGTGTGGTTCTTTTTATGCACGTATGATTTTCTTCAAATTTAACTTCACAACTACGCTTTCAACCCAAGCTTCGCATCGCAGCTTCTAGTGTATACTCTAGATCTGTTTTGTTTCATTTGATCTATGCGGCTACATTTGGAACTTCGCAACGGCACGCTGCTACTTTTCTTTTGTTTTTCTTTTCTCTTTCTCTTTTTTTTTTTGCGCGCGAACTTTACTTCACTGAGGGTTCTGTGAAGTAGGACTATCCCGGTAGGGTTTTAGTCTACTTCCATTTATCATTCCTAGTAGATTTTCTCCATCCAATGTGGCTAACTGAACTGCGCCACCCTTAGTAACATGTATAACAATATATGGGCCAAGCCAATGCATTTTAAATTTTCCTGGAAATTTCATGAACTTAGTATCATACAGGATGACAAGGTCTCCTACCGGAAAGATTGTTTGCTTGATATGGTGATCATGCCATGTTTTTTCTCTGTCCTCCTCCACTTGTTGGTGAAATCCTGCAATGATGTGATCCTCCTCCAATCCAACCAAGTGTAGAAGCCTCTCTTACAATGTCTTTTCATGTGCCATGTTTGTGAATGCAGTAATCCTCAAGCTTGGTACTATATACTCCATACGAATCGCAGCTTCCTGTCCATAGACCAACCTGAAAGGTGTATGGCCTGTCAGTTTCTTACAAGTTATTCTATATTCCCATAATACAGTTGGTATGTGCAGATCCCAGTCGTCTTTGTTTGTGTTGAATACTTTGGTCAACGCATTCTTCAGCACTTTGCTAAATGCTTCGATAGCTCCATTGGCTTGTGGATGGTACGGTGTAATCCTCTAATGATATATCTGAAATTCCTCAGTCAGTGATTCAATGGTTCTGTTCCGTAAATGAGTTCATTGGTCACTCATTAATATTTTTGGGCATCCAAATATGGTTAGGATATTCTCAAAGATGACCTGCATGGTGGTAACTGCGCTACAGTCCTTTAGTGGTTTAGCTTCTTCCCATCTGGTGAGATAATCCATCACGGTTATAATATATCTTGCACCAGTTCTCTTCCCTTGTGGGTTAATAGGTCCCACAAAATCAATAGACCATTTTTCAAATGCTTGTAAAGTCAGTTCTATTCTTAACGACATTTCATCTCTTCGCGATGGCTTTCCATTTCTTTGGCACACATCGCAACTTAGTCAATGTTCCTTTGAGTCTTTATGGAGTGTAGGCCACCATAGCCCTTCTCTTAATATCTTCTGCACAGTAGCTCTTCCTGCGTAATGACCTCTAGAGACACCTGAATGTTCCTCAGCCAAAATAAAGGGCTTTTCATTCTCTAGCACACAATGGCACAACACTTCATCTGGTCCTAAATTGCATAGTTGTCCTTCTATGATGGTGAAGTCTACTTCTTTAACTACCAGTTGCTTCTTCTGCTGTGTGGTGAACTCCATAGGTGCCAATCATGTAGTCAAGAATTCTACAATGTCTTTGTAATAATCATTTGAAATCTGTATGGCAAATAACTGCATGTCAGGTAGATTGTCTTCAAGATTTGTGGGTTCTTCTCCTGCCTCAATCCTTGAGAGATGGTCAGGTCCTAGGTTCAATCTTCCTAGTTTAACAGTAGTTTCAAAATCATACTCATGAAAGATTAGTAACCATCTGCATATTCTCCCCCCTAACACTGGCTTATTGACCAAGTACTTCAGGGATGAATGGTCATTGTACATGGAGAAGTGCGCACCCAACAAATAGTGCTTGAATTTTTGCAGTGCGTAAACCATAGCTATACCTTCTCTTTTTGTGTTTGTGTAGTTCTTTTCGGCTGAAGATAACTTTCTGCTTGAAAATGCAATGGGGTGATCAATACCCCCTTCACCTGGTTGAGCGAGCACAATGCCCAATGCTATAGATGAAGCATCAACATGTACGTGAAATGGTTTATTCCAATCTGGAAAAACTAGGATATGTGCAGTTACCATTTTCTCTTTTATTGTATCCAATCCCTTCTCGTATTCTTTGCTCCATATGAACTGCGCTTCTTTCTTCATAAGTTTCTCGATTGGTGCGGTTATCAGGGCATAACTCTTGATGAACTTTCTGTACTGTCATGTATGTCTCAGTGTTGTGTAAAGTTGATTTACTAAATTTGGCGTTGCTAGATTCACAATGACTGCGATCTTCGCAGGATCAACCATCAGACCTTGCTTACACACAATGTGTTCGAGTAGAATCCCATATGGTACAGAGAAAATACATTTCTTCAAATTCAACGAGATTTGATGTTGTCTACACTTAGCTAATATCATTCTGATATTTTCATAATGGTTCTTCAGTAAACCAAATACAGTCCAATCATCAAAATAGACTTCTAAGAACTTATGGATAAAATCCTTTAATGCAGCCACAACAACTCTAGAAAATATAGCAGGTGCATTTTTCAAACCAAATGGCATAACTGTATATTGAAATGAGCCCCATTCAGTGGAAAATGTAGTTTTATGTCTATTTGCAGAGTCAATTCTGATCTGATGGTACCCAGAGAATCCATCAGTGAGTGAGTAGGCCTCATTTCCTCCAACATTGTTTAGTACTTCATATGTAAATGGAGTAGGAAATGGGTCATGTAGCAAAGCATCATTATTATTCCTAAGATCCATGCAGATTCTGATTTCTACTTTTCTTTTGTTGTCCTAGATAACCATAGGGCTTATCCATTCTCATTCTTCCACTGCCTCAACGATCCCTGCATCAAGCATCTTATCGATCTCTGTCTTGACTCTTTCTTTGTATCTGGGATTCAATCTATAAGGCCTCTATTTGATAGGCTTTGCACTTGGCTTGAGAGGTATCTTCATGACTCCCAAGTCACCCAAAATTCCTTTCATTTCAGAGAAATTTGTTGGAAACAAATCCTCATATTCATGTAGAAGGTCTATGATCCGCGCAACTGTTTCATCATCCCAGCAATCCCCAATAAATGCAAACTTTGGCTCTTCAGTTGTGCCAATGTTAACTTTTATTTTCTTGACAGGGCTGCTCATATATGGAATTTCTAATGGAGGTCCTTCCACATCGCGCGCTCCCTCTGACTCAAGTATATTGATATTGCGGGGATCCTCCTCATCGCTCTCCTCCTCATCTTCTTCATATGTGGAGAGGTTATAACATTCAAGGGCATATTCTATCTATCTTGCCCATTCTGGTTGCTTGTTCACAATTTCGAGTCTATCATTAAATGTCTTCTATTTGTTGACCTTTAATCTGTACTTGGGCATTCGTCTCTAAATATCCTTTCTTTGATAATCTACAGAGCCTCATTTATGGTTGGGCATACATCTTCAAAGATGAAAGTTCTTTGGAATTTCGCAGTCATGATAGACCAATCTGTTGTTCCTCTACGAAGTTTTGCGTTTGTATACCAGTTGTTTGGAATCTACTCTAATGTATGCACAGATAGATGAACCCATTATGTCTTTGGTCTGGTTATCCATGATTTTGAATAGATCTCTATGTGATCCCTTGGAGTTGTTTGTCCATTATACTTTTCTATTTTCAGTGCGGATTTCTCTATGAATCTGATTTGCATCATGTTCTTGCACTGTTCCTTTGTGGTCAGAGTCTGCTTATGCACGGTCCACCATCTGGAAGGTGTAGTGCGTAGTGCTATATCCAATGCTGGTATCCGATGTTCAGCTGAAATTGATACAATATACTCTTGCAAAAATGTATAGACGTTAGTTAAGCCATCATAAGTGGGGATTGGACTTACCTCTGTTCCAATCCAGTGCAGTGATTTTGTGATCTGCGCACCTCTCCTTGTATATACTTTGTGCATTTGGATTTGCTAATTCTCCAATCCTACATCGGATTCTGATACACAAGAACTGTCACAGCACCAACTCAACATTCCATTAGCCGTAGGATTGATATAGTCGGCGTGGTTTGCTGTCATCTTGTACATGCGATCAAGGTCTTGTGTTCTGCATTCTTCTTATATTGGTTCACTATATCTTGGTCCTTGTAAACGGTCCAAAGGTGCGATGACCCTAATATCTACCCCTTCAAATATCATCTTTTTTCTCTTCATATTGATGATCAGGAGGTTATCCATCGCCCAGTCTATCCCCAATAATGCTAGATATGGGTTACTATCATCGATGATATCAATAACCTTGAAGTATGTTGAACTTCTTACTCCATCAATGTCCACAAGTATATTCGAGAGTCTTCCGAATGGAATAAATTTCTGTTTATTAGCTAATCTCAACTGGATAGGTGACCATGATAACCTTGGTTTCCCCATCTGTTCCCATGTCTGCTTGGTCAAGACATTCAATTCGGATCCTAAATCAAGGATGATCTGGTCCATTTCATAGTCTCCAATCTGTGCACTTAGCCTCATTTCTCGGCTTGTTCTCTTATGGATTTTTATGTGGTGAACTGCGCTATGAACATTACTCGTGCAAATGCGTTGTTCCTAGTGGTTTAGTAAATTTTTCATTTCCACTAAAGCATATTCACTTTTCAGCAACTTCATATAGCTCCATAAGAACTGTGCAACTAAAGTCCCTATTTTTCCTACGGTACATGTCTGATCATATGCTGTTGGCATATCCTTCATATCCGTTGTTTCACTTCGCAATGGGATTCTTGGTGTCACAGGTGCTGGTTCTTTGAAGGTCTCCCTTGCTTCTGTGAAGAATTCTTTGTTTCTTTCCAGATTGAAAGTAGGTGCTTTCCCAGTTTCTTTTCTTATCCAAACCCCTTCAGTAGGTATCTTCTTAGCTCGGTGTTCTCCAAAATTCGAGGCTTCTACTTCTTTATCTCTTCCTATCGTAATACCACTTCGCGTCACAACATTAATATTTGGATCTCTAGTTCTTTTCTCTACTGCGATCATCTGAACGTCTGGGTTCTTCCCTTCTTGTCTCTTCTCATGCATCTTTGCTTGCAATATTGGGCATGCTTCAATAACATGGTCAAAAGACTTACAATATCTACATGTATTACAGGGATTGGTACAGTCTCTGGATAGATGGCCAGGTTCACCATAGTTATAACATATCATCTGACCTCTTCCTCTTTCTTGGCCAGTATTTCTTCCTCTTCCTTGGAATCCACCACGAACTCTATATGCGCCTTGATCATACTATGCATTATCATTGTGCTGCGGTGTTTCTTCTTGAACTCTATAAACATCATGCTTCTTTTCTATCATTAGTTCATATGATCTACAGTTGGAATCATCATGGCCAACTGACTTACAGAATGTGCAATATAAATTCTTGGGTGCTCGCACATACGTCTCGATTAAGTAACAATCTTCAGGTCGATGTCCTATGCATCGAAAAATTTCACAACATGGTCCTTGCTACTGATTTAGTGGATTTGGTGCTCCACTATCTAAGTACTATTTGAAAACTGGACAGTGTTCTTTCGGGTTTCCTTCTGCTTTACATTTTGTACACCAGACTTCTTCTCTGATTTCTTTTCCTTTCTTAATGTCTTGTAGTTGTAACGTTAGAGTTGCTAGATGATTCTGGATCTGTACCATGCCTTGGCTGGTCTCTCCTATGGGTGAAGCTACCAGCTTCTTGGAAATCTCTAAGGCTTCTGTCTATGAAGCCACCTTCTGCTGCATCAACGACAGTCTGATATGGGGCAACATCATAGCTATGAACCACTCTTGCTATTGTTGCGGTGTGATGTCAAAGCTTACTTGGTCTAACAATGCTTTAAACTTCTGATCAAATTTCCATATTGTTTCATTAGTTTTTTGCTTAATCTCTTTGAGTTCTATTATACATTGTGATTCAGACTTTGGTTTCATGAATTCTCTTAAGAGGGAAACCTTGATGCCCACTAGAGTTCTATTCTATCCAACATAATATTTCATAAACCAATTTAAGGCTCTATCCCTAAATGTAGTGACAAGTTGTGCTTGCTTAACAACATCATCCTAGACTTTCTTCACGTTCCACACGGCTTCACACAGAAACAAGTGTTTCTCAGGTTCTTCTAGACCCGTTCCTTTAAATATCGGGAGTTTTATATCATCAATCATTCTCCTTCTAGGTGGTGCAGTGTTCTATGTGGTGTTAGGGATGCTACTGCGTGAAATGTTTTGAGTACTCACTCCTGTGGTGTTACTAGTATTGATGTTCTGAAGGGTAGGAGTATTATCAATTGGAGGATTCTGTGGAGTGATGGGCTGATAGGTATCTACACAAGGTGTTTCACTATCAGGATCAACTTGTAACTCAATGTCTACATGAATTTCATGTGCACTAGACCTCTTTTATGCACTAGACTTATATCTTTTTCCACTTCTTAAAGTATGAATATGTTCTTCTGTATCACTGTCGTTAGCTCTGAACATTACAGACTCAAAACAACTAGGATTATTACTGCATTCTTAAAACACCTTTCTCATCTAAAATCATTTTGATATATAAACTTAGAATTTCCATATACTTACCTTTGAATCCTTTGAAGAAATCGGCTTCTCTTACACTGTAGGACTTTAGGGTGTCCACAACAAACTCTGTCACAAATCCATTGAGAATACTGTCAACCCAAAAGTCTACTGCTCGCGCAAATGGAATATCTATTGCTTTAAGCCTCTGAATGAGATCTAGTGTCCACTCAATAGGTACTCCTTCCTGGAAACAGTTCTTTCGCTCTGCGAGTCTTGATAACCACTCCTGCAACGCGTTTCCAAAGGATACAAAGAAAATTTCATAAATTTCCACCCACAGGTATCTTTGCAACCATTTTACGTCAGAGAGATGCGGATGCCTATTGTCTTTTCTTGTAAACTCCCTTTCTGTCTTGTCCACCGATTTCCATATTTATGTTTTCTCTGGATTCCAATTTTTGGTGCTCATCACCAGTTCAAGCGCGAAAATGAAACCATTTTTTGGCTCATATAGTGTTCTTTAACTATTCAAAACAAACCCATGTTTTGCGCGGTTCAAGGAACCAACAAAACCCCTTTTCACGGGCCCTTTCGGCAACAGTCTGCGAGCAGACTGAGGTCTCACCCGAGGCGAAGTTATGGGGAGGTTGTGGAATCAAGTTTCCACATCCGAGTGATGCGCGCTTCAACGGAATGGGGGACTGTGCGAAGTTTCACCTACTTCACGGCTGATACTTATGCGATTGTGCATCCAGGGATTGCACGGTTCGGAATGGATACTAAAAAACAAGATAGTGCAACGGGGGTCTGTGGTACCTCTTTAACAACCACACATATTCGATAGACTTTACTTAGAGTAAAATTAAGCATTAACAAGCATGTTAGACTGTAAACCTTGCATACTTATACAATACGGTGAACTACATTACAATTGTGCACTTTCGGTGTTGCGCTTCAAGGAATCGCACTACACAGACTTCGTTGACTTAAGTGTAACCCAATAATCACGTATTCATCATGTTCGGAAATACTTACGCATTCAACATTCACTCATATGCGTTCAACACTTAGCATATTATTCCTATCATTCATTCTTCTGGAGAATACATATGAAATCAAATATACATATACTCATAAACAAGAACTTAACCATTCAGCAAAAGCAAATACACATTCAATCACACAACACAAGGATTTAAGGTGGTTCACCCCCAGGGTGGGAGATACGTCCATAGGAACTGTTGTTTTATTATGAATGGGAAGGGTTCATTAGTTCCAGTCTACGCACTCGGCTACAGACTCTCTTCTCTCTTTTGTAGGTCTCTGCGCATGCAGCTGCAGAGTCTCTTTACAATAGTCTCTCAATAGATATCAACACAACTGAATGATAGTCAAAATGAAGATTAACCCTTTCCCTTACAAAAGATTCACTTTTATATATATCGTGCCCTTAGGTCACGTCTGTTACAAGTCATGTGGGTGAAAAACCCTAAGGTTACCCAAAACTAGTGCGGTTACCCTCCACCCTTCCTATCACAGATGACAACTTGCTCCACTCGCTTCAGGCCACCTTGTTGGGCCACTTGTGGCTCACATTCCCTTCTGACAGCCGTATTAATCATACAAACGGTTATAACTGCATCATGGCGTGTCACTTTCCGTCCCTTTAGCCTTGTTGTCATTGTCGACCTGTGGCTTAGCTTCCAATGGTTTTCCACCACTCCGGATTACAAGTCTCTTTCATATACCTCCACGCTACTCTTTACCCAATTATCGGGAATCTTGAAGTCGCTTACCCAAAATAGCTGTTGTGCTAGCACTGTGCATCAGCATAACTTCGCACTGCTTACTGTGCCTATATGACTTCGCACTTCGGGTTGTACCATTGACAAAACTATGCCATCTAAGATTCGCAGTCCGAACTACGCAATTGTCAAAATTGTACTTCTTCAAAAGTGTGCCAACTTGGGCCATGCCCAATAATTATGCTCCCCATGGAGACACACTTGGTCTTATATATTCTTTATCTATTAATTCTTTCAATTGTAATTTTAATTTCACCAACTCAGGTGTATTCATTCTATAAGGAGACTTTGAGGCAGGCACTGCTCTTGGTACCATCTCAATGGTAAATTCAATATCTCTCCTTGTAGGTAATCCAGGTATTTCCTCTAGAAAAACATCTTTAAATTCATTAAAAAGAGGAAAATGTTCCAAACTAGGTTTTGTTTTATCATTATTATTTTCAATGATTTGCACAACAATAAATTTACATCCTTTCCTAGCACAGTTTTTCAATTGCAAAGCAGATATTTTCCTAGTAGGACTTTTTTAGGAATCCCTTTAACAAGTCTATTTTCACTATTTTCATCAATACAAGTGAATGTTTTCTCAAAGCGATTCAATATAACTCTATGATTTTATAACCAATCCATGCCAATTAATACATCATATGATCCTGATGGCAACATATTTAAATCTACTTTTGTAATCATATCTTGCATATAAATTTAACAACTAGAAATAAAGTTGGTTACCTTTCTTTTTTATCCTGTGGCTAATTTCACTAACCACGACTTTTCAAAATAATACTTTTTCATTTTATATAAATCTACTAGATTAGGAGATATGTAACTTAAAGTAGATCCAAATTATAATAATATAGAAATAGGTTTGTCAAAGGTCTTACCATCAAATTCGATCATTGAAGGTTGACAATCTGCTTGATGATTGTCCAAGGCTACGCTTATCTTCGGTATGTTCCGAGCAACCTCTCGAACTGTGGCTTCTTCACAGACAGTGTGAATATTTCCATTATCCTTCTTATGAGGAAAATAACGATAGAAATGACTCTCCCCATAGGCCCACCACTGTAATGGTTCTCTTTTTACTTCTCCTTGTTTCTCGTTAAAAATATTTTCTTTATACTCAATTCTTATTGGTTGTTGTTTATCCTTAAAAGTATTCCTCTGAAAATTTCTATGCTTATTGAAGGGTTTGAATTCTTATTCCCTTCTTTTTTCTTGAAATTATAAGTATTTTCATGTTTACTTTTAGACTAATCATAAGTTAATTTGGCCTTCTTCATTACTTCATATAAATTTTTTGGGTTATTAAACTCTAACCAATCTTTATAAAAGCTAGGTAAACAACTTAGGAATCTTTGAATTTTAGGTTTTTATTCATTTAGGTAAGGCACATATCTTAACAAGGATAAACATTTAGTACATAAGTCATGCATAGACATTGATCCCAGTACTAACTCATAAATATCCTTTGCCTTCCACTCAAATTAATACTCTGAGAGGTATTCCTTTTTAAATTCATTTTTAAACAAGTTCCAACTTACTTTTCTATCATTGATTATTTTTTCTCTTTTAAATTCCTTTCACCAAATCTCAACCTTCCTTAATAGATTGAAGATGGCCATTTTTCCCTTCATAGAGTTGGAATAATTGTTCATAGTAAAGTACTTCTTCATCCCAGATAGCCAAGCCTCATCTTATTCTCCATTTTTAACTTCACCGTCAAAGGTAGGAGGATTTATATTTTTAAATTCTCATGTTATCTCATCTTTATATTTTATGTTCTTTTTTCGTCTACCCTTAGAGTCACTACTAGAATCTTCCTATTCACTAGTTATAGGGCTTTCATCAGAAGAAGAATAGTCAAAGGATGAGTTTTCTCCTTTAGGCTTCTTTTTATTTTTAACATTAGTTATCTCATTCAATTTAGATAGTAAGGCTTCATTTAAGTATTCCTGGATTCTCAGTATCCTCTCATGTTCAGTTTTAAAGTTCATCAGTTGAACTTGTAAGTTTCTTAATGTTCATAAAATATCATCATTAACTTTGTTATTGTTTGGTTGATCCCCATCATTAAGTTCGACCCAAACAGGTGGGGTAGGGGATTGTCTTCAATCTATTTCTTCCTACAGTTAGTAAAACAATTTCTTCTATACAAATAAGAATAAGAATACACAATACATCATTAGTTTTCTCATAATTTAAATGGACACCATAAGGCCAACTGCCATAAACTAAGCTCTAATACCATAATGTAACAACACTAGATTTTACTAAATTTTTTAAAATTAAAACTTGTATTACACTTAATGTAAGTAATATAATACAAACTCCTTTGATACTAAAGGAAATATATAACATTCCGAGTGACTTTAATATTTTATATATATACATATAAGCATGAAAGAAAGGTCATTTCTTGCATCTTGAGAAAAAATAACATCATTTGTGGATTTCGTAAAAAACTATCAACATTTGTACTCTCTATACCTTATGCTTGAGATTTATATAGAATGCATTTTCTTTTCATATGCTCATATATAATTATTCTTTCTATAGTCATTAAAGCATAACTACTTATATATTATCATGGAAAATTAATACAAGATAATAAATGAAAGAATATAGAGAGAGAGAAACACACATACAAGGTATTTCAACTGCCATTGGAACTTAAAAATATTTATTTATATTTAACACATAACCACAATGTATATGTGCATATATTAAATACTTATCATAATTTCCCAAATAATCACATATATATAAATATATATTACTATAACCAAATGTCAACTTTCTCACCTACCAATCTTCGAGGTAACAACTATTCAAAACATTTTAATTATATAATAACCTCTCAGCAATTAAAATCAAAATAATTTGAAGGACAAATATATACATAATAAACCTTTAACAATTATGATCAAGTAATTGCAAATAAGTCGAATGGTAACCTTCCATATCGACTAGCTCTATTTACACATAATCATATATATACATAATTATATATATATATATATATATATATATATATATATAAAAGTAGCACTACTTTATGCAAATATATAATTCAATAAGTAAATCCCCATTTATAATTTATAATTTTAAACAGTTGTTAATATCATTAACCATGATTTAATATCAGTTGTGGAATAGTTAACGTATGAGGGTCTAATCATAATATTATCTCGACCCACCAAACAAAACGAGTTTAACTGAACAAAAGAGAAATACAACGATTCAAACTCAGTGGGTTATAATTTGCTACCTTGTAGAATGAGGTGCGAACTTTTAGTTCTACACTCTGGAAAAAATATTCAACAATGAGAATCGCGTTGAGGATGATAACCATTCTTAAAAATATTCAAATTATTTTAATGGAGCGGACTTTACAAATGAGACATAAGTTCTGCCAATCTCAAGAGTGGTGAAATTCAAGTAAGAAGAACAGACTTTGGTCGACTGTAAAAATGTTAAGTGAGTGAGCCGATCCAATTAGAAGAGATCCCAAGCATGGAAACATTGCAAACTGAATCAAGAAAACAGAGTCGGCGCAAAACCAACACTCAAAGAAAGCAACGTCACACACAACAAGACGGCTACCTGATCAGTCAATCGAAGAGGTAGACAGAGCAAACATGCAACAAAATGACTACTTGATCCATCAATCGAAGAGATAGATAGAGTAAACACGCAACAAAACGAATACTTGATCCATCAATCAGAGAGATAGACAGAGCAACCTACACAACAAGTGTGAAAATGTTGGCATGATTAATAAGAAAAAATATTAGGTATGGAACCATAGTAAATAAGATCAATATATAGACAAGCATCAACGTAAACGATGCTTGGAAAACAACCAATCAAACAAAATAGAAAAAGAATAGATGGCATAAATTCGATGTGAATCCTAACCGGAAGAAAGATTTATTGAAAAGATAACTCCAGATTAACAATAGTTATGGCTTTAAAGTGGAAATTTCCACAATCAACTTCCAAAAAAGAAAAGATAGGACTACACAAGTTTCACAAGAAACTAGAACTGATACATCATAAGCATGAAATCCTAAAGAAAGTCGACGTCCTCCCTTAAAGTGATTAATACGCTACTTACATAAGCTATTCCTTGAAAATGAAACAAATAGAACGAGTGATAGCCTAGTGTCACCTACCCAATTTTTGGGAATAATTATTTCCTACTATTATTCTTTTTGCAAAAATATTTTGTGTTAAATTATAATTACAAGTTTGTAATTATGACCAAGTAGGTCAAAATTGAATGTAATGACTCATTATTATTATTTAATAAATGAAAATGGGAGACAAACACTCAAGAAAGTTGTTACAAGAGTATCCACTAGCCCACTAGGAGGAATGGAAGCTGCTGGAAGGATTGGGATAGATGGCACTATTTGCACTCTACCATTAGTTGTTGGTATGGGACAAAACCTCCTAATTTTGTGGCATTTTCCTCTCCAGGTGGAGAGAGGTGAGCAGGAAGCTCACTAATGACCAGTTAATTACAAAAAACCTAGGCAGTCTATAAAGGGCAATTCGAATTGAGCAGACAGCTCTTACAATGTTTTCTGCAGAAACAGTCCTCGTGCTCATCAGGTGATGGCTAAGAGATTTGAATATGGGAGGCTATGGAGAGTGCAAGTATAAGTCTGCAAATGTTATGAGAAGGACAGTCCATAGGTGTTGGTGCTGATCCCATGGAATTACTAATCCTGTAAGGCTGCATATATATAAATTTTCTTGCTGCTGCATGTGGAAGAAGTCCTAAGCTGCAGAACCTTCTTCCTCGTGGTGGATCAGTGGATAGGCTTGGGGATCCAAAGGCAGACATCTTGGCTGTTTTGGAGTAGGTTGAGTGGAACAGGTTTCTTGAGTGATTTGTTCCTCCCATTACCCTCAGGTTCTATTCTCCTATGTTTTCTTTTTCAATTCACATGAATTATCTCAGAAAATGGTTTAGTATTATTATTTAATGATCCATAGTAGAAAATGTCAAATCCTAGTTAATATAGATTTGCTAAACCGATAAAATGACTCCTCTGCATTTTTCCCCATGCGTGGAGCTGCATCATACTCCAATATAGAGAGGTAGCATTAAATCTTCCTAGCTAAACATGAAACCTTGCATGCATCTAAATATCTAAACAAGGGTCCACCCATGCACAGACTATGTTATCATCCATCTTGTATTTTAGCAGCTGTAGATTAGATCTATAAATGTATTGTTTTACTATTTAATTTTGCATGCCGAAGCAACTTAACAGAAAATAAGTATGGCAGTAGATTTTTTTTCCTCAAGGTGATCATGATGTTAACAACTAGAGTTACCGATCTTTGTTACCTATTTCAAAGAAAACAATAGTATGCATTATGTTTAACTGTATTCTCATTATTCTTCTATCTTCTTATTGCTTTAGAATCTGAATGATCTGATATGAATTTTGTCTCCATTGTATTATATTGTACAGACAGAAAGAAAGCTACTGTGTATTGTATCCTTTCATCTCAGGTCCAAAATGGATGAATACAGGAATAAATAGCTAGAATAGAAAAACTGCATATTCATTAGCACTCAAATTATTTGACGATTGCAATGTTATTATCTTTGTTTCCTGAACTATCAACTGGATATGATAAAACTTATACCAACTTATTAACATCTAGGGAAAACACAAATTTATTAAATTAACAGTTTAAATTGTAATATCTCTACACCCTAGCTGGGATCAATAGGGTTTCAATACATTATTATTTATAAACATTAAACAGTTGCCAAAACAAAGGTTTCATCACCATAGACAATTAATTGCAGAATCAAGAGTCGTTGTTCTTATTCATTTAAAACATCATTATAGACATGTAGATTTCATTCACATCGATAGCTAGGGTTTAAACGTTATCATTTATGCCTCCAAAACCAACCATTTCCTTTCTTTCTATTTCTCGGCTTATAGCCACTTTATAATTAAACAACTGAAAACATGCCTTTCGATCCTTGGATCTAAGTTCAAGACTGAAGAAATTGAGCAACACTTATGCAGACATAAAACCCAAATTATCTTAACCAGCTATTAGATCCAGATACAAAAACGAGAAGACCCATTTACCAAACATAGTCATTAAACCCTGAATATTATCCTTTCCATTTACATAACAGTAGTTACACCCTACAGTCGCCGCTATCTTTTGGTGGACGTTCCTTTCGAAACACCACGTCATTTATACACATAGCAAATATTGAAAATAAAGTTACTGTCAACATATCTCCTCATGCATCAACCCAGAACTACTCAAACGATAAGACATAAAACATAACGATGCAAGACGGTTTGCAAACACAAGGGTTCGACCCTGCTAAACTCGCCGATGCTAGGCATGGCCAGCCACATATTTTAAAATTTTACATCACCTATTCTACCAACAAAACTCAAAAACTGAAGGTTTCCTAATGCTGCAAGCGAGACAAAGCCACTTCAACGAAGGCATGCTACCAACACTTGCCCATCAAGTCCGATTCCAGGAGAATCACTAAAGAGGGATACCACCGAAGGTTACTGGTGGGTTCGCTTAAGATCTCTTCCTCTTAAACTATTCCGGCACCCTGTGGAGTCACCAAGGATCACCTACCAACAACCATGCAACAAGTTAAGCATCGGATCATGAGGTAGAAACGCAAGCAACAAAGAATAGTGGGAAAACCTTTGCAACGAATTCATTACCTTATTTGTGACAGAGTTGTTGATGTAGTGAGCTTCCATTCACTGTGAAAGAGATGCACCCAGTTCGAAGACCACGATGAGGGATACCTCCCAAAGACTTCCAACTCAAATGAAAAAAAAAAACCAAACTTACAAGCTACGACAACGCCGACACAAATGCACTCATCCCGCCTGTAGGTTACCACACCACCATTCCATATTTTGCTTCCATGAATAACTATAACTCGCAGACCTAGAGTTGCTACCGGTCTTAGGATTGAGCCCAAGGGAGGCTAGAAAAACTAGCAAACCTTAGGTGCCTCTCGGTCGGTTGGACTCACCTCCCAAGCCCTACCACCGAGCAAATGACCAAGAAACGTTAAGAAGAATCCATAAGTTACGTGAGGGTTCGGCTTATCCCAATACACAACGATCCATGGCGGAGATTCACCCACTTCAAGCCACATTGGAAGGTGGCAGGTGCAGCATTAAATGGCTCATCTACCTTCCAAGACACGGAGTTGCCATATCGGATGATAGCAAGGTAGGAGGCTGCTACAACTCAGCAATTGCCAAACCTCATCACGCCGAAACTTCCACATAGACATGCACGTAACATTATCCCTAACATGGTGGCCAGGAACTTTAATTGCAAACAAAACCATTTATTACACCCTCGATTTGTTTACAGGCTTTTTGTAGGGCCATCATTCCACATGCCAACCCATATGAATCAACGTTAAAATTTTCAACATGTAAAGTTTAGCAATGTATAATGATCAACTGATAGCATATAACCAAAGTCTCATACGATCGATATAACCAAATTCGAAACATAATCATAGCATATGAATATCCACTAAGGTCGCGAGCAACCATACGACATGGTTTCACTCCGCCCTTCTCATAAAGACTTTTATATAAGTTCACTATAGGGCTCGTGGTAAGCTCATAAAGCTTGTCCACACCATAGTTATATGAAAACATCGTTAGGGTATGGTGCCACCCAAGGACCCATTGCATTCATTGCATGGTTGGGTGTTAATACTTAAAGAGTCACCATTTTAATTGCCTAGGCAATAGAGTGTAGAACCATTTTGTCAATCTCTCCATTGTATGACTTAATACCTCGCGACCTTGTCATCAACCTGTCACTATCATTATTATAAAAATAATTACCTAACAGCCGCGAGGCATTCATGGAATGACCTTATGTAAATTCATCAACACTTAATCGAAACATTCACAACAAACCCACCCTAAAATATGCGTCATCTGCAGTCTTGCGAGAGACAGGTTTATCCTACAGAATTGAAAGGAGATCATACGTCCTATAGCATCAAAATTTATAAAGCAGTTTTGATCTCTATCAAGGTTATTAAACTCTTTGACTTTTATCGCTATTTCTTACCTGCGAACCTACGCATGAAGGCCAAATGCAATGTTTTAGCGGAGTCGCTAAGTAAGCCTCAGGGCACCTCGTGGGACCCCTTTCATCATCATGTAGAAAATTTAAACTGTCAGCAATTGTTAAAGAATTTTTTTTTCCATTACGTCATAAATTTTTAATCATTCCAGCATACGAACAAAGTACATAATCATCAATTGATTTTCATGGCGCCATTAAAAGACAAAGGACACAATCATTAAAGTGTTCCTACCAAGTGACACTTTTATTAATTACTAAATATTGATTATTATTATTTCCGCATTTTACAATATTAGCCCTTTTTTTGGCGAATTAAAAATTTTTAAATTTTTCTGAAAATATCGGGATGTTACATGTGGTATCAGAGCTCATGTTCGAACTCTAGGCCTAAAGACGGTCCAAGAAACACACAAACAAAAAATTTATGACTGTGAAAATTTTCACTAACCCAAGTTTAAATTATATTGTCCTATACAAAAAAATTTCTTTGATTACAGATATGGAAGGATCAGCTGAACACATAAGGGGCAGATTTCCGCCAAACAGCCCCGGTATGCAATTCCAGGGCAATCGGGGTAATGATTCGTAAGAATTATTACGTGCTTTTCATGAATTAAAAGCAGAGATCCAGTTAATAAAACAGGACAATGAAAGAATCCTACAGACACAGGAAGAATTGAAGCAAGCACTATTTGACCAATATCCAAAATATGAATAGAACTTGGAACATACTTTTGAAACTAAAGAGCTATCCCAAGAAGGGAAGAACAAACAAACCGAAACAGCTGAAGAAAATAACAACTCAACATCATCAAGAGCTGCCAAACAACCACGTAAAAAGAAGCATAACTACTCTAGTGATAGCAGTGAAGGAGACTGTAAGCCAAAAAGAAAAAGGAATCGATAGTATGAACAGATATCTAGTGAATTCAAGAAAATCAAATCCCCAATTTTCAATGGCAAGACAGAAAAAGGAGAGACAGCAGAAGCATTGTTGTCCGGCATGAAAAAGTATTTTCAGATCTACGACTACTTGGAGTCCTTGAAGGTGAAGATGGCAATTTATAATCTGACTGGGAAGGCAGATATTTGGTGGCAAGACCTTAAAAGGATAAAAGTTGTAAAATACCGAGATGTGAGTTGGAGTACTTTCAAAAGACACTTCAAGAATAAATTCTTATCTGAGCAGTATTATGAAGAAAAATTCAAGGAATTTTATGATCTGAAACTGGGAACAATGAATATGAAATAATTGAACAACAAGTTTTTAAGTCTGCTAAGATACGTGCCATATATGGTGGAAGAAAAATCGAAGGTCCAGAGGTACCTAAGTTGTCTACCTTTCCACATCAAGGACAGGATAAAGTACGATAACCCTAAGACCCTAGAGGAAGCCATGAGGAAGGCCACCTTTTTCTTTCTCCAAAATAAGAGAAGAGAAGGGTTACCTAGCTGGAAAAACTCAAAACCTAGTAACTTTGAATAGAAAAATAAGAATTTTAGATATGGCGGCAATTCCAATTTTCAGAAGAAAAATTTTCAGAATCAAAAGTTTCAGCAGAATAGAAATAATCAGTAGCAGAAATTTACAGCACCCAGAAATGTCCCCAATGTTGCCAGGACCAATGAACAGAAGCCACCTATAAAATGCTTTGAGTGCCAAGGGCCCCATTATGCCTCAGACTCTCCCCTCAGGAAACGGGCGGCCAATCATATTCACTCCATACAGTCTGAAGCTATTGTAGGAGATGTGACAACAGAACATGGGGGGTTCACTAGTGAGGCAATATCATATCACGTCCATTCATATTGGGGGGTTGAATACTCTTAAAAACCTCAAAAATATATTGCCCCGTATTAAGGGGTCAAGGGGTTTTTTTTATTTGACATAATAATATCAATATTGGGGGTTATTTTATTTGGGAGTGTTGAGGAATAACCTCCAAATGATGGGATGGATTCATACGTCCAAATCATGGGCTCAATTCATACCCACCTAAGACTTAAGGACCTTCCATTTTTATTTGATATTGCTTATGATCCTAAGTTTTGAATAAATTTGATAATAGTGTACCAATGATAATATCGATGGAAGTCTCTTTGGATTATTGTCCTTGAGCAATGTAACATTTCGATAATTTCATAAAATTTTAAAAAAAAATTATACCATCATTAAATGTTAAAATTGTGATTGCGGAAGTAATAAATGCTTGTTAAGGCAGTATTAAATAATAAAGTCATTAATGTATATAACAATTTAACTACTATGTCCTTTTAACTAATGATGCTTTAAGACAGTGATGTGTCTTACCTCTTTAAAAATGATTACGACACTAATTTGTTTGTAGTTGTAATAACTGAAATTTCAAAACAATATAAGACGGATTTCTCCTTGACAAGGTACTGACAGTTTTAATTTTGAGATGATGATGAAAGGGTTCCTGTGAGGTGCCCCGAGACTTACTTAGCTAATTAGCTAAAGCATTTGTACCTGTCCTTCTTGCGAATATTCGCAGGTAAGGATAACAATGACAAAACAATGTTTAAGAGTATTTATATTTTCCAATTAGTCGTCTTATTTGGTTAAAGAAATTATAAGTACCTCCTTGTTTCAGGTATGGAATTCTATCCAAGTTCTAAATGTATTATTTCGAAAAAAATACAAGTTGCAGAAATTAATAATATTTAAACAAGGTTCAAAAGTACATTATCTTGGTAGAAATATCTATGCTTAAAAATCTTAAGATTAATTACTAGATTTGAAGAATGAATTGCTAATATGATTCTGCCAATATTTTCCAATTCATGAAATCTTTTACTACCAGGTGAAATGATTGATGGACAAATTCAATTTGAACTTTATTCCTTTATTATAACATCAAGTTTCACTTACTATTTCAATGCTTGGTATTTTGTTTAAGATAACTATGGTAGCTTCTACTTTCTCCATTTATAATTTATATATATATATGGATATAGTCTTGATATTTATAAAGTCAAAATCATATTTTATTTAAGAACATAATACAATATAAGTGTGGACCCTTTTTAACTATAGGGTGAACCATTCTAATGTGATATTGGTGCATTATTATACCTGCCAAGGCGGGTATATAACAATTGGTTAGGTTGCAATTTTTTTTTTTCTCACAAATTTTTTTTCTATAGTTTTCAATAGTTTTTAAATAAATATAAATTTAATTTAATATTTAATATTTGAAAATTAAAAATTAATTTTTATAATTAAAAAAATCAAATTACTAATTCGTGATTGATTAAAACTGATGATTAGACTAATTTTATTTGGTTTAAAAGATAATTGTAAGAAATTAAAAAATATATATATTAAAATTTAAAAAATAGCTATTATTCTCGTGATTGCCACGTTTACCACCTCGTAAATGAAGAAATGTACTATGTATCCTTGTCTTGAACTTAATGATTCCTAATATTTTTGATTCTAAATTCACCCGTTAATTCTTCCACCCAGCATACCGATTATTGGCATGAATTTTGGCACATGCATCGAGATCGGATTATTGGCATGAATTTCAGCAATAGTTTTATTTAAATTTGGGAAGGGAGTTGATCGATGTGGTCAACAACGGTACATAAGTTTAATGCATTAGTACAAAGTAAAGAGTTCCTCCTCGCTGGATCCCGATTCCCAACGAGCCAGCCCCACAATAAGCATCGCATTTATGGTAAAGGACTGCATCGACCAAAAGTGTTAAACAATGAACTCATTTCATTTTTCAAATTTCAACTTTGCTCATATATCAAAGCAAAATATATCTATTATTTCCCATCTAAATTGTGTGAGCATTGGCATTTAATACTATCATCTATCTGGTTGTCTTTTCATGCATACTAGGCATGCAAGGTAGCTTTATTGGTCATGTTTTCATTTATAACCTTGTACCTTACCTCGATCAAGGAAGCAATGGTTTTCTCCTTTGGGAAGCATCCTGAAAGTTCATTGTTATCGTTTGGTCATGGAGGTCTTCGCTCTCCAAATCTTGGTGGGCTCGAGCTTGTTTAAGCCTTCTATAAGTTGGCTATCACTCAAAATGGTTGTTTTGTTTTTCATTACTATGTATTTATCTTAGTCGTGATCTTATGAGGGTGTTATCCATGGAGTCTGTCTCGCTGCAGGCTTTCATGAGCATCATGGAACCATCTTCTATTGTTTTGAAGGTAATGTGTAATGTTTCATTATTTGTTTCAGTCTATTAATTGTTTGGATGTTCATTTATCATTTGCATATACTATTAACTATAATGTTCACTATTGTAGGTGGAAACCTCCTTGGGGTCGAGGGTTTGCAGACCTGAGGAAGATGAGAAGAGTTAACATGGGTAGGCCTCCCCTTCCTTGGTCTGAATGCTCAAAAGTTTACTGTCAGTATTTGATTCCTTTGTTTATATTACACTTCCCATATTGCTTGACATTCTTGCAAAGTACAGCTCATACCCTAGTCATGGAAGCTTGATTTTATGTGAAATGATTTGTTTGGGGTTTATATAATGCCCAGAACTAATTTATGGCTCACCGACCCTTGTAATATTTGCTCATGGAGTTTAATAAAACATGTTATAGGGATAGTAAATACCATTTTGGATTCTTGTGTGATTATATGTTATTATCGTTGTTTATATTAATAACAGTAGGATTGTATTGCATTTCATTTTGGTTCTACTTCTCAAGCAGAGCCATCGTGCTCCGTCCTTGTTATTTTGATGGCTCCTGTAGTTTATAATTTGAGTGTTGAAAGGTTAATCCTATTAACTCATTAGTGGTTCAAGAACAATTTTACTGTGCTAACCCTTTTTGTTTGCATGCTATTTGTATTAAAAACAAGACTGTCATTTTCATTATGTTAAAAGGATTTGATTCCTGCATTGTTTGATCATATAAATATTTAACTTTTTGATATATGTTCGCCCTATCCCTTTGGGATTCATTACGGCCTTGAATATTTTATTATTTGGATTATTTCGTGGCTCTACAAGGCAAATAAATTTCTTTACACAGTTATTATGTGTTAATATTTTTGTCTCCTTGCTATTTAATAGTTAAACGCCCACTGTGGGCTCGTTCTTTTGCATATATATTTACATATAGTCATTTGTTTGTATTACAGCTTTTTCCAACATACATTAATGTATTGGTTTAATGGAACGATTTGCATGTTTTACATTTAGAGTTTGGATTATTTGTTTATCAAACCTAAGCTTCGTGCTATGAGGTCGTGGCTCATTCATAGCTCGATCCTCCAGCGTGTTTAAGCGCGCGCACACATATATGTTTATACGAACTCTGTTTTGGAATGTGCTTTTACAGGCTTTATATTTTAAAAAATAAAAAACAATTTTTAAATTTTGGAAATACAAAATTCTAATTTCTGATTTGAGGAAAGTTTTGATGGGGCAATTTTTTCCTGCTTTTCACATTATTTGTCAGAAATAAAAATTAATAAAAAAGAACTAAAAAACAAAAAAATAAATATTGACCATCCAAATCATGTGAGCGTGGGCTGATCCAAATGGAGACTTTAGAGCCAATTGTCATATCATACTTTAAACCTAATTAACACCACAAACATTAATTCATTGATTTTCCTTTTCCCAAGTGAGGCAACGGTGGTTGCACATTAATTTTGTCTTCGCTCTTTTCGATGCAGGGAAGATAAAACATCCCAACTCCCAAGGCAGTGGTTGCTTGCATTGAATCTGTTTTCTCTTTTCATTGTGCAAATCTATGTTTACTCCATAGAAGTTTATACCTTAAAATTTTTGGGTGGATTACAATTTAGATTGCGGTACGATGACACAAGTAAATTGGTTTTTATTGGCGTAGTTAAAAAATTATAAAAAATAAATTTAAAATAAATAATTATAAAAAAATTCGAGAACTAGTATAAAAAAGAAGTACACTAATAGAGATATATATCTTAGAATTTAGGGTGGACTATTATTTATGCTTCTCCTAGATTGAAGGAGGGTAGGATAAGTGTACAACCCATTTAACTAAACAAGCTAAATGAGGCATAAACAACCATTTGCTATGTGGTGTTAAGTTGAGTAGTTCAAACTAAAATGAAAATCCAAGTGTTTCAAAATAGTAATTATTTTAACTTTTAACTTTGAATTGTATGGTGATCATAGCCCTATGCTTATACTACTTATTTCACTTTTTAATTTCATTTTTTTAAAGGTATGGAGTACTAGGTGTCACTTCTCTCTTACTTATAGTCTATTTTTTCGTAATTATTTTAACTATTAGCTTTGGATGTGAATAACTAATACATTGAAATATTTCTAAAAGGCAGGTATAAGCATTATTATTGTTTTTGCATTTAAACGGTTAGAAATTTTCGCCTCAAAATCCCATCTCAACCTTGCTGGTAGTATGTAGAACTTCCATTATATTAATATTTTGTTTTGAAAATGGAATCAAAACAAGTTTTCTAAATTATTTCCATCTTAATTTTTACTTTGGAATTATATACAATTATTAATTAAATTACTTGTAAACTATTTTCTTTACTTATAAATTATTTTCAAATGACAGGTATAAGCAGCTTTGCTGCTATTTTTACTTGTTATAATAAACAACTTTTATATGGTTTATTGTAATAATATTACAATGTACCGATACTATTTTCTAACCTAAGTTCTAACTATCTAAATCTTATTTGCATGCGATTATTACCAATACAAACTTTTGATTTATGTAATCATGCATTCGATGGTTAATACCATAGCGATGAAGCGATATACAATGCAATCCTGACCTTACTCTATGTATTGATAATGAACGACATTACACCAAGCATTAAATACGACACTGGTAAGGAAGTGACGGTTATTAATGTCACTACTGCATCGATCTGACAGGTTGATGGTGTCTCGTCCAAATATTAATGGTTCTGAACCAACTCTTTAGTGGAGTGTAATGCTGTCTATCCACGTTGTCAAACCACGTGAAGCCTGGTTAAAATGTGACTCACGAAATCGAACTATGCGTAGTGAACAAGCAACTCTCCTTCGAACTGTACAAGGGATTGACTCCTTGGCATGCAGCATTGGCATTGTCGTAGCTGTTACAATAAATGAGGTATTTATGTTATGGTTGCCTGATTCTCAAAGCATCAGGTTGTCACCTTCTCGCTCGTCGATCATAATAGATCTGGGTCGTTGAATGATAAACCATAAATTCTCGTTGTAAGTAATGATGGAGGGTTTCTCAGTCTTCACTTTCACGTTTTGGAGTTAGAGTGTGAGGCCGACACGCTGCAAAAACTTAGGGTTAGCAAGTTTGCTTGGAGTTTGAAACCCGCAACCTCTGCGTTATTTTAATGGTGTTTTGCAGACCTGTAAGTGAATGCTCAGTAGTTGATACCACAACCTTGGTGTGGTTTCTATTTCAGGGTAAAAGTCTATTTTTACAGTGCTGGGGTTGGATCTTTGGCCTTTCCACTCAAGGTAATACGTCTCTATGTTCCATCATTGAAATTTGAGTTTTCATAAATCCTTTATTTTGATTCATTCTAATTTATTTAGATGTATGTTTCACTTGCAGGGTCAATCAAAGGTCTAACATCCAAGCTT
Source organism: Larix kaempferi (assembly GCA_027924585.1). Classification (NCBI taxonomy): domain Eukaryota; kingdom Viridiplantae; phylum Streptophyta; class Pinopsida; order Pinales; family Pinaceae; genus Larix; species Larix kaempferi. Next base: position 12,153,163 of record BSBM01000469.1, read on the forward strand.
GTTGGACAAATGAATGTCGAGGACTCCGTCGTCCTGGTAAGTCTCGGGTTCATCCATAACTCTGGACTCGTCGGAAGTTAAAATGTTTTGTATTACATGATATAAAATTGGTAGATTGGTAGGTTGTGGTGTGAAACATTTGCAATTATCATATTTTCTAAGCATTGCACTAACAATTGGACTATCAGTCTTTTACATTCTTTGTTAATATGTTGATCCCTTGACTAGGTTTTGTTTTATGCATTTTTCCTTCCCCGGTACTTTATTTCTTTGGGTGTTCCACTCTCCAATGCTACAAATTGATCGGTCACCCCTGCAATCCTAGTGGGATCATTGTTAGAATTATACTATTATTTTATTTAGCATCGTGTTTGCTTATACTAAGATGTGGCAGGGCTCCTGTTTGTTACAACTTGATAATATGATATAAAGGGGGTGTTAAAAATGGGTTGATAAAAATGGATACCTACAATATCTAGTGAAACTAGGGGTTTTCTTAATTGGAAAGGCATATTGGGAGGGGGGTTCAACAATACAATTTTAGGATGCATTTTCCAATATTTAGTGAAATTAGGGGTATTATTTAATATCATGCGAACGATCGTGCTATGCAACAAGTTCATTGAGTGAACCCCCCGTGCAAGAGAAGTACCAAGAATTAGTGCAGGATTGGACAACCGGCAAGCAGAACACCAAGTCTCAATGGTGGAGGTCGAAGGTATGCTGCAAAACCACCCTGTTTTTATTTTAATTAACCCTAGTGCTAGTCTAAGTTATATATCACTAGTTGTTGTAGAAAAACTTAATTTGAAAATAGAGAAATTTGATAAATTCTGGTTAGTTAGATTAGTGACAGGAACCAAAAGGAAGGTTTCTGATTTTGTGTAAAGTTGTGCTTTATCTATGAATCAACTAACAACACAGGTTAAGCTAAATATTCTTCCATTAGGTTCATATGACATCCTAATCGGTATGGATTGGTTAGAAACCCATCGGGTCATTCTGAACAGTTATGAAAAAAGCTTCAATTTCCTGGATGATGAAGGAAAGACAACAGAGGTAAAAGGCATCCCTAGAAAAAACATCCGTTCGGCAGATTTCAGCCACACAAGTAAAAAGAGCAATTAGAAAAGGGTGTCAGATGTTTGCTGTGAATGTGGTGCATGATGAGATAAGTACTAAGGAGGACAAACTAAAAATGGAAGACATACCTGTCTTGCAGAATTTCCAAGATATTTTTCCTGAAGAGATCCCAGGCTTACCTCCCAAAAGGGACCTGGATTTTACTATTGAATTAATACCTAGCGATGTACCAAGTTCTAAAGCTCCATACCGGATGAATATACTGGAGCTGAATGAGTTAAAATCTCAGCTGAAGGAGCTGATTGATAAAAAATATATAAGACCCAGTGTGTCCCCTGGGGGAACACCGGTCATTTTTGTTAAGAAGAAGGATGGTACCCTAAGGCTTTGTATAGATTATCGTCAACTGAATAAAATGACGATCAAGAATAGGTACCCGCTGCCCCACATTGATGATCTCTTTGACCAGCTACGTGGAGCGACAGTGTTCTCAAAGATCGATTTACAATCAGGATATCATCAGTTCCGTGTGAAGGATGAATACATATTCAAAACAGCCTTTAGAACTCGCTATGGACACTATGAATTCGTTGTCATGCTGTTTGGACTAACTAATGCACCTGTTGTATTTATGTGCTTAATGAACAAAATTCTGCACAAGTACTTAGATAAGTTTGCAGTTGTGTTTATCGATGACATTTTGGTATATTCTAAGAACAAGGAAGAGCATGATGAACACCTACGTATCATTCTGGAAGTTCTGAGGGAACACCAGTTGTATGCAAAATTCAACAAATGTGATTTTTACAAAGACAAGATTCAGTACTTGGGGCACATAATCTCTGAGGAATGGATTGCAGTTGACCCCGCCAAGATAAAGGCCATTAACAAATGGCCAGTTCCTAAAGATGTGACAGATGTGCGATCGTTTATGGGCATCACTAGTTACTATAGAAAATTAATTGAAGGGTTTTCCAGGATCGCAAACCCCATGACGTCGCTACAAAAAAAGGGATAGAAGTTTATTTGGGACCAAAAGTGTGCATACAGGTTTGCAAAATTAAAAGAATTATTGACCTCAGCACCTATTTTGAGGATTGCAGATCCTAATTAAGATTTTGTAGTATGCACATACGCATGCAATGATGGACTAGGAGGAGTCCTAACGCAGGAGGGACATGCTGTAGCATACGAATCAAGAAAACTGAAAATTCATGAGAAGAACTATTCCACCTACGACCTAGAATTGCTAGCAATGATTCATGCCTTAAAGATGTGGCGTCACCACCTTATCGGCAGAAAATTTACCTTGATGACTGATAACATGGGGCTGAAATATTTGTTAGATCAAACAAATTTGAATGCCAGGCAAGCCAGATGGCTAAATTTTCTGAGTGAGTATGATTTTGAAATTCAGGACATTAAAGGGAAGGAGAATAAAGTGGCCAATGCATTAAGTCGCAATGCAAGAACACATTTTGTTTCAACCATCAGCACATCCACAACAGATTTGGAGGAACATTATTTCGAAGGAATCAAGGAGGATGAGGAATATAGAAAATTACAGGAAAGGACAGCAGAAAACAACTCTAAAAATTTTGTAATAGATTTCAGTTTGAAGGAAAATGGCTTACTACTATACAAAAATAGATTGTACATACCAAACGTACCAGCAGTAAAAATTCAGATATTGGATGAGATGCAGAAAAGCCACTATTCTTGCCACCCAGGTTACCAAAAAACCATCACAATGCTAAGGAAGGAGTAGTGCTAGCCCAGGATGAAGGATGAAGTAGCGGAGTATATAGCTAAGTGTTTTGACTGTCAAAAATTGAAGGGGGAACATCAGCATCCCACTGGATTGCTACAGCCCTTGCCTATACCCAGTTGGAAATGGGAAGTCATAAGTATAGATTTCATCACTGGGTTACCAAAGAATCAAAAACATCACGATTCCATCATGGTGTTAGTAGACAAACTTAGCAAGGAATCCCATTTTATCCATGTCAAAACTACCCATAAAGCCCCTGATATTGCATAATTTTTTATGAAGTAGGTTTTCCGACTACATGGCATACCCAAGGTAATAGTTTGAGACCAAGATTCAAAGTTCACAGGTAATTTTTGGAGATCTTTGTTCAAGGGGTTAAACATGACCTTAAATTTCAGCATTGCATTCCATACACAAACATATGGACAGACTGAAAGGGTGAACCAAATATTGGAAGATATGCTCAGGCTGTATGTTAAGGATCAACCTGGTAATTGGGAAGACTATTGCATTTAGCAGAGTTTGCGTATAATAATCACTACCATGCTTCAGCCAAACTTAGCCCATTTGAGATCCATTATGGAAGAAAGTGTAACACACCAGTGTCATGGAGTGATCCAGTTAGCAGGGTCACCTTAGGGCCCGAATTGTTGCAAGAATTAGAATCGATCATGAAGCAAGTACAAGGGAATCTTAACGCTGCCCAGGATAGACAAAAAATTCAAGCAGACCTTAAAAGAACTCATAGAGAGTTGCAGGTTGGTGAACATGTTTTTCTTAAGGTAAGGCCGAAAAAGAGCTCCTTAAAATTGGGAAGCTTTGCCAAGCTAGCACCCAGGTATTGTGGTCCTTTCGAAATCTTGTCCAGGGTTGGTCCTGTGGCATATCAATTAGCCCTACCTTCAAACCTCAAGGTCCATAATGTTTTTCACATTTCATTTTTAAAGAAATATGCGCATGATCCTACTCATGTTGTAAATTGGAATAATGTTCACGTGGAACAAGGCGGCGATTTTTCGGTGGAACCAGACTATATTCTCACAAGGAAAGGAACTCTACTCCGGAACCGCACGGTTGGCCAAGTAAAAGTGTAATGGAAGCACTATAGCCCAGCAGAGGCTACCTGGGAGTTGGAGAGTAGTATGCGAGCTGCATACCCAACTCTGTTCCAGGAACACTCAATGAGTGAATAAAGCAACATCGAGGACGATGTTGAGGCTTCAGGGGGGGTGTATGTCACCTACCCAATTTTTTAGAATAATTATTTCCTACTATTATTCATTTTGCAAAAATAGATTGTGTTAAATTATAATTACAAGTTTGTAATTATGACCAAGTAGTTCAAAATTGAATGTAATGACTCATTATTAGTCTTTTTCCTGACGGTGATCATGATGTTAACAACTAGAGTTACCGATATTTATTAGCTATTTCAAAGAAAACAATAGTATGCATTATGTTTAACCGTGTTCCCATTATTCTTCTATCTTCTTATTGCTTTAGAATCTAAATGATCTAATATGAATTTTGTCTCCACTGTATTATATTGTACAGACAGAAAGAAAGCTACTGTGTATTTTATCCTTTCATCTGAGGTCCTTAATGGAGGAATACAGGAATAAATAGCTAGAATAGAAAAACTGCATATTCATAACCAATCAAATTATTTGACGATTGCACTATTATTATCTTTGTTTCTTGAACTATCCATTGCATATGATAAAACTTATACCAAGTTATTAACAGCTAGGGCAAACACAACTTTATTAAATTAACAGATTAAATTGTAATATCTCTACACCCTAGCTGGGATCAATAGGGTTTCAGTACATTATTATTTATAAACATTAAACAACTGCCAAAACGAAGGTTTCATCACCATAGACAATTAATTGCAGAATCAAGATTTGTTGTTCTTATTCCTTTAAAACATCATTATAGACATGTAGATTTCATTCACATCGATAGCTAGGGTTTAAACGTTATCATTTATGCCTCTGAAACCAACCATTTCCTTTCTTTCTATTTCTCAGCTTATAGCCACTTTATAATTAAATAACTGAAAACATGCCTTTCGATCCTTGGATCTAAGTTCAAGACTGAAGAAATCGAACAACACTTACGCAGACATAAAACCCAAATTATCTTAACCAGCTATTAGATACATATACAAAAATGAGAAGACCCATTTACCAAACATAGTCATTAAACCCTGAATATTATCGATTCCATTTAAATAACAGTAGTTACACCCTACAGTCGCCACTATATTTTGCTCGAGGTTTCTTTCGAAACCCCATGCGACTTATACACATAGAAAATATTGAAAACAAAGTTACTGTCAACATATCTCCTCATGCATCAACCCAGAACTACTCAAATGATAAGACATAAAATAGAACGATGCAAGACGGTTTTCAAACACAAGGGTTCGACCTTGCTCAACTCATCGATGCCAGGCATGGCCGACAACATATTTTAAAATTTTACATCACCTATTCTACCAATAGAACTCAAAAACTGAAGGTTGCCTAATGCTACAGGCGAGACAAAGCCACTGCCACGAAGGCATGCTACCAGCACTTGCCCATCAAGTCTGATTCCAAGAGAACCACTAAGCAGGGATACCACCGAAGCTTACCAGTGGGTTCGCTTAAGATCTCTTCATCTTCAACTATTCCGTCACCCTGTGGAGTCACCAGGGATCACCTGCCAACAACCATGCAACAAGATAAGCATCGGATCATGAGGTAGAAACACAAGCAACAAAGAATAGTGAGAAACCCTTGGCCAACGAATACATTACCTTAGTTGTGAGAGAGTTGTCGATGTAGCCAGCTTCCATTCACTGTAAAGGAGATGCACCCAGTTCGAAGACCACGATGAGGGATACCTCCCAAAGACTTCCAACTCAAATGAAAAAAAAAAACCAGACTTACAAGCTACGAAAACGCTGACACAAATGCACTCATCCCACCTGTAGGGAACCACACCACCATTCCAGACTTGGCTTCCATGAATAACTATTACTCGCAGACCCAGAGTTTCTACTGGTCTCAAGATCGAGCATGAGGCAGGCTAGAAAAACTAGCAAACCCTAGGTGCCTCTCGGCCGGTTGGCCTCACCTCCCAAACCTTACCATCGAGCAAATGACCAAGAAACATTACAAAGAATCCATAAGTTATACGAGGGTTCAGCTTATCCCAATAAACAATGATCAACAGCGGAGATTCACCCACATCAAGCCACGTTGGAAGGTGGAAGGTGCAGCATTAAATGGCTCATCTACCTCCCAAGCCACGGAGTTGCCATATCGGATGATAGTAGGGCAGGAGGCCTCTACAACTCAGCAATTGCCAAACCTTATCACGCCGAAACTTCCACATAGACGTGCATGTAACACTATCCCTAACACGGTGGCCAGGCACTTTAATTGCAAACCAAACCATTTATTACACCCTCGATTCATTTATAGGCTTTTTGCAGGGACATCATTCCACCTGCCAATCCATACGAATCAACGTTAAAAGTTTCAACATCTAAACTTTAGCAATGTATAATGATCAACCGATAGCATATAACCAAGGTCTCATACAATCCATATAACCAAATTCAAAACATAATCATAGCATATGAATATCCACTAAGGCCACGAGCAACCATAGAACATGGTTTGACTCCGCCCTTCTCATAAAGACTTTTATATAAGTTCACTATAGGGCTCGTGGTAAGCTCATAAAGCTTGTCCACACCATAGTTATATGAACACATCGTTAGGGTATGGTGCCACCCAAGGACCCATCGGATTCATTGCATGGTTGGGTGTTAATACTTAAAGCGTCACCATTTTAATTGCCCAGGAAATAGAGTGTAGAACCATTTTGTCAATCTCTCCATAGTATGACTCAAGACCTTGCGACCTTGTCATCAACCTGTCACCGTCATTATTATAAAAAGAATTACTTAACAGCCCCAAGGAATTCATGGAATGACCTTACGTAAATTCATCAACACTTAATGGAAACATTCACAACAAACACACCCTGAAATAGACATTATCTGTAGTCATGCGAGAGATAGGTTTATCCTACAGAATTGAAAGGAGATCATACCTGTAGCATCAAATTATAAAGCAGTTTCGATCTCTATCAAGGTTATTAAACTCTTTGGCTTTTATCGTTATTTCTTACCTGCAAACCTGTGCATGAAGGACGAATGCAATGCTTTATCGGAGTCGCTAAGTGAGCCTTGGGGCACCTTGTGGGACCCCTTTCATCATCATCCAGAAAAGTTAAACTATCAGCAATTGTCAAAGAATTATGTTTTCCATTACGTCATAAATTTTCAATCAATCCAGCATACGAACAAAGTACATAATCATCAATTGATTTTCATGATGTCATTAAAAGACAAAGGACACAATCATGAAATTTTTCCTACCAAGTGACACTTTTATTAATTACTAAATATTGATTATTATTATTTCCACATTTTACAATATTAGCCCTTTTTCGGCGAATTAAATTTTTTTAATTTTTTGTGAAAATATCGGGATGTTACACCGAGGGATTAAGAAAAGAGAGATAAATATGAGTCAAAGGATAATCATACAATTTTTTTAACCGGTTACAACTACCAGTGAAGATGATGATATAGCCATGTCAAAACATGTCAATAGAGGATCGACAACAATTCAACCGGTGAAGATACAACAATCTATCTCCTTTAAAGAGGTTCAATTCGACTATCATGGTTGTGTGTGTGTGTATATATATATATATATCCCTGTAATATTCGTTGACTTCCACTTTCTCCATGGTTAGACGTAGTACTTTTAATCCATTATCGATTTTACATAGAGAGTTCAAAATATTCGTTACATTATTGACCAAAAGTAGAATACAACACATTAATAATACATTTAACCGATTCTATTTTCACTATGACTGCATGAGGTTCATAAAAACATGAATGCCCAATCCGTTTCATAAATACTCAAAATATTCTTTTATGTGCAAATGCCTAAATAAAACTTAATATTATATAAATTCCAAAGTAATCATTTATGTGCAAATGCCTAAAGTACTCAAATGCATTTCTAAGTAATGTTCTAGGTGCAAACTTATATGTTTTTATGCAGTTAAGTTTAACAATCATTCTCCCTAGGACCCTAGTGCCACACCATTGGGCTTCCTCGTTCCTTAATTTCATTTCCCTGACATGGCACCACTCTGTCCGGTCCAGTCATTCATAGTTTCCCTTCTTCGGCAAGGTACCACATCGTTTGCTCCTTGCGTCCACTCTTTCTGTTCTTGAGAAGGGACCGCATCGTTGGGCCCTTCTGCCGTCATGCTTTTGTTTTGACTTGCGGGAACTTCATGTAGGGATTTTAGGAGCCGTTACCTTCCATCCTCCGTCTACACACTATTAGGGACTAATGGCATTGAGGAGTGAGTCCATTCTCACTGCACACCCCCCAACTCGTACGTGACCAGCTCCGTTGTGGCCCACCTTGTACGCCCTCACGCTTTCATCTTGAGCAACCGAATGAGTGCTTATCTGCTCATGCGTGGTATTCTGTCGAAAGTTGACATTGTGGTCGCTCTCCCTTTGTGTGATTTATCTGTACTGTATGACCCTTCATATTCCTTTGTGTATCCATCAGTGAACCATTTCACCTGTCGCTACACACATTTCTCACAAACATATATTAGTAGTATTGTCCCTCAATAATCATCATTTGATTCATAAATGTGCTACTTCATTAAGCATTTAGAATTTAATCAAACATTACTCATTCATCTAATCAAACATGCATTTCGTCAATAATTACTTTCTTCATCCTCATCACATGATCAATCGCGTAGCTAGTCATTAAGCATCATTCATTTTCCATAATCATAGTTAATCGTTGAACACGTGTAATCATTCATTTACATCAACTATCCAGATACACATACTCAAAATAACACCAAAGAGTTATTTTATTAATGTTTCAATCAGTCGAGTCACTCAACAGGTGCCCTCAATTTCTACAGTAGTCTAGGGGCACTACATACACCCCTAGTTATTTAGAACTTTGTCACAAAGTTCAAAATAAGTGCGGAAAGCTATGATGCATCTTAGTTGCATCCTCCCTAGTCGCAAAGCTAGGACTCTCACTGTCCCACCGCACTTTGACTTGATCAATCAAGGATAATCATTAAGCAAGATGTAATCAATCAATTATCCTACTCCACACATATCATTATAATTCATTAATTCATTTATCAATTATTGTCATCATTCACCTCTTCAGGTTTTCCTCAATCAATAAAGACATATCAAGGTTCAAGAGACCACCTTATTGAAGTTGTTCAATCGGGTCACTCGACAAGTACCCTTAAGGTCCACAGTCTTTTAGGGGCATTACATACACCCCCTCATAAATAGAACTTTGTCCCGAAGTTAATTTAATTTTTATTTTTTTTCATGTACTTTCGATGCTAGGCTTTATCTTTCTATTCTCATCCTCATGCCATTGTATCTAGTTTTCTCCAATAATAATGGCTATAAGCACAAGTGGTTAAAGTCATTAGCTCCTATATCATCTAGTACGGTTACAATACACCTTCAGGAACTTAATCGTAACTTCGGATCATATCAATCCGATAATACATTCCATCATTATCAGTCCCAACTGGATTTTCTATATCTCTTATTCGTTCACGCGATTCGACGATGTTCAAATTTTCAACAAGCTGTATTCCATCAATAACCACCCAATAATTTATCAACATAACAAATCCAAGCAAGGATTCAAAGATTTAAATATATTTGGTTATCCTCCCATCCAAGGAGAGAAGGTAAACATCATAAAATATTAAGTCAAAAGTAGATGGGTAAGATATAATCTCGGTTTTAACAAGACAAGAGAGACCCTTAAACATTCGAAAATCAAATCCCATAAGACTACTTCCAAATACCTCTAAATGTTTCAATAATGTAGGTTCTCAATAAGATGAGATTCGAGTCTTCGAAATTTAGTGACTTAGTCGAACACATTGAAATTTAACTTTCATTCCTTTCATTAGTAATATCATGTCCAAGTTGATGAGCTTATCACATCCTTACCTCATTCATCATCTATGTTTTCTTAGGACCACTCCGGTGGACTCTTCAAGTTGCCACATGTATGTTTCCTTAACTTCATCGAGTTCCATCTCGAGGGCTAGTCATCTTTTCATCGAGGTTTGACCATGTCAATTGGTTAACATCATTGTATTCTACTTTTCGTGTCGATTGTCTCCATACTTCATTTCACTAAAAATAGTCTTTATTTGACCCTTTTGCAGTTTTGCGAGATTACATTTCTCCATTATCATGTCATGGCCAAGTCAAGTTAGTTGTTTTTTGTTTTCGTTAACAACATTGTCATGAAATAGAATCACTGTCCTCATTTTCAGAATATCACAATAGTCATGTCAATGCCTCATTTTCAAATTTCTGAGTTTGTTTCACCCTTGTGACCATCTGTCGAAGTCTCGGCAAGTATATGCATGTTGCATTAAGTTTACTATTCAAGTACATGACATATTCACAGTGTCTCAACAATTTTCATAATCTAGATGTATGTTTGGTTTTTCTAACTTTAATGTCTTATCACGACCAAATAATTATATTACTATTCCACTTACCAAGCTAGCGACTTAGAGGTTGTCATTGCAAATTACTTATGTATATAACTAATTGATTTATAGAATACTATCTCGATTAGAAGATTTATAAGTCTATTCCATTTCTTTTTATAATAAGAGGTATGCTCTATGTAAAAACGATTCTTCTATTTTTTTAGTGATAACAAATATTTAGCAATATCAAATAATTTATACAAGTGACAATATTAAAAATTATAAGTACTCATCATTATCTATTTTATAAAATTCATATATAACAAAAATGACCATTATAATCTACTATTATGAAGAGTCCTTTCAACAAATATATGAAATTCCTCTATATAATAGTAATAATAATAATAATAATAATTATCATCATCATCATTAAATATTTAGTATAAAATTTCATTCATACTACAATCTTACCCATTAAACCTTTTTGAATTTTCTATAAAAAAACTCCCTTTTCATAAGATAACATTCCTATCCATCAAATATTCTAAACCTTTACCTAAACTTAAAAAAAATTAAATAAATAAATAGATAGAAATAAAAATCAATTATATAAACCACTTTTGGAACGAATAATAAAATTAATATTTATAAGATATTACTCTAATACAATATATACCCTAAACTACGTAGCCCATTATGTGACCATACATAAAATGTAAGCATATAAAAATAAAATTATGATTATGATCATAACCTACAGATTCACCTATGTACCACGTGTAAGAAATATCCTTGTAAAAATGACAAATATAAATATTATCAACATTCTCAAACCAATAATATATATATATATATATTATTTTTAAATATCAATTATAAAGAAATATCCTTGTAAAAATGATAAATATAAATATTATCAACATTCTCAAACCAATAATATATATATATATATATATATATATATATATTATTTTTAAATATCAATTATAAAGAATTAATAATAATTCTAAGTGAATTATCGAGTATTCATTCAAAATAATCACTTATTCCAAAGCAAATAATTGAGTTACAAAATTAGTCATAAAGTAACTATTCCAAAAGCAAATCAATTACTTATAATATTATTTATGAATAAATAACCATTCCCAAGCAAAATGTTAGAGTTTACCATTCTTTTTCTTATGACCGTTTCCAAGCAAATATAGTGGGCTATTATTTTATGATTTTTATAAATTCAAATGAAAGCATACGCATGCATCACCCACCCTAGTGGAGCAGAGCTCGACCATACCCCAAATATCAATGATATTAACAAATTTTGTAGTCAATGCAACGTTATCCCTCTGAGAATCCGGGCGTTTCAAGTGCCAACCTTCCATTTATTTTTTTTTAATTTTTATTTTTAATATCTAGGGAATTCCCGCGAGTGAGCTTCACTCGACCAATACATATATATTTTTTATTTTAAGACTATTAATACTCAGTCAGTTATTCCCATTACTTGACCTGGCTACTTTACATGAATATCCATCCCTAGATCTACCCTTGCATGATGATCATTCATATGAATGTCATGGCATGCGTTATCAGTGCTCATGTGGGTATGGTTATATAATACCATTTCTATATAACCAATGCATAACTAAATAACTAAGTTATGTATCAGTAACATCTTGAAGAAATTGAGCACATAAAAATTGGGTAAAAAGGCATTATACTGATTGTACAATTACATACTACATTAGCTATATTACAGTAGTAATTTGAATATAACATTCATGTATATCAATTGATTATAAAATGGTAACATATAATTACTGCACAAATATATATTATATCATTTGGAATATAAATGCATACCGAACACTGGAATATCAATGAATTATATGTAATAGTTGCACGAATATAGTGAATCAATTTCATTCTACACAAATATGGATAAATGGCGACTGCAAGTCACAACCCCATCGAGTACTGTTCTTTGTTATAAATCACATTATTTTAACTAAAATAAAGATATTGTGACGTGTAGCAATCAATAGCTTACATGAATTTTAACTAGAAGTTATCAGCAGTTTGTCTTCATGCATAAAATATATCTAAAAGTTAACTTATCAAGATGTGTTATCCAAATTTACCCGAAACAATTCCTTTTCTCATCAACACAATTGGTAGTAAAATTAGAAGTTTATTTGAAACCATCCTTTTATATCATATAAGTCGAATCCCAAAGAGGAATGGTAAAAATGAATTGCAGTGGTCGATCAATAGCCACAGGTAGAAATACTAGTGTAAATAATTTATTCACGATTTGGTACTAATATGATATATGTATAACCCTGTTGCTTCGCAGATTTACCCCATAATCTCGACTATTACCAATGTCCAACAAAAGGCGGGCACAAGAAAGGTTAACCAAAGAAAAGATTGAATTAATAAGCCTGCGCACATGTCTCAGGGCCGAGATCTTCATAGATCTTAGCCCAAGACTACCCAAGCAGAAAATAGTATAAAGACATAGAAAGCGGATCTACACAGTTTGCGTTGACAAATTTTTAACCAAATTTCGATTAATAATTCAGCACACAGATCTGGGGATTGGGATCTTCGTCCCTCTGATTTGGCTAAGCAGGAAATAGTATATTTATACAGAATAGTAAAATTTGAGGTTACGAATTCAAGATCTTAACGATTTGTATTGGAATCAGTTAACCAAATTTTGAAAATTAATAATCGTATAAGCAAGATTTGGAGAGAGAGACCTGTTAATACCGAATTGAATATAATAGTCCAAAGGTATAATAATTTTTTATTTTATTTTTTTTATACAGAATACAGAGATAGGTGCCATTGCTTACTGGGCTGGAAGCATCCAACCGATTCAAGGGTGATTACAGAGTTCAATAACAGAGTTAATCAGATTCATATAATTGTGATTTCGAGGATTGTCACATAACTCAGTAAATACATGTAAACAAAGTTCATCTACATACATGAAAAAAAAAATAGTAAACAGAGGTAAAATAAAATTTTCAGGAATACCATAAAAGGCAGAGATCTAATACTTCTTTTTAAATCCTATTTTTCTAAACCGTGATAAAATATATATATATATATATATATGATATCTCATATGTACAACGAACCTACTCAAAAACTTTACACGAAATCCCAGATCTATATTCTTCAAATAAAACATAATTAAAGATGAAATATTCCAGCAAATAAGAACCTGTAGGAATAGCGTCTCTGGTCGTAAGTGTACTTCCATGAATACCGCAGCTCTAATCCCGCTGTCGTTCACCATGATCACTGACAAAACCCTAAATAGTATGAGTCAGGTGCCCTCAAGGCCCGACCGGCTCTCATACCAAATGTAGGGCCCTTCTCCTTGGGTCCCCGCGCTTCGAACCAGAAACTTAACAACTTGATACAAACAGAGTAGCTATCATAATTTACATGAAAGATAAAATAAATAAATGAATAGCTTAACAAATTAAAACAAAACATAACCTGTCAACCGATTCATCTTGTCCACTGTTGTCCACGTCTTTCGTAGGATCCCTCCAGCAAAGCTCTTTTGAACCATAGGTGAAGCAACTGTTAGCTTCGCCACCCAACCATAGGCTCATGCTTTCAGTCGCATGGCCACCCCCGAGCTTTGGGTCATAAAGCTCACACACAACAATTCGAGAAATTCAGCTTGGGTTTCCCCCCCACCAAAATTTCCAGTCAAACCCTCAATAGTAGCAAGTCATGAGGCAATTCAAAATTACGATAATCATTTAAGATTTGGGTCCTTAACCCATTCCCAAAGCCTTCCTTTTAAAGGAACATTCCATGTGACACATGTCGCTTCATGCATAAATACATATTTTATTAAATTTCCAATTTAATAATACTCACCCATCCATGTGTCAGTTTTTCTAGGAGTTGCATGAACATTCCTAAGTTTGCTCATGTTTGTCCCCTAGATATTTTACTTAACTCCTAGTTTTGAGGTGTAGGTGGAATTGACTAGGTGTCCATGCTTAGGATTCTACTTTGCTCCTAAAATAAATATTTATATTATTTTAAATGCTCAAAATATTATTTTATGTGCAAATGCCTAAATAACACTTAATATTATTTAAATGCCAAAGTAATCATTTATGTGCAAATGCCTAAAGTATTCAAATGCATTTCTAAGTAATGTTCTAAGTGCAAACTTATATGTTTTTATGAAGTTAAATTTAACAATCATTTTCCCTAGGACCCTGATGCCGCACTATTGGGCTTCCCCATTCCTTAATTTCATTTCTCCGACATGGCACAACTCCGTCGGGTCTAATCATTCGTAGTTTCCATTCTTCGGCAAGGTACCACATCGTTGGGTCCTTGCGTCCACTCTTTCCGTTCTCAAGAAGGTACCGCACCGTCGGGCCCTTCTGCCCTCATCCTTTCGTTTTGACTTGCAGAAACTTCATGTAGGGATTTCAGGAGCCATTACCTTCCATCCTCCGTCTACATGCTATTAGGGACTAATGGCGCTGAGGAGTGAGTCCATTCTCACTGTGCGCCCCCCAACTTGTATGTGACTAGCTCCGTCGTGGCCCACCTCATACGCCCTCATGCTTTCCTCTTGAGCAAGCGGATCAGTGCTTATCTGCTCATGTGTGGTATTCCGTCAGAAGTCGACATCGTCGTTGCTCTCCTTGTGTGTGATTTATCCGTACTCTATGACCCTTCATATTCCTTTGTGTGTCCGTCGCTGAACCATTTCACCTATCGCTACACACATTTCTCACAAACATATATTAGTAGTATTGTCCTCAATAATCATCATTTGATTCATAAATCTGCTACTTCGTTAAGCATTTATAATTTACTCAAACATTACTCATTCATCTAATCAAATATGCATTTCGTCAATAATTACTTTTTTCATCCTCATCATATGATCAATCGCATAGCTAGTCATTAAGCATCATTCATAAACATATTTTCCATAATCATAGTTAATTGTTAAACACATGTAATCATTCATTTACATCAACTGTCCAGATACACATACTCAAAATAACATCAAAGAGTTATTTTATTAATGTTTCAATCAGTCGAGTCACTCAATAGGTGCCCTCAATGTCTACAGTAGTCTAGGGGCACTACAATGAAATAAACAGGAAGAGTACTTGGCATGCTACACCATACAACTTCAGAAAAACAAAGAACCACAACCATAATTTACACCATTAATAAATTGTAATCTATACAGCGGCATGTCGTTGCTGCAACCTAATGCCAAATTATTTTTTTAAATTGTAGGGCCCCTCCTTCTATTTTTTATTTACTTAGAGCTTTGCCCATCTTTGTGTCACCTAGAATTTTCTTAAAACAAGTGAAAAGGGCAAGTTTCTGAATCGGAGAAACTTGAGACTTTCAGCCGAAAAGGTCGGAGTTACAAAAGGTCGGAGCAACTCCCCAAGTTACACCGAAATGGTCGGATCAATTTTTGTAAGGTTTTTTGTTTTGGAGCAACTTGGTGTTCTCTGCCGAAACGGTTGGAATGTTAGAGGATTTACACCAAAACACTTAAATTTTTTGTTGTGATTGACATTTCGGAGCATAATCGTAAGTCACGCTGATACGGTTGGAAGGTCAATGAAAAGCATCCAAGTCGGGTTAGTTGTCTGTTTTACTCCGAAATGGATCGATGACAACCATAATTCACGTCGAAGCATGTCTCTCTCAAAATGTAAAGTTCTCCAAAAAGGGATTCGGAGCAAGTCGATGAAAGAAGT
Source organism: Larix kaempferi (assembly GCA_027924585.1). Lineage (NCBI taxonomy): Eukaryota > Viridiplantae > Streptophyta > Pinopsida > Pinales > Pinaceae > Larix > Larix kaempferi. Next base: position 12,169,411 of record BSBM01000469.1, read on the forward strand.
CTCTGAAATAGAATCGACATAAATTTATGATGCTTATGCAAATAGACATCGACGAGAAATGTTATATTACGCTGAAACTTATTGACGACAAATGTCATGTTACGCTGAAACACATCGATGCCGAGATAAAATTGCCCTGACGCTTTGACTCGTTATACTTATGCATTTATTACTAGGGTTACATTATGTTATATAAAGGGTAAAAAAATTGTCACTGTGACATTTGTAACGTCGTTTGCATTTTGGAGCCATCATCGGACGATGGACGCACCAAACATGGTTGAGCATTGTTATTCAACCAATCTTCAACCGCAAGGTAGGTTTTTCTTTTACCATGTTTTCTATGCTTGAAATGACATTTTTCACCATTGTTAAAAGGGAAACCACAACCTAAAAAGTAATTTTACAGTTGAGTTACGAATGCACGTTAGTTTTTTTTTTAGCTTGAAAACCCCGAAGCGAATCATTGTTTTCCTCTCTGGTTGGGAATAGGGTAAAGTTTTGATAGCCTCAAGTGGTGTTATAAGTGGGATGGAAATGACCAAAATACACTAGGTTTTTCCCTCCGATGACTAACTCAGACTATCCCAGTAGGCATTGTAACTTCTTCCCTGGTTCCTCACACCCACAACGTCAGTTGTTGATACCACACCACCGTGCAACGATCTCATTTTGGTCCATCGTCATGGAATTTTAGGTGGACATTGATAAAATGAGACTATGCCAAGGACCCTAAAATGATCTAAATATCCAAGCCCTTACCATTAAGTACTAAGGTTGTTTTCAACCCGCAAGTTCCTGGTTTCGTGAGGGGCAAAATAATAATAAATGTATCTAGACAATTTAAATTCAAGATTGGCACCTAGAGATAGAATTTTCGGGAAGCACATAAATCCCATTGCTCTATTTTGTTTGGTTTCAGCTGAAGCTAGTTCCTCAAAGTTATTCGAACACCCTGATATTTCTAAGACATTTAAACAAACGAAACATCTAATTCTATGAAACAATCAGTCTACAATAAACCTTAGTTGAACTTTTCCTTAACGGAAATATGATTAGAATGATGAGAGTGTGTATGTTTTTGAAATTTTTTAAGACGTTTTGGGAATGATGCATTAGAATATTTAGATAACTCCACATAAAATCCATTTATACATTGGTTTTTGCAAACAAGTGTATATTTTCCCTTTCCCAAGTGATAATGTTGTGATAAAACATAGCCAACATCAAACACATCTGACACCATGGAAGTAATGAGTCTTCTAAACTTTGTTTTCTTGTGATTAATATGGATAAGGGATAATCTTTACATGTTGCTTAATTCTATTGCTTTAGCATTGAAATTTGCTTACACATTAACTTGATTTTTCTTTACAACTCAGAGATGCAAAATAGGGCTACCAAGCGAAATCTCAAGATAGTTGAATCGGACTTCGATGTTGAAGTTGTCACAGAAACCCCAATGGAGACAATATTCGAAGACATTAACGCAAAGACATGAATCGACCTACAATAAAAGTGGGGTGAACCATATCATCTCATCAAGGATCAAAATGTACCTGATCTTTCCATTTAGGAGATGATGGTATGTCAAAATATCAAGAGATCTGGTGTCCATAAAGCTACCACACACCCATAATTATTCCCATGCTCTAAAGTCATTAGGTGGATTCTACCTCATGTAGACGTCAGCACAAGGATCATAACCGGGGCAAGCAAAGAAGGTTTTGCTTCATTCCAGTTGGGTCACACCGCTGCGGCATATAAATTACCATCTCCCAAAGTCATGATGATGCATGACTGGATCAGAGGAGTAAATATAGATCATTTTGAATACGCAAAAAAATTGATTATTCCAGGAAAGCAATTGAGACAGAGAGCAAGTGGAGAACATGACAACCATAATCTAAGTACACCATTCAGAATCATAGCCTTGATGTTGAGCATAATCTTCGATTGGGAAAATAGAAATATATACAAGCTCGACTGGGTGCCACTCATGTATCACATAGCCTCCCATGGAACCCTTTTCAACTAGGAAGATATTACATCAAAAAGCATGACATCAATGATAGCTGCACCCCAAGGAGGAATGACCCAAAAGAAAGAAGAATTTTTCATATCATCATATCTTATGGAATTCATAATATTCAGACATTTGTTCCCTAAATTCGGATGGTTGTGGAATCAGACTGAATCCCCCCTTTATGTGGCTTATCAGATCACATGGGCCCACAAGTATGAGAGCTACTACAAGCTCATCTGTGAAGAACTAATCATCCCTTTTTGTTGGTTGATTTTGGATGAAGAACCAAATTGCTTGTCAGATAATGCTATGGAGGTTATAAATGAATATGGAGACTACTATTTTTCTCCAGAAGGCACTTATAATAGGATGTATGGGCGCAGCAAATCCCCATCTCTAATTCCGAAGTATGTGACTTATTTTGTAGTGCACAAAGAGGTGGTAAGGCATGTTTTTGTTAAAAGGGTAGGTAATTTTTTGAATGAACATAAGAAGGTCTCTTACAAACCATTGCCATTTTTTATTTGGACATACAAGTTCCCTAAGGTGAAAGGAACAGAAGACTTCATAAAAGAATTAGAGGCTTTTCATTTTGGGGAAATAATTTTTGTAACAAATGACAAGTTGCAAAAGGTCGCTCAGAATTGTACATCATAGCCATGTTTGTTAAGAGATTTGTTAAAACCACTTTAATAGAAAATTATGAAGAAGCTAAGAAAGTAGAGGTAGATCTAGACAGCATCATGAAACATACAATGGATTTGCAAGTAAAACCAACAACAAAGAAGAAGCCTTTGATGTTAATTAGACCCAAAGAAGAGTCTTCAAATGAATTAGAGAATGTGGTCAAAATGGTCCAAAATTTGTCCTATAAGATAGTAGATTTGGAAAAAGAAAAAGGTGTTAGTTCTTTAAGAAAACCATTTAAACATTTCTAAAAGAAAAGAGAAGAAAATGCACAACCACAACCACCATCGAATAATTCTATTATTTAAAATTTAAATGAAGATGGTATGGATCATATTTGCACATTCCATCAGGAACAACATTCTGAGAAAAGTTTCCGACAGTGGATTGACTCGATCACCCTGGTAATGAATAAATGTTTGGATACTCAATTAATAGACCAGGAAGAATAAGAAGATAATCAATCCAATGAACAAGAGGATCATAATGAAGAAACTACAATGGTATTATGGGATTGGGCACCAACTTTGGGATTAAATGAAGAAGAAAAGGTGGAAGAAATTCTAGTATCAACTATAAATTATGCTGCCAGGAGCAAATGACCAGTTGAAGACCAAAGTATAATATTGCCTAAAATGAGGACAGCAAGAGAAAACAAAAAAAAGAACAATGGTATAAGTCAGCCACAACCAAAATTTAATTATGGAATTACAAAATAAACAAACCCATTGATCAATAAGCAAGTGAAACCTGTAGGTAAAAAATATGATATTGGTGAAAAAAGTGGTGGAGATCATAATATGTGATATCAAATTGTGGAAGACATTAAGAAAACCAAAGCAAATATATCTCTGTTCGAACTGTGTAATCTCCCACAACAGAGGAAAAATTTGCTAGAAGCCTTTAATCCACAATCAAGCAGTATAATGGAAACCGTTGATTTTGATACTGAGATTAACGAAGCAAGTATCGGTGGAAAATCAAAATCTCAAACTCTTATTTTCCTGTTAACTTTTGAAATATTTAATTATAATGTACACAATTGCTTGGTGGATTTCGGATCTTCATCTAACATTATGCCACTATCTATTTGTAAAAAGATTAATGGGAAACCCACAACATCCCCTTCTCAAATTATACAACTAGATAGATCTGCTGTCAAAGTTATTGGGGAAATGAAAAATTTATTGATCAAACTAGATGGAGACCCAAGAGTATGTCAACTTATTGATATTATGGTAGTAGACATACCAGAAGCCTATGGTTTAATATTGGGTAGAGATTGGTCAATAAAGATGAATTCTTATTTTGCAATAGATTCGTCTCATTTGTGGCTACCATATCAGAATAAGAAGAATCAAATTAAGGTTTTGAGAGAACCTCACATGAAACAGAATGTGACTCAGTTGGAAGAAAAGAATGAGCCCGTGAATTTCTCATCTTCGGTTTTGGGGAATTATTTTTTAGGAATTGAGCCAGGGAATTACCGAGCAGAAGATGTCGATCATGATTCAGACAACTAGTCAGATCTCCTTCAATTCTCATGGACTGGTTATATTGACTGTAATATAGTATAATTAGTTACTAACTTAGGAGATAAAGCTAACATTGTTGAATCAGATAATAAATTCTAGATTGTGTACTTTGATGGTTCCAAAACACAAGAGGGAGCAAGATCTAGATGTGTTCTTGTTGATCCTGAAGGAAACAATCAATTTCTCTCTTGTAGGCTAGAATTTGAATGCACAAATAACATTGTTGAATATGAAGCTCTAGTTCAAGGATTGAAAAAATAAATTCAGTTGAATGTTAAAAATTTGAAATTTTTTAGTGACTCGGAAATAGTTTTCAGGCAAATAAGAAATACCATTCATTGTGTATCCCCACACTTGAAAGGGTATCAATATGAGGTTTGGAATTTAATATGAAATTTTAATGCTTTTAACATAAATGCCATTCCTAAATTGCAAAATGTTGCAACTGATTACTAGCTACTTCTGCTTCTCGATTAGTACCAGCTAATAATAAATGTTCTATTGAATTAATTTTCAGGCCATTTGTACCTAATAACATTCCAAATTTGAGAGTGTTCGATGATGATGAATAGATTATCAGTTTTTTGAAAAATGAATATTCCTTCAAAGACCCCATTATTGAAGAAGAAAAACACAAGTTGGAATTACAAAATAAGGATATCAATAAGGGAAATTTTATGCCGAAATGAGTATGAACTCTTGAAGTACTATTTGACTTACTACATAAATTTAGAAAACTTGCAAATGTCAAGGCGAACATCTCCTCAATGCAATATGATTCGGTAAACTTAGGGACAAAAGTTGAACCTAAATATGTTAATTTAGGAAAATGTTGCTTACCTGGTGAAAGATACAAGTTCATTAAAAATTTTCAGCAATACAAAGACATTTCGCATGGACATATGAATATTGGAAGACTTATGACACATGCATTATACAGCATGTGATACCCATTAAACAAGGTGTAAATCCATTTCAGCAGCAACTCGGAAATATGCATCCTACACTCAAACCTTTGATACAAAAGGAATTAAAAAAACTGTTGGATGCTAAAATTATTTTTAAAGTTCAACACTCTGAATGGGTGGCTAATTTGGTCCCCGTAAGGAAGAAATCAGGAGAGATAAGACTCTTTGTTGACTTTCAGAATTTGAATAAAGCAGCAGATAAAGACAACTACCCAGTGCCACCAAAGGAACAAATCTTGCAGATGGTATCGGGCTCAGAAATGTTCTCCCTATTGGATGGATTTTCAAGTTATAATCAAGTATTAGTGGCAGAGAAAGATCGACTCAAGATGACATTTCACACAGAATGGGGAACATTCACATACAAAAGAATACCTTTTCTCCCTATGAATGTCGGAGCCACATTTCAAAGGGCCATGGACATCACGTTTCGAGGTTTACTCAGCCACTATGTTGCCATTTATTTAGATGATGAGGCAGTTTTTTCTAAGAAAAGAGAAGACCATGTTTTCCATTTGAAATAGATTTTTTATTGTTGTAGAATGTATGGTATATATTTGAATCCGAAGAAGAGCATATTTGTTGTACTGGAAGGAAAATTGTTAGGACACATCATCTCTAAGAAGGGAATCTCTATAGAACCAGAAAGAATTCAATCCATAATTTAGATTCCCATGCCCCATAACAAGAAAACTACGCAATCATTCATGGGCATGATAAATTTTGTCCAAGGTTTGTACCAGATTTTGCGCAAATTGTAAAGCCTTTGCAACAAATGGTGAAGCAAAGTGTACAATTCAAATGGACTGATGTTGAGAAGAATGCATTTAAGGATATAAAAAATTCCATAGCTCATGCGCCTTCATTAAGAAGTCCATATTTTGAAAAGGATTTTATTATATATACCTTTTCTTTAGATAATTCTCTTGCAGCAGTGCTCATACAAAAGGAAGAGCTAGGAGATGAATTTCTCATATCCTTTATGAGCACCGGATTACAAGGAGCTAAAATGAATTACCCAGTTGTGGATAAGCAAGAATATGTAGTATTTAAGGGTGTAAAACAGTTCATACCTTACATTTTGAAAAATAGAAAGAAAGTCATAATACCTCGTTCGGCTGTCAGATTTTTATTTGTATAGAAGGAATTGGGGGAAAGGTGAGGAAATTGGGTAACTGCATTACAAGAATATGACTTGGAGTTCAAACCAGCTGACATCATTAGAGGTCAATTTATGTGCAAGTTGCTCACTGAAAACCCAATCGACGAATATCATAATTGGGAAAATGAATCTGAAATGAATTCAATTGAGGTATGTTCCATTTTTACTACTTCAAAATCTTGGTATAGGGATTTGATTCATCAACAAGGGTATTTTCCATAAAGCTGGAGTTCAAAGTAGATCAAAAGGGAATTTTGATTTAAATTGGAAACATATCAGATAATAGATGGAGTACTCTTTAGAATAAATTATGATGGAATGTTTCTCAGATTCTTTGAGAAAGAATATGCAAATAACGTAGTTAAGGAGTTACATGATGCATCTGCAGGGGGACATTATTCTGGGGACACTACTGCTCACAAAATACTAAGAGTCTGATATTATTGGCCTATTATTTTCAAGGATGCTCACACTTATGCAAGGAAATGTGATGTATGCCAGAGGAGTGCTGGTAGACTACCCAAATCAACAGGACCATTGCAACTAGTTATCATATCAAAACCATTCGAGCAATGGGGTCTAGACATTATTGGGGAGATTAATCCAAATTATTCACTATAACATTGATATATTCTCACAACTATTAATTATTTTACACGATGTATGGAAGCTACTCCTTTGCGCAAAGTGAATGAAGATGCGGTCATCAGATTCCTACAAGAAAACATCATGACCAGGCTTGGGATTCCAATTTCACTATTTTTTGATAATGCATCTTATTTATCGTCTGTTAAGTTGAGTGAATTTTCTCTTGAAAGAGCAATTAAACTTCATTATATAGCTAATTACTATCCTCAAGGAAATCGATTAGGAGAATCCACAAATAAAAATTCCATCTATATATTAAAGAAAACAGTTATTGAAAATTAGAGAAACTGGCATGTAGCTCTTCCCAATGATTTATGGGAAGATAGGGTCACTCCAAAAAATTCATTAGGGGTTTCTCCTTATACTTTTAGTCTATGTGAAAGAGGCTATACTTCCCCCCAACATACTACTCCTGTAAGACCCTGGTCCTGAATTTTCTGAGTTTATCAATAACTACTCATTTAAACTTGGTGTACAAACTGTGTCAAATTTCAGTTTCTGTTATGTGGTTTATGTTTAAGTTTCATGTCTGTAAAAACGTAAAGTTTATATTTAAATTCTAACATTTACTTCTCATGTGCAGGTGCAACAACATATAGCATATAACTGGAAATAATAATTTGATAGAGTAGAATGATAAATATACCTGCTAGAAAAAAAAATACCTGTAGATAGCTGGTAGATCCCCCTTTTGTTGTTGCGTCTTTTGTTGCCTTGCTTGCTGTTTTCCTACTTGCTGCCCTGCAACCAATATCTTTCCAAACCCTTGAAACTCAACCTTCCCAAACAAGTATGCCACCCTACCAATTGGCGAGGTCTTACCGACCACCCAGCTCCAAAGGTACCCCTTTGGACCCCCGAGCCCAAACCGAGTACAAGCAAACCGGTATTTCCCTTCTGCAAACTCTCCAACAAGAACCCCCATTCTTTTGCTGCTCTCTCCTCCTATCTCTGCTCCCTCTCCTATCCAAAATATCCAAGGTGAAGAAGACCCCTTCTCCTCCTTCTCCTCTCGACCTTATTCCCCCCCTTTCTCCTTCCACCGACTCCTCCTATCATAACTACCCCTATCCTCATCATTAATTTTATCCAACTCCCCATTCCTCCTCGAGCCCCAACATTTGACTCATAAAACAAGATTGTATTATTTTATTATTAAATTTAAGTTTGGGTTGGTTCATCTTCCAACACTCAACCGACAATCTCTCGGCAATATTATAGCATTCTTTCCTTTTCCAAAATTTTAATTAATAATTAATAAAATGTTATTTAAAATTTTACATCAACCATAAGTGTTTCACACTCACACGTTTTACCCCATTAATTGCTAGTCATCTCTCGATGACCTTATAATTAAATGTTTCATAATTTAATTTATAATTTCTATTAAACATCTCCCAATGTACATTTCGAAACCTATTCATCAATTGCATAATATATCTATTTATAATTTACCCTATTTTCTAATTAACTTAGACATGACAATAATTAAATTAATAGTAATAAATTAATTCTTATCCATATGTTTTCATTAATTAACTACCTTGTAATTAATATTAACCTATCAAATTAACATTACTTTAATTAACATTACAATAGCGATTTAACATGTTAACCCTTAGTATTAACTAATTAAATTCGTTAATATTAAATCATGCATTACTAACCAATTGCATTAATTACTACCTAAGTTAACCATAACATGTTTATTAATCAACAATAATCAACATTAATCACAATAATTAACACTAATCAACATTAGAACTTGATCATCATTCATTACCACCTAAGTCACTCATCCAACCTATTCCATTATCTTAATCATAAATTACTAACTCAATGTATAAATTTAATCTCCTGCTTAGATAAGTAGTAATAATGTAATTAATGCCTAATCATTATAGTTCAGTATTATTTCACGCAATTGACACATATGTAGACGAGCTATGTAAGCGTAGCTACGGCTTACATACCTCGTGTAGGTACACTAATAGTACTAAACCACACAACATTCTTAATTAATTAAGTTAATGTTTATTGACGCATTCCTAACATAATTTGACTATTGGGTCATTCACTTAATTAAGTACCATTAACTAACGAACAATAATACCAGTTACTAATTTACGACACACGACTCTGCAAGGTCCTCAACATATACAATCGATCAAGTCTTCCCTCCTAACATCATGGTACACCTACCTACCTACTCCATCTATCTAGTTCACAACTAACTTCCACATCCTATCCTTCCTCTGCTGGACTAACCTGAAGTGCCAAGTCATGGCCGGCTCCAGTTAGAACCCGTAAGCGGAAGTGTCGACTACATCGACCAAACTTCCCCAGCAGGCAACCACTAGTCATCATCACACACCTTGGGGAGCACACCGTAGCACAGCCCTCCCATGACTCTGGGTTTCGGGGATAAACGGTGGGTAAAGCCTCCACCCCCCTAATGGAACAAGGGACTATGTCTACCCGACATAATAACCACGTTGCACTTGTACTCGGTTTGTCATCGTATAACCAATCTGGGCGATTGAGTTTCATGAAACCCTACCCCACCCATACATCATAATAAACAGCATAATAATCATGCGAAAGTAAATAATGCATCACCTGCATACCGTTTATCTTTCGGATTCCATGTCCCCGAGGCTCTCCCACCTCGTAGGACCCAGCTATCACTTAGTCTTTTTAACCTGTAAGTCAGTCCTCGATATACAATCTCAAATATCGTGCGTGTACACATACATTTCGTCATAACATAACAACAATAATCAATTTATTATTTTCACCATGCACTCGGTATTATAACATTCTTTCTTTCAACAATAACTTAATGGTATCCACGTACCCATCGTTCATTAACTTGCATATATGAGACACAACTAACACATGATACATATCTAACATGACTACATATCCTAATACTAACATCACTCACACACATATATATGTCGGGAAAATTATAGAACCACATGTCCATAGTGTCACCAAACCGACGAAGTCTCATAATCAAGTAAACACAACATGTAATAATAGTTTAGGTAGAAATGTCAAAACGGGGCGTTACATACACCCACCCTTCAGGAAACTTCGTCCCGAAGTTATGGTCAAGATAGTGTGGATCAATCACGATGCATGATCTGTGCATCCTCCCAGGTGGCTGAACCTAGGGTGTACTTTCCCTACTGGGCCACCTCCTAAATATACATAACGACATCTACGAAGTCTATTCATTTAATCTTATTGGAGGTGTTCTTATATTTCGTTTAACATTCGCATAGGTTGTTGGTTTGACTACTCAAGGTTCATTACCATACTTAACCCATAGAATATTCAACATCCTTGTTAAATTAAATTAATTTGTACGTTCTATAATGTGATTCATAAGAACACCTTGTCTTACATATAACTTTCAACTTAATTCTTAGTCATTGTCATGACTCTTTAATCGGATCTCATCTTTAATTAATTTCACTTTGACTTACGCCATTTCTCTATATCAAGATTTATTATTAGTGATCAATTATGAAGCCATCATGCTCTTTATTTAGAGGTTGTTGGTTTAATGATACACCCATTCAGACTATTGTTTAAGCATGAAGGAGAACTTCCATATCATCATTAACAACTTTCCAAGTCCAACTATAACTTATCTTCGACTGCATTTCTATTCATCTTGTAATCCTTACCTCATTGTCCTATGTTTGATACTATTTCGCTAACTATCCCTACTTCGCTACACCCATTTTCTTATTCACATCTTTATGTTGATCTTCTAATCCTATCTACTCTATTACTTTTAGTATCTACGTTACACTTATTAGTTCTTTTTTTTTTATCCCTTAATTACACAAGATGCTGACTCTTACTTATTTGTGCACACTAACATTATATTCATTACTCATCATTACCTATACTGCATTAACAAAATCTCATCAGAATACGCTAATGACATCATTTGTTCTATCACACCATACTAATTACTATGGTTGATGCTCATGTGGTTTAAACCCCTTACTTATCTTAACAGTGATTTGTCATTGACGCGCCCATAATTGTTATGTTGCATTCATGTTGTTGTTGTTCTTAAACATGTACACAATTTCATTCAATGTCCAATATTAGCTATTGTGTGATACACATTTTTTTTTTTTTACTCATACATCATTAGGAGAATGCTCGAATCTAACGCATCATCAACAACACATGCTAATATGAGATACCTTAGGTAATTCCAAACTAGGCACATTCAACAATGTCCTTCAAAACACTATATAACCATACTTAAGGATAGTAATTAGGTTAACAAATCAAGTCGAATTCGTTCCAAAATTCCAATTACCTATAAGTAATGATAATTCATACATCGCACACCATTTTCCCATCAATGTATTGCATTATGAACCACTTTCAAGAAATTTGACTTATGCATCTCACGATATATCATTTTTTTTTTTTTACAACTTATATTATGACCTAAAGTCATTCCCTTACAAGATAGCATCACACCCTCACGATTTTATTTTTTTTTTCAAACATGACTACATAGGTTTCTCATAGAATTTTACAATTTTACCACCCTGTCTATTGTCGATCGACTTTTAATTTATCCTCGTAGAGTGAAGATGAAGGCCATGTATTTACATGGCATACCAAAATTAATTTAATGTCCTACCATGTCTTGATGAAACATGCATAATTTCTTCTATTACAATCTTCTCTTTATTATTACTGCCAACTTCTTTAGTTGCCGCAACCTCTCACTAATATATATTGTGTGTCCTTAAAATCTTTTAGTTAGGGACTAAGTTAAATGTCCGAATGCATTCATGTTACTTTACACTATTGCTACCTCACACCCTCGTTGGTTTGATATCTATCTGCTTCACACATTTTGGATGTAATGATAATGCCACTTATTTTTTTTGTTATTCCAAGTCATTATCTGTACATCATTCGCCAACTACTGCTCCTCATTTGATTATCTCATCGTTTATGTTATTATCAACTCCTATCCCACCCATGCCTTCGAGTATTTTTTTTTTTTGCACAACTCTATCTTCTGATGTGGTGTTACTTCCGTTCTCTATCTTCATTACAACTATCATATATCCTATTACTTCTATAATTTCACCCCACATCTACCACATATATTTATTGGTAACTTCAATAATGGCCACACTTTGTATATTATTTCGTTTAGCTTGCATGCCTACCATATCATTTGTCGTAACGAAATTTATAATTCACTTATCCACACTCTTCTATCACTAACACTTTTATGGTAATTAGGTTTCATTTAAACACATTGTCCTTGTCCTACTTTAATTTAGCTTCGCTACAACATGTCACAACTATTTACCTATTGATACCATTATTAATTTAAAACCTTTTAGTCCTCACAAATTTACATGCATAATCCTCATATCAAATTCCTCCCCTTAACTCTTTTTAAAATATATCTTCATACCTTTAATGTTTTCATTAATTCAAACACATTCTCACAATACTAGTAAATTTTTTTTTTTTACAATGCAATCACTCATGTGTCCCATGAATCGTGACCTACCATACCTACATAGGTACTTCATACAACCATATGATTGACATTCATAACTTAGGGCATACTTAAAAGATGAATGGAACCTTTAGATAACGTAATATTTTGTTTACTCACTTGACACACATGACTAGTCATGAGACGAGCCTACTAATCCATAATTAATCTCATCATCTTATAAACTAGGAATGTCTTAAGGTGATTACTACATAATCTTAATGAATCTCTCATTACCATTTTATTTTAACACGTCCACTTGTTAATTAGTTAATCCACCTATGCCCTTCCTTATTACTCGAGGTCATCACTGCGCTAGACTTGACTAATCATCATTAAATAACAACCCAATTACTTATCCATTGGCTATATACTAGTCTTTTGTTACAACTTTTACTGCTTAAGCCAACTTTGAAAGGGGTTCTCCCTTTAGTTGGTAGTTGATACCACACATAGAACACCCTTGAAGGGTTTGGAATACAACCATCTTCCTTAACTTATGAACATTTACTAAGATATTACTATAATTGTTATTTACAAATATAGAGACTTTAGAGTTTCTTGTTTGTCCCTATCAATCAAGCTCTCTTTACTAGTAATATAGCTCATATTCTAACACGGCAAAGGCAAGGTTTATGATTTTTCTTCATCCTAGCTATGACACATACTGTAAGATATGACTTAGTTACCCATAGGTCCATTAATATAATTTATATCCACGATTGTGCACCTCTTATTATTTCAATTAAATATATTATTCTCTTACATTAAGTTTTGTATGGTTTCCTCTATCCTTATACTTACATCTTATTGACCACGATGGTCCCTGGTCCTTATTACATATCCCAATCTCCACTGAGATCTAGTCCTACAATGATTTCCTTGGCTTTGAAATATAGGAATAACTATCTATGGATACTTTCATCATATCTAAGCCACACCATGTCCCCATGAACAAGAATTTTACAACCATAGACAAAATTTAAGAATTGAGTTCCTACATGGATCCATGACTGCAATATATAATTACTAGCATGCAATTATTACTGACAAAATGACTTGTCCTTAGTAATTTATTCTCAAGCTACAGCTTTAGTCATATGCGACATTGGCCACTTATGGCCTCCAACCCCTTACTTGTACCTATCTGGATACTTTAGCTCATTACAATTATTACAATTTACCATTATCGATAGAATGAACATCCTCCTTGTTCACAGTTAGATTAAATAACCTATTAATAATTTTCACACATCATGACACATTAAGTCTTAATGTCGCGAGTCGCGGGTATGACATTATGGCTTAGGCATAAGGTGGGGTATCACATTGTCCTCATGGCTTAGGTTGTCGTCTATGCCCGCATCTACCGTCGGGGTCACACTTGTCATGGTTTCCCAAATAAATCTACTATGTTACTCGATTTGACATAAATTCAGTTTTATTGGTGCCACCTCCTAACCATATATCCAAATCAAATTACTTTTCCATTTAAAACTTTATAATTTAAAAAAAATCTTGTAATAAACTTAAAATTTTAAATTGTAAAGTTAATTACTTAATTGATTAGAGCTATTTTAATCCAACATAAGACTTAAATCTTAATTAATTTAATCTCATGATATAAGTTATTAACAATTTAAATTTAACTAAATTTAAATAGTTAACAATTTAAATAATTAAGTTTGATAATTAACAAATTAAATAATTAAATTTAACATATATGATATATATATATATACATAGTTTAATTAACAAAAATTAAATATCAACTAATTTTAATTTAATTTTAACAATTTAGACAAATTTACTAATAGTTTTCATTAAACGAATTAACCCTATCTAGTTCAACTCGGGCCCTTGCATGAGGGGCCACGCGTTCCCTCCTCATATCTCCACGATATACAATCATTAATTAAATAATCACGTGAGTCGGTGATCAAAACCCTCTGTCTCTCCCTGCCGGAGACATTTCTTCTCCAAACTTTTAGCAAGAGGGTGTTGCTCTGCATGTAGCTCTTTTAGGGTTTTCGATCAGTTTAGGGTTTCGTAAGAGAGAGTAGAAGCGGCCATGGGAGGTGGAATACTTGGCTTCTCTTAGCTCAACCCACAGCATTCTTCTCAGGTGAAATCTTCCCTGGCCTTGTCTATTTCTTTTACTATTACTGTTAGTCGTTTATTTTTATTTTTTTTACATGGAGCTCGGAGCTGAGGTAGCCTAGCTGGGCGCCCTCCTTTCCTTCCCTTCACTCTGGGTTGGTCGGGGATTCTTCCCACTGTTGGCCCATGGCCGCAGGCCATGAATTTTTTTTTTTTAAGTATTAATATTGTTTTCCTCTGTTTAAATTTTTTTTTTTTTTTTGGGTTGTAGAGGGCAACCGAGATGCTGGTATCTCCCTCAGTAGGGATTCATGGCTCCAAGGCTGCTCGAGGCTACATCCTCCCTCCGCTTGCTTGCAAGCCTTCGTAGAAACCCCAATGCCCGTCGTGGCTCCTACCACGCACCATCTCGGTTATGGATTGTGAGATATCCCTTTGTGCTGACAGGGTTTTTTTTTTTCTCCCTGCTGTTGGCCGCGAGCCGCATATTTTGCTCAGTCGAGAGAGATTTAGAGATAGTTTATGAAGATTGATTTACTTATTACAAAGTTTTTTTTTTTGTTTTCGTAAATTATTATGTATATATATATTTTTTTTGGCTGGCCGGCCCATGGTCGTTGGGCTGCGCTCAGGCCGGCCCATGGCCGCCGAGCTGCACGCCCAGGCTGGCCCATGGCTGCCGGCTACGCCCTGGCTGGCTCATGGCCGCCACAGGGGCTGCGCCCTGGCTGGCCCATGGCCGCCACAGCGGCTGCGGCTAAAAAAAAACATTCAACGAAATTTTATTTATTTATTTTTTTTATATAAGATATATTTTTGTTAATGTACATTTTTTTTACACGGAGAGTCCTCCTATCTGCACAAAGACGGTTTTCCCATGCGCTGGCCCAGAGCCATGCTGGCCCATGGACGCCCCTGTTATGAGCCAAGTTCATAAAAAAATATTTTAGCTTTTCAAATTTGTAATGTATTATTTTTTTTGTTATTAAAAATAAACAATTCGCTGGAGGGGAGTGGCCGCGGCTCCCGCCCTCCATCTCCCTCTCCTATCTCCCTGCCCAAGCCACGAACCAAACTGGCTGGGCCGCCATGGCCGCAGTGCCAAGGCCCAGGATAGCATTCGGAATTGATCACACTGTTCAAGGATGGGAGCTCGCAGCCGCCAACTTCAGTAGTGACAGAAGATCCAAGATGGCCCTAAATTTTCATGAGTTATTTTTTTTGTACATTGAAGAAAAAAGATTCGTAATATGTTTTACTTTTTTTTGAAAGAAAACTTTCCGTTTATATATTTCAATAATAATAATTTTTTTGTGTAAGCCTTAGATTTTTTTTTTTGGATATATATAAATATATTTTTTTTTCAACCCATATTTCATATTTATAAAAAAAAATATGAATCGACTTGGTGTTTTTTTTCCTCAAATTGTTTATTATTATTTTTTTGTTACTATTTAAATTTTAGTTTTATTTATGATAGTTTTGTTTTTTTGTTTTTTTGTTTTTTTTGTATTAATTTTAATTAAATTAAATCTTGTTAATATACAAAAAAAACATTAAAATTTAATTAATATCCCTTTTTTTTCTTTACAAAGATTCATATATATATCTTCCCTTTTTTTTTATGTAGAATTAAATTTAAATTAAAAATTTAATTTATACATATATTTTTGTCTCTCGGTTTACATATATATAGACCCCTTTTTTTTGTTGTTGTTTTTAAATGTATCTATATATAAATTTTCTCTTAACCCCTTACTTTGTTCCTATTCTGTAGAATAAAACCTCTTATTTATTACATTGACATCATTGCCTCCTCTTTGCAGGCGTTAGAAGTTACTTACATTTTGTTTTATGTTTCTTACGCATAATAATAATTTTTTTTGGTTAATATTTGCTAATTTTTGTCTTAATTAGCAATTAGGTTCGGTAAGTCATTTATATATATATATATATATATATATATATATATATATATATATATATATATATATATATATATATATATTTTATATAAGAACTGTTATTGCCAAAATAAAATTCTCTTTTGTTATATAAAGCTTACCCCCATTTTGTATATACTGTTTTTAACTTGTAAATTCCATGCTTCCTTTTTATGGACTTCTAATGATAATTTTTTTTTGTTTTCTCCTTATTGCAGGTAAGGAGAATGAAGTTCCAACACATAAGCGGTAAAATAATATGGTCATTGGTACCTAGTGGTTAATGGCACCCAATTTCATTCCTCCTTGGCATAGAACCTAGGTTTTTTTTTTACACGTCTTTTCACTGTAGTGAGCCCTCTGGTTCCAGATTTGGAACCATGGCTCTGATACCATATGTAAGACCCTGGTCCTGAATTTTCTGAGTTTATCAATAACTACTCATTTAAACTTGGTGTACAAACTGTGTCAAATTTCAGTTTCTGTTATGTGGTTTATGTTTAAGTTTCATGTCTGTAAAAATGTAAAGTTTATATTTAAATTCTAACATTTACTTCTCATGTACAGGTGCAACAACATATAGCATATAACTGGAAATAATAATTTGATAGAGTAGAATGATAAATATACCTGCTAGAAAAAAAAATACCTGTAGATAGCTGGTAGATCCCCCTTTTGTTGTTGCGTCTTTTGTTGCCTTGCTTGCTGTTTCCCTACTTGCTGCCCTGCAACCAATATCTTTCCAAACCCTTGAAACTCAACCTGCCCAAACAAGTATGCCACCCTGCCAACTAGCGAGGTCTTGCCGACCACCCAGCTCCAAAGGTACCCCTTTGGACCCCCGAGCCCAAACCGAGTACAAGCCAACCGGTATTTCCCTTCTGCAAACTCTCCAACAAGAACCCCCATTCTTTTGCTCCTCTCTCCTCCTATCTCTGCTCCCTCTCCTATCCAAAATATCCAAGGTGAAGAAGACCCCTTATCCTCCTTCTCCTCTCGACCTTATTCCCCCCCTTTCTCCTTCCACCGACTCCTCCTATCGTAACTACCCCTATCCTCATCATTAATTTTATCCAACTCCCCATTCCTCCTTGAGCCCCAACATTTGACTCATAAAACAAGATTGTATTATTTTATTATTAAATTTAAGTTTGGGTTGGTTCATCTTCCAACACTCAACCGACAATCTCTCGGCAATATTATAGCATTCTTTCCTTTTCCAAAATTTTAATTAATAATTAATAAAATGTTATTTAAAATTTTACATCAACCATAAGTGTTTCACACTCACACGTTTTACCCCATTAATTGCTAGTCATCTCTCGATGACCTTATAATTAAATGTTTCATAATTTAATTTATAATTTCTATTAAACATCTCCCAATATACATTTTGAAACCTGTTCATCAATTGCATAATATATCTATTTATAATTTACCCTATTTTCTAATTAACTTAAACATGACAATAATTAAATTAATAGTAATAAATTAATTCTTATCCATATGTTTTCATTAATTAACTACCTTGTAATTAATATTAACCTATCAAATTAACATTACTTTAATTAACATTACAATAGCGATTTAACATGTTAACCCTTAGTCTTGACTAATTAAATTCGTTAATATTAAATCATGCATTACTAACCAATTGCAATAATTACTACCTAAGTTAACCATAACATGTTTATTAATCAACAATAATCAACATTAATCACAATAATTAACACTAATCAACATTAGAACTTGATCATCATTCATTACCACCTAAGTCACTCATCCAACCTATTCCATTATCTTAATCATAAATTACTAACTCAATGTATAAATTTAATCTCCTGCTTAGATAAGTAGTAATAATGTAATTAATGCCTAATCATTATAGTTCAGTATTATTTCACGCAATTGACACATATGTAGACGAGTTATGTAAGCGTAGCTACGGCTTACATACCTCGTGTAGGTACACTAATAGTACTAAACCACACAACATTCTTAATTAATTAAGTTAATGTTTATTGACGCATTCCTAACATAATTTGACTATTGGGTCATTCACTTAATTAAGTACCATTAACTAACGAACAATAATACCAGTTACTAATTTACGACACACGACTCTGCAAGGTCCTCAACATATACAATCGATCAAGTCTTCCCTCCTAACATCATGGTACACCTACCTACCTACTCCATCTATCTAGTTCACAACTAACTTCCACATCCTATCCTTCCTCTGCTGGACTACCCTGAAGTGCCAAGTCATGGCCAGCTCCAGTTAGAACCCGTAAGCGGAAGTGTCAACTACATCGACCAAACTTCCCCAGCAGGCAACCACCAGTCATCATCACACACCTTGGGGAGCGCACCATAGCACAGCCCTCCCATGACTCTGGGTTTCAGGGATAAACGGTGGGTAAAGCCTCCACCCCCCTAATGGAACAAGGGACTATGTCTACCTGACATAATAACCGCGTTGCACTTGTACTCGGTTTGTCATCGTATAACCAATCTGGGCGATTGAGTTTCATGAAACCCTACCCCACCCATACATCATAATAAACAGCATAATAATCATGCGAAAGTAAATAATGCATCACCTGCATACCGTTTATCTTTCGGAGTCCATGTCCCCGAGGCTCTCCCACCTCGTAGGACCCAGCTATCACTTAGTCTTTTTAACCTGTAAGTCAGTCCTCGACATACAATCCCAAATATCGTGCGTGTACACATACATTTCGTCATAACATAACAACAATAATCAATTTATTATTTTCACCATGCACTCGGTATTATAACATTCTTTCTTTCAACAATAACTTAATGGTATCCACGTACCCATCGTTCATTAACTTGCATATATGAGACACAACTAACACATGATACATATCTAACATGACTACATATCCTAATACTAACATCACTCACACACATATATATGTCGGGAAAATTATAGAACCACATGTCCATAGTGTCACCAAACCGACGAAGTCTCATAATCAAGTAAACACAACATGTAATAATAGTTTAGGTAGAAATGTCAAAACGGGGCGTTACAACTCCCTTCCCTACAATTAGCTTAGGCATCTCGAGAATCAAGTAGAGAAATCGTATAGTCATGAATTAATACTCTGCTGAAATTTGAAGAGTCAAGGCAAAAGGCCAAGGATCGATTCAACCATCACCAATATATTTTCAAAAGGTGGTTTGATAAATGCAAGTCTGGTAAGAGAAATTTTGAGGTAGAAGACCTAATTCTGAAATAGGATCATCCGCATGAAGATAAGGGAAAACGTACAAAATTTCAACAATTGTTGCTTGGTCCTTATCAGATTATAGAGAAGCGTGTACCAACGACTTATAAATTGCATTATTTACAAGGGGAGGAGGAAAATATCCCAGTCAAGGGCCTAGACCTTAAACAGTACTTTACCTAGATTTAGGAACACCTGTTTTACATAAATATTTTTTGTTGCTTCTTAGAATTCCTTAGTTTGTTTTTTGTTCTTCTTAGGTTATTTAGGTTCAACCTTATTTTTCTTTTGGATTGATTTGCTTTGTTCGATTGATTTTGTTTCGAATAAACCTCAGCTCAACGTTCAAAGTGACATGTAGAAATACAGGAATCTGAATGATCTCATGGGAAAAATTGTTAATCACTAGCAGATGAGATTTGGGTTCATAGAAAAGGAATTATTTTTGTAAAACATTGTCATTAGTGATTTTAATTGTTGTTATGTTTTAAAAGGGGAAACCTGCTTAATGTTTTATGTTGCATTATTGTAAACCCTGTAAAATAATTAGGACCCATGAGTTCTAAGTTACTATCTTGGGGCTCCACTCACTCACACATAAATAACCATCTTAGGAAGTCTACTACAACTGACCCATGGAAAGGAAGCAAGCCTTACAGATGTATGGCAATTAAAACGATCCCATGCTACAATATCAAAGCCAAAAGGCTCATAATGAAGAGTCAAAATTCCGAAAAGTTTCATTTCCATCAAAGAAATGGTTTTGAAAATAAATACATCCAATAAAGAATATTTCCTAGATGACAAGTCCACAAAGGTTCTTCTCCATCCGTGGGTATGAAAAAAAAAAGAAAACTCATCACTCACACAAAAGGCCATTATGGATTGAAGAACCCATGTCAAATATTGAAGACTGGAGAAGGCTATTAATGAAAGACTCGGATGATAAAACTCATCAAAAGAAAGCATTCAAAGAAATGTTCATAGCATGGGAATGAAGAAAAAAAGAATACATCTGTTTGGTTTTGTTACAATCCTATGGAGTCATATCTAGAGGTAACCGATCGATGGGACTAAAAAATGAACTTCATATTATGGCCTCAGGAGAGTGGTCGAGAAATCTGGTCCATGTCACCCTATTTTCTGAAATGAATGACCAATATGATTCAAGAAATATCATCTCCTTGTATAAAACTAAGCCTTTTAAAATTCTTGTAAATTGGTAAGGACATTGTCTTACAATTAGAATTAATAACAAACAAGAAACTATGATCTTCGAAGAGAGTTTGTTCAAAGATTTGTGTTCACCGGCTAGTTGCCAATTGTTGCTACTGCAACCTCATCCCAAAATATTTTTTAAATTGTAGGGCCCCTCCTTTTATTTTTGATTTACTTAGATTTTTTCTCATCCTTTTGTCAGTTAGAATTTTCTTAAAAAAAGTGAAAAGGGCAAGTTTTTTAATCGGTGCAACTTGATATTTTCCGCAGAAATGGTCAGAACAACTCCCCAAGTTACACTGAAACAGACGAAGCAATTTTTGTAAGGTTTTTTTTGTTTCAGAGCAACTTGCTGTTCTCCACTGAAATGGTCAGAATGCTAGAGGATTTACACCAAAATACTTAATGTTTTTGTTGCGATTGATGTTTCAGAGAAAAATCGTAAGTCACGTCGATACGTTCGGAAGGTCAAGGAAAAGAAGCCAATTCGGGGTATTTGTTTATTTTATTCTGAAACGGATTGGTGACAAGAAGAATTCACGCCAAAGCATGTCTCTCTCAAAATGTAAAGTTCTCTAAAAAGGGAATCGGAGCAAGATGAAAGAAGGCTCTGAAATGGAATCGACACAAAATTATGATGCTTAGGCAAATAAATGTCAGAGAAAAATGTTATATTGCGTCGAAACGTATTGACGACAAAGGTCATGTTACTGCGAAACACATCGGTGCCGAGATAAAATTTCCCCGACGTGCTTGTCTCTCTTAAAATGAAAATTTCTCTGAAAAGGGACGATTTGACCTGTTACCCTTATGAATTTATTACTAGCATTACATTATGTTATATAAAGGGTAAAAAAATTGTCATTGTGGCATTTGTAATGTCGTTTGCATTTTGGAGCCATCACTAGATGCTAGACACACCCAACATCATTGAGCAACATTTTTCGACCAATCTTAAACCACTAGCTATGTTTTTCTTTTACCATGTTTTCTATGCTTGAAATGAATTTTTTCACCATAGGTAAAAGGGGAACCGCAACCTAAAACGTTTTTTTACTATTGAGTTATGAATGCATGTTAGTTTTTATTTTTAGCTTGAAAACCCCTAAGCGAATCATTGTTTTACTCTCTATTTGGGGATAGGGTAAATTTTCGATAGCCTCAAGTGGTGTTATAAGTGGGAGGGGAATGACCAAAATACACTAGGTTTTTCCTTCCAACGACTTCCTCAGACTGTCCTAGTAGGAATTGTAACTTCTTCTCTGGTTCCTAACACCCACAACGTCAGTTCTTGATACCACACCACCATGAGACGAGCTCATGTTGGTTCATCTTTGTGGCCTTTTAGGTGGACATTGATAAAATGGGATAGTGACAAGGACCCTAAAATGATCTAAATATATAAGCCCTTACCATTAAGTACTAATGTTGTTTTCAACCCGCAATTTCCTGGTTTTGTGAGGCGCAAAATACTAATAAATGTATCTATAAGAGTTTAAATTCAAGACTGGCACCCAAAGATAGAATTTTTGGGAAGTGCATAAATCCCATTGCTCTATTTGGTTTGGTTTCATCTGAATCTAGTTCCTCAAATTTATTCAAACACCCTGAGCTTTCCAATCCATTTAAACGAATGAAACATCTGATTCTATAAAACAATCAGTCTACAATAAAACCTTAGTTGAACTTTTCCTGAACATAAATATGATTAAAATGATGAGACTGTGTATTTTTTTGAAATGTTTGAAGACATTTTGGGAATGATGCACTAGAATATTTAGATAACTCCACATAAAATCCATTTATACATTGGTTTTTGCACACAAGTGTATATTTTCCCTTTACCAAGTGATAATGTTGTGATAAAACATAGCCAACATCAAACACACATGACACCATGGAATTAATGAATCTTCTAAACTTTGTTTTATTGTGATTAATATTGATAAGGGATATATTTACATGTTGCTTAATTCTATTGCTTTAGCATTGAAATTTTCTTACACATTAACTTGATTTTTCCTTAGGAATCAGAGATGCAAAAGAGGGCTACCAAGCAAAAGCTCCGGATAGCTGAATCGGAATCTGATGTTGAAGTTGTTGCAGACACCCCAATGGAGAAAATATTTAAAGACACTAAAGCAATGACCAGAATCATCTCGGAATAAAAGTAGGGTGAACTATATCATGTCATCAGAGATCAGAATGTATCAGATGCATCCATTTAGGAGATGATGGTGTATCAAAATATCAAGAGATTGTTAACCAACGTGACCTCAGTTGACAGGGGTTCACCTCACTGTCAACACATACCGAAATCTCCCTGGGCACCGTTTTGGGCAGGTTCGATCCCACCTAGCAACACCCACAGAGCGGATGAGGTCTCACCCGAGTCGTCCAGGAAGAGCAGACGAAACCATGTTTCCCCGAGGGAGGAGGCGAGTTGTGGCTACCCGGAATAGCTCTATTGCAATACTTAAACATAAACTTTAAACATTCAACATGGAGTTATAACATATTACTTAATCCCATCATTTATCATCCCAGCAATAGTAAGCAGACATTGCATCAAGAAAATATAACAACATTCACATATTGCAACATTGCACAAAGATCATACCAAAACATCATTATATTACTGTCACAGTCGTATACCAGAAGCAAAACATAGATCTCCATACACATACATCTCCTTGTCTCTCGCCAACTCTCTATCTTCTTCTCCCGCTTTCTTCTATCTAACACTTACAACTCTCATCTATTTATAGGCTTCTGCCATTACAAAGTTTGTCCACTTACAAACAACTTCCTAATTGACACTATGGACAAATGACCCAATATCTAATTGACTCGGTCCAAATGACCCAAAAACCCGCATACCGCGATACAATTGACTCAACATTACATAACATGTGGTCCCAATGACCCAAAACCCGCCAACTGCGGTATACTTTAACACAAAATACTCCTTTCTCGCCCTCATCTGATGTGTCGCATCGTCGGCAGTACTGCGACATTTCCTCATCGAACCGCCTGCCAACAGGCCCCCAACACAATCTTGTGGCTCACCCTCGAGCCACGTCAACTGTTGGACATAGTACACACTGTAATGACCCTTTTTCAAAATTCTATTAAAATGCCAATTTTTCCACTTTTCCCCAATTTCGACCTTTGACTAGTTTAACTGTTTTGACCTCCAAATCAACCCAAATGCTCCCAAATCTTCTGTAGGAGTGTATGAATGGTATTTAGACTTGAATATCAGGTTCAGGGATTTTTTATGGCCCTCCAAATACTGCTGCAAACTTTATTTGTATTCTAATCAATATAGGTAATTTTGATTAGTAATTTGTGCATCAAATCCCCCCCGGGGTAACACTGAAAATGGCCTTCCAAATGCCTCCAAACTCCCAAAAATTTATGAACAGAGGTATATAATGTGTTAAGTATGTGATTAAGGTCTCATATACACCATTAATTGATTTTTACTACTGTTCTAACCCTCTCACATTCAACAACAAAAAACCCCAATTCGACCCTTGGGGAAATGGCACTATTTCACCTCCCAATACAACTAAACTGAGTAAAAATGCTTCAAATGCTCAAGTACAGTACATGAAACTTGTATAAGACATCCATGGAAGTATATTTATCACAAATATATCATAGAATCATCCATCCATTCGAAATAATCAACATTATAGTGTCATACATCAATGCATTGGGGAAATGGACATTGTTTGCTCATTAGTCAATAGTTTTGCATACAACTAGTGGGTATTTCGACCTGATACTTTATGAATATTAGTAACAGAGGATATGAATTTACTACAATCAGAAATATGTAATTAGAAGCTGTCTCAAGAAGCACAAGTGCTCACCAAAAATGCCCTCCCTCAAGGAGCATGAATATGCCTTCAAAACTGGAAATGGTGGAGAGAAAGTGCTACACTAAAACAAACCATGAAAATTCCTGTAGCTACTACCTGAAAATACAAACTCCATTAAAGCACCATGAAAGACCTGAGTGGCCTCTCCAAACACCAACTTGGATGGGAATCTTTCACCCTCAAAATTAGCTAAGGCAAGAAACTAGTCATCCACTAGCTCTCTCTTCACAAATGCAATTTTTCTCAAATCATCAAAAGTCATTCTCATTATTCATTTCTAAATTTTATAACCAACATTAGCCTTCTAAGGGTCGAAATCCTCTCAATAGATTCAATAGATTTCCATTTAGGAAATATTCCACATTTGCCACTTGTCTCCTAGTTCCAACCTTCCATCTTCTCCCAAATTCGATTTTGAGTCTCTTTGGCTTCTCCAACTCCC
The DNA here is from genome assembly GCA_027924585.1 of Larix kaempferi. Taxonomy (NCBI): domain Eukaryota; kingdom Viridiplantae; phylum Streptophyta; class Pinopsida; order Pinales; family Pinaceae; genus Larix; species Larix kaempferi. The sequence continues at coordinate 12,194,853 of BSBM01000469.1, forward strand.
AAATTCGCCTTCCTTGAGCCTATTTTTTATGCTGACATGTCATAGTGGTCAGATGTTAGAGGTCAGGTCTGCAATTTGTCATAGTTGTCATAGATGCTCCATCATTGGTGTCATAGGGGCTAGGGAATCTAGCCCAAGTGTCCACAAACTTCTACCTTGACTCTTTATCTTCCATGTAGGTTACCAATCCTTCCCAATTCGACCTAAGATTCTCAATGACATGTGTTATGACTTACCAACTCACCCAAGAGTGTTCACATTCCCATTAATTCGAATTTGCAAAAGAGAGATACCATGTATTATGAAAAATCAAGCTAGTGTGGATCCCACCACCTCCATATGTCTCCAAAACCACTTGCCACTTAGAATTTATCTTGAATTTATTTATTCACCATATTTATTAAATGATTGAACCCCTCTAATGTCTAAATATCATTTATTATCTTCCTTATTACCATCCCACATGTGCCCATCCAACCTAGGAAACTAGTAGGATTGATGGGATTGTCTTACTATGCACTTATTTGAATGGGGACATTACACACGCCTTGGTCTTTACTTTGAAGTCTGCATACGACTGTTCGACATTCCTCACAAGCTCCTGGACATCTATAGCCACTGCCTGACTGTCGATCATGTCATTGGCAGATGGGTGATCAATAAGCTTGTCCATGACCTGCCATCGACACTTATGTATTGCTTGTAGAGCTTCACTGGCCTACAACATCAATTTTTCACCAATGTCCTAGAATTCTTCCAACTGTGTTGCATGTGTCTTCAACCATTCATCCACCTTGGCAAACTGGTGTTGCAAGTCCTTCAGCTCGAGCGACTTAGCATCTTGCTCCATTGGTGGCAGTGTTCTCATCGCAGCCTTTAATGTGGCCAACTAGCCCTCCGCTTCCTGCCATGATTTAGTCATCTGCTCAACTTGCTCATCCTGAACAATGTAGCCCCAGAATTGTACTGTGTCGGCTGTGAGCCTGGTTTCCTATGTTTTTAACTCCTCCATCTGAGCGGAAACGTCCTCGAGTGCCCTTTGTCGTTCGTCCACCTCGACCTGAGATGTACCCGATTTCAGCTGGGCCTTCAACATGTCATTCTCATGTCGCAATAGAACAATGGAATCTCATAGTCGCTGCACCCATTGGAGCACGTTGATCTCGAGAATGGGCTCCAATGTATGCTAGCATGCATCACAAATAGCCATCTCTAACTTCACACTGTAGTCCCACAGATGGGTCTTCTCTATGATAAGAAAATCCTAATCCTTTTTAAGTTCCTCAAGTGCGCGAACCTACTCGGCCCGCTCCTTCTTAATGTTGGTTTCAAGGTCATCCACTACCTTCCATGTTGTAGCAGCCCTTCTTGTAACCTCATCAATAGCAATGGTTGCACCTGACTCGCTTGCCTGCAAGTGTTGATAACTTTGGTTGATTTCATGCATTTTATCCACCATTTCACGGGAGGCGACCCTCTGCATTGTCGCCAACGCCATCACTAGTAGTTCATTAACATTGATAGTCACCTGAGCAACTGTCTACAACAAAGTGTTCAAAGCCTCTTTGTCGGTCACAACTGCAATCAAGGGAATGTTGATATTCTGAACCGGGGGCGTGTTGCGGATTGTGGTCGTTTCTTGCATGGGTACATCGCTAGGTTCCTTCTTTAAAACTGCATTACACAAAGAATCCATACGAGCAGTGAGCACATGGAAACCCTCCTCAGCCTTGAGGGACATCTTATCAGCAGCCACTATGGTTTCCTCCACTGGTAAATACATCCCAATGATCGTCGTGTGCTTATGGTGCCATTTTGATCAATTTTCTTCAAGAGCGCGGTCACTATCATCCCCCGTTGGTGTTCTGGTCGACTCATAATCAGAATCATGATGAATCTACTGATCCTGTGTTAATACTCGATCCTCTGGACCCAACGGCGGACCTCCAGCGTCAATCTCTACTGAACTCATGGGCTATCGCCAGGCCTCCAGCCACTCATTCACAATAACCTCCAAATCTTCCGCTGTCACCTTATACTTGGTCTGCAAACATTGTTGATCAATATCACGGTGAGCTTGTATATGTATAACACTTGGCCGTATTGCAAATTCCATAACAGGTTTGAACCGTGCCACAGTATCTTCAGATATTCGTGGGACTTGTGTTGTTGTGTCACAAAGCATTTCTGAATATAGCCAAAACTACAATTGGCGCTCCTGGATTCACTCGGGTTCTCGTACATACCATAGATTTTGATAACGTGCCCCTCAATGTTCCGCTGCAGCCGGGCAGTCCATGCCCTGGTAAGTTTCGGGCTCTTTCCATGCAACTAGAGCAATCAGCAGCAACAACCAACTATATGAAAAAGTACCTCTACCCAATTGGACCGTTGCGACATCCTCCATCAGTTGATTCAAGAGATGTAAGGATCAGCTCATCCAGACTCCTTCCGCACATTGCTTTGTACAGGCAACTATTCCCGAATTACATTGGTTAAGGCGACCTCCCCTAATGACCTTATAGGACAGGATCTTAATAACCATGAGTACCGCTTGATCATTGCAGCTACTGGTACGATACCCACGCCCATCCTATTCCAAGCCATACTTCTATGCCAACTGACCCATCCGCTTCTTCTCATTTTCCTTCCCTTGATTAAACTGCGTCAGATCAACGCCATTCTTAGGCAACCCGGTAATGAATGAAATCAATTCAACACTGACCGGGACCTCTCTATCCAGCCACAACGAACCCCCATGGAAGCATGACAAGAGTTGCTTTACATAGGCACCAACTTCCGCTAGGCACCCAAAATGCGGCATGTTAATTAGCCCTAACAAGCTAGCCTGCCTCAGTCCTCGTGCCCAGTCGTGTATCTCTGGAGCTGGTGAATGGCGTTTCTCAGGCACATATGGTGCTGATGCAATCTCGGGGTAGGCCACCATGTCATGGTCCTCGTAGCATAGGCACATCAGCGCTGGCCCAATATCCACAGAGCACTCCATCCCAGCTGAGAGTGAGAACATCTTCACACTGTATTTTTGTCTTGGGTTTATCTTACGCAGGGTGGCATCTGGCCGAACAGGAGGGATGTAACCAAAGATATTACTAGCTGACTGCCCTAGCCATTGGGAAGATGGATGAATGGTGTGAGTGGACTGCCCCACCTGCTCTAGAGCTTCGCCAGCCATCGTGGACCAAAGCAACCTCTTACTCTGCGGGGATTCAGAAGGCTGAATTCCCCGACGCTTCTTAACAACAACGGAGGCTCCCACCGGCATGTTGGAAACCTCGACTCCAAGATCAACGGCATCTAAGGACACAACTTCTTTCTCTACATCGACCGAATTGAAGGGATACTCCACTTCACTGCTAATGTCCACTATCTCCAGTTCGCCTGGAATACCTCACCACTCCTTGTTATATACTTAACAGCAACTGGCTCAAATCACTATAGCACTCTACAACAACACTTCTTACTAATTCTTCGGTGTCTTCCGACCAACACTAGGCCATATTTATATCAGCTACCCAAATCCCCCATAATCATTACTAAGTCATGCATTAACTCAACCAAATCCTATATTAATGATGCAAATATGCCATCAATCGTGTCTGTTGATCGGTCGGATCCGCCATTAATGCCCATCACTCGAATAGCGCCATTAATTAACTATCTAAAATTTTGGCATTTATTACTTATTTGACCTGGTTGTAATGGTGACATGTGTCTCCAACTACTCCGAACTTGCGGCACAAGCCCCCCTGCTTGCGCATTCCTTCTGTTGTTAGTGCGCCATCTTCCACCAAGCAACCTGCAACACACACTCTCTCTTTTTTTTTCCCTATGCGACTCAGGAACTGCACTGTTCCAAGCCCGATCGATAAGGCTTCAACCTATGGCCATTTACCAGCTTAGGGAGTATCGCCCCATCCAACTACTGCAACTGAACAGCTCCACCTGAACTAATACTACTGATGCAATATGGACCTAGCCAATGCATCTGCAATTTTCCTAGATGTTTCGTAAACTTGCTGTCCTATAATAGCACCAAGTTGCCTTGCTGAAACTGTTTACTTTTGATGTGGCGATCATGCCATGCCTTCTGACGATCCTTCTCCACCCCTTGGTGAAAGCCAGCGATAAATCGATCCTCTTCCAGCTGCACCAATTGCTCTAGACGTTCATCTAATGCTGTGACATCATCCATGCCCGTAACAGCCGTAATTCGTAGACTCGGAACAATGTAATCCATTGGCATAATCGCTTCTTTCCCATATACTAGCCTAAAAGGTGTCTGACCAATCAACCTTTTACATGTGGTGTGATAGGCCCACAACACTACTAGTATTTTCAGATCCCAGTCATCGCAGTTCGCATTGCACACCTTTGTTAGCAGTTGCCCCAATACCTTGTTAAACACTTCCACCATCCCATTCACCTTTGGGTGATAGGGTGTACTCTTCTTATGCTCTATTTGCAACTCCTCCGTCAATGTGCTGATGGTGCGATTAAGAAAGTGGCTGCCTTGATCACTCAACAAAATATTAGGGCAGCCGAAACGAGTGATAATGTGATCAAACAAAAATCGAGCAACCATCGCTGCGGAACAATCAACTATGGGTGCCACCTCGGCCCATCGAGTCAAATGCTCTATGGTTGTGATGATGTACTGCGCACCCGTACGTTTCCTTGGTGGAGTGATTGGCCCGATAAAATCCACAACCCATTTTTCGAGTGGTTGTAATGTCACTTGAGGTACCAGCGGCATCTTGTCACGTTTAGACAGCTTTACAGTTTGCTGACAAACATTGTAAGACCATGCATAGTCTGTCGCATCATTATGTAATGTGGGCCACCAAAGCCCTGCACATAGTACCTTCTAAGAAATCGCCCGACTGCCGTAGTGTCCTCTTGCTACTCCTCCATGTGCTTCAGCTAGTATCAACGCTTGCTCATGCGGCAAGACACATCTGCACAATATCTCATCAACGCCCAATTTATACAACTCTCCCATGATTAGCTAAAAGTCAGCAGCCTTGACAACCAACTACTTCTTCTGGGTAGTGATAAAGTCATTGGGCGCAGTGCCGATCACCAGAAACTGAAGGATGTCATCAAAATATGCATCAGCGGCGACAACTTTAAATAGTTCGGCATCCGGCAACCCATCTTTGATATTAGTCGGTTCCTCCCCTATGTCAATCCGTGATAAATGATCTGGTCCAGCATTCAACCGTCCAGGTTTCACAATGACTTCAAAATCAAACTCATGAAACAAAAGTAGCCAACGACATATCTTCCCCCCCAACACAGGCTTATTGACCAGGTATTTCAATGCAGAATGATCAGTGAACATTTTAAAGTGTCCACCCAACAAATAATTCCTGAATTTCTGCAGCGCGTAAACCATGGCCAGACCTTCCCGCTCCGTGGTAGTGTAATTTTGTTCTGCAGAGGACAGCTTCCAACTTGAAAAAGAAATAGGATGATCAAGGTTTCCTTCTCCAGGTTGAGACAACACAACACCCAATGCAATCAAGGAAGCATCAACATGGACATGGAATTCCTTACTCCAGTCTGGAAAGACCAAGATCGGTGCCAGCGCCATCTTCGCCTTGAGCGTTTCGAAGCCATCCTGACATTTCAGGCTCCACTGGAATGTCGCGTCCTTCTTCAACAACCTTTCCATAGGGGCAGTAATCGTAGCATAACCCCTAATAAACTTGCGATAATATCTCGTATGACCCAAAGTCGTTCGCAACTGCTTAACAATGGTTGGTGGTTGTAATCCCAAAATGAGCGCAATTTTGGCTGGATCAACCAGCAATCCCTGTTTACACACAATATGACCTAGCAATATCCCAAATGGTGCACAAAAAATACATTTCTTCAAGTTCAGCGATATCTGGTGCTGTCGGCATTGCTCAAGGATTAACCGCAGATTGGCCAAATGATCACGAATCAACCCATAAACTGTCTAATAATCCATATATACCTGCAAAAATTTATGAATAAAATCTTTGAATGCGGCAACAACGACCTGGGAGAATATCGCAGGTGCATTCTTCAAACCAAATGGCATTACCATGTACTGAAAGCAACCCCATTCAATAACGAAAGTTGTCTTATGGCGATCTTCCTTGGCAATGCGAATCTGATGGTAGCCAGAGAATCCATCAGTGAATGATTACATCTCTTGGTTTCCCACCCTTCAAGTACTTCATCAGTAAATAGAGTTAGAAAAGGGTCATGCAAGTAGGCATCGTTCAACTTCTGCAAGTTGACGCAAATGCGCACTTCACCTGTTTTCTTGTCCTGCACCACCATAGGACTGATCCATTTGGACTCTTCCATAGGTTCAATAATACCAGCATCCAACATGCGATCAAGTTTCTCCTTGACCTTTTCCTTATGTTGCGGATTCATCCAATAAGTTCAGTGTCGAACTGGCTTAGCATCTGGTTTTAATGGAATCTTCATCTCTCATAAATCACCCAGGATGCCCTTCATTTTGGAACACTTCATGGGAAACACGTCTTTAAATTCATGAAGTAATTCAGTAACCTTACTCATCATCTCATCATCCCAATAATCCCCAACATTAGCAAACTTGGGAGTATCCTCTGTGCCGATATTCATCTTGTGAAGCTACAATGGTTGACCAAATGGAGTACTTGGTGCAACAGGTGGTACCACATCGTGAGTCCCTTCAGATTCGGGAATTTTAACAATCCGGGGATCATCATCATCCTTTGGCCCACCGTTGATGTTGAAGCACTCCATGAGAGACTGCATCTGACAATATGTGTGCAGTTCGACAGGGCAGGCCGCTAGAACAACCTGAAGTACCACGTCGTAGCTGAGATGTAAGGCGTTATGGACATCAGGGTTGGCATCCGCAAAGGTGAACGTATGAGTGAAACAGACTATCAACTCCCCCCATGTTGTAATTTATCGCCTCAACTTGGTTGCAGTGTACCATAAGCGCGACATCTCATCTAAAGTATGGATAAAAGCATGGACCCACTCATCTCTCAGTCGCGCTACCCATAATCATTGGCATTCCATCACATGATCACTGGGATTATCCTGACCATCATACTTGCCAGTGTGATAAAACTCAGTATCGCCGAACCGAACCATCATCAAACTTTGACACTGTGACCAACCATTAATGGATTTCTTATGTGTCACCCACCAGCGTGCTGGAGTAGCCTTCAGTGCTTCCTCCAATGCCAGCAGTCGCTGTGGTTCTGAGATGCAATCTTCAAATTTTGTCAAAAAGGTGGTTATGCCAGGAAACCCCTCATAGACAAGCAATGTGATCGTTTCTGTCACAACACGACATAAGGATTGTGTAACTAAGACACATTTTCGGAATGGTACCTCATGTAATCGGTTCTGCCAATGTTCTAAGGCATCATCAGAGTCGAAAGACGCAGAGCTCTCGCTATGCCACTCCAACTCACTGTTGGAAGTAGGATGAATATAATCTTCAGAAATATTGAATGCATGGCCCCATCTAGCGAGATCATCATCTTTTACAGGCTCAACATAGCGGCGTCCTTCAACTAGATCCAATGGGGCTATGACTCTGAAATCGCGATTCTCAAAGGTCATCATGCGCTTCTTGAAGTTGATTATAGCTCCACTATCGTTAGCCCATCCAATCCTTAAGAGCATTGGATAAGAGCTTCCTCCCTCAACCAATTCAATGACATCAAAGTAAGCATAAGTCTTCATGCCCTCAATATCAATCGTGAGCCACAGAACTCGCCCAATGGGTGTTACCTTCGCATGGTTAGCCAATCGGAGCTACACAGGAGACTAGCTCAATGGGGGACTCCCCATCTTCTGCCACGCCTGCTTGGTTAAGATGTTTACATCTGAACCAAGGTCAAGAATAACAAATTCAACATCATATTCACCAATCTGAATATTCATTCGCATCTCCTTGCCAGTCTTCTGTCACTATAGGGAGTTTACTGCCAACTCCTGTCGTCCTTTCAGAAATCACTGCAACCATCCCTCAATCTAAACTAGGGCACCTGGATCTCGAGCTAATAACAGACAGCTTTCAAGAAACTTTTGTAATGTCCCTGGTGGTGGCCGCCGATCAACGTCTAATGTAGTATCAAAGACAGGTGGCATATCGCAAACAATATCCTTACCGCGGTCTTTCTCCAAAGTGTGGCATGCCTCTAGGAATGTCTCCCGCCCCGTATCAATGTCGAAAGGTACCGTCTTCTGACCAGCCAACCGAATCAATGGTCGTGAACTATCTTCCCCATTCGTCTTGCCTCCACGAGTGATAATAGCCACCGAAGCATCTTGTGGTGGCGTTTCTGCATAAATGGTCACAATATTTGCACCCTGCATCTGGTTTTACTGCAGATTCCTTGGTTGATTAACATTTGGATTAGCGTTCGGCGGTGGTTGCGGGGGTTGGTTCTGTACTTGTTGTTGTACCTGATTTTGTACTGGTTGTTGTGGCTGGGCCTGATTCTGTAGCTGCGCAGCGTTCCCAGCCTGCCATCGTGCAATCAGCTGTGGACAATTCTCAACCGTATGATCATTACCAAAATGGAACATACACTTATTCTGTAGTAGTGGGAAGTCACGCTGATAATGCCCCCAAACCGCACAGTGGTAACATTGAATAGGTCCATGACCACCTCGGCCTCCTCCCCCATGACCAAATCCACCACTGTGTCTACCCTTGTATCTTCCTTGAGAGCTTCCCTGCTCCTGGTACTGAGGTTGGTTAAACTGTTGCTACATCGGTGGTGGTGGTATCCCTTTCCCTTGTGGTGAATACTGCAGTTGTTGTACATACTGTGGCTGTGGGGCAGTCATCTGAATTGGAGTATATTGCGGCATGAACTGCTGTGGTTGCTTTTGTTGTGGTGCAAACTGCATCTGTGGTTGAGATAGTGGCTGAGCTACCTGCGGTTGCAGTTGTTGTTGTTGCATGGCGTACTGATCGTCCTTGACATATAATGCATCACACATTCTCTCCTGTAGCAACCCATATGCATGGAAATCCTTGTCATCATGACCCACCGACTTGCAGAATGTGCAATAAATATTTTGCGGGGTTGTGACCATTTTCTGCATATACGGGAAATTATCGTGACTGTGCCAAAACACCTGGAAAACATGACACCATGGCATACTACCACCATTCAATGGGTTTGGAGCACCTAACACCAAATAATTATGGAAATCCGGGCAATTGTCCTTCATATGGCCTTCTCCTCGGCATCGCGTACACCATACTTCATCGCATTGTTCCTTGTTCTTCTTCAAATCTTGCAACTGTATAGTTAGGTTAGCGAGCTGTGTCTGTATATGCGACATCCCGGCTGCATTATCTCCAATCGATGACGCCTCCAATCACATTTCAATCTCTAGAGCTTCGCTAGGCATCGATATGTTTTTTTGCATCAGCGGCAGTCGAATGGGGGGTAGCAGTGCGGCAATGAACCATTCTTTATGTTGGACGACGCTCATATTGAAACTAACCTTTTCCATCAGCATCTTGAATCACTGGTCGAAATCCCATACCGTCTCATTGGGATACTGCTTAATTTCCTTCAATTCAATAATATATTGAGCCTCCGACTTAGGCCTTCTGAATTCGGCAATGAGCCCATCCCGAATCTCATGCAATGACTTCTCTAGGGCTCTCGTAGGGACTAGAATAAACTTCATGAACCAATCGAATGCATGACCTCGCAGAGTCGTGGCTAACTGTCCTTTCTTAGCATCAGCATCAGTGATCTATTCCATGGTCCAGATCGCTTCACACAAAACCAATACTGTTCTAGGTTTTCTGTCGCACTTCCATGGAACAACGGTAATTTAGTATCATCACCCACCATTATGGGCTTCCTTCCTCCTTTCGCTGTGCTACTACCAATTAAATTCTATGGAATTGACGAACTTGGCGGTGTCGAAGTGGTATTTCTTGTTGTTTGTGAGTCAGTGAGCGGAGGTCTGGGTACATTGGTGCCGAGGTTTGGTCCTACCTCTATCCTGGATGTATCCTGGTCGTCCTTGTCAGGACTGTGAGGTCGCTTCACCCCATGTGGTCTTCATTCCCGGTTTTGCAGTCCAATCACAGTAGGACCTTCTCCTATCCTCTGCCTCTTCTCCTGTCGAAACTTTGCTCCTCTTTTAAGACCACTTTCTTCCTCAGCTTCGCTCATAGTCTCCTCATGCTTTGCACCCATCACCTCTTACCGTTCCATGTACCATTCCCCAGCAGTCACGGTACCCATGGCCTCCGCCCACCAAGCTGTCTACTGATCAAGGTGCATCTTTAATATACCCTTTTTATAGATTAGCATCTTAATCGAGAGTTGGAGCGACAGTAGAAACCTTCCCCTTGGTCCGCAGAAGAAGTATCTTTCAGCTTCACTATAATATTTATGCATATCGACCGCAAATTCAATGATATATCCCTACAAGATGCTATCGAGTTAAACTTCAATAGCCCGCGATGCCTTATTATCGACATCCTGCAGCTCCTAAATCAACTCCGGGGTCCAAGCCGTCGGCTCACCACCCTGGAAATTCCTCTTCTGGAAGGTCAGCTTTGACAACCACTCGTACAGAATGATCGAGAATTCACAGAAAAACCATTTGTTCAAACTGTCGTGAATATACCTTCCCAGCAAGTGATCTACTGTCAGTCGCCTATTCCGGCTTTCTTCTTTAGCAAACTCCCACAATTTCTGATCAAACTAGCTCTGTATCTCCGACTTCGTCGGGTGCCACAACATGACCTCCTTTCACTCTGCACACAATGCCGACAACGGAACCTTTTGTTGACCAACACGACCTCATTCGACATTGGTTCACCTCACTTTCGACACATGTCGTAGTCTCCCTGGGAACCGACTCGGGCAGGTTTGAGCCTGCCCATCAACACCCGCAGAGTGGATGAGGTCTCACCCGAGGCGTCCAGGAAGGGCAGATGGAACCATGTTTCCTCCGAGGGAGTAGGCGAGTTGTGGCTACCCGAACTAGCTCTATTGCAGTACTTAAACATAAACTTTAAACATTCGACATGGAGTTATAACATATTACTTAATCATAGTATTTATCATGCCAGTAACAGTAAGCAGACATTGCATCAAGAAAATATAACAACATTCATATATCGCAACATTGCACAAAGATCATACCAAAAAAATATTATATTACTGTCACAGTCGTATACCAGAAGCAAAACATAGATCTCTGTACACATACATCTCCTTGTCTCTCGCCAATTCTCTATCTTCTTCTCCCGCTATCTTCTATCTAAGACTTACAAATCTCATCTATTTATAGGCTTCTGCCATTACAAAGTTTGTCCACTTATAAATAAATTCCTAATCGACACTATGGACAAATGACCCAATATCTAACTAACTCGGTCCAAATGACCCAAAACCCGCATACCACGGTACAATTGACTCAACATTACATAACATGTGGTCCAAGTGACCCAAAACCCTCCAACTGCAGTATACTTCAACAAAAAATACTCCTTCCGTGCCCTGATCCGATGTGTCACAGCGTCAGCAGTACTGCGACATTTCCTCATCGAACCACCTACCAATAGAGAACCGGTCTCCATAAAGCTACCACATGACCATAATTATTCCCATGCTCTCAATTCATCGGGTGGATTCTACCTCATGTAGATGTCGGCACAAGGATCATAGCCGAGGCAAGAAAAGAACGTTTTGCTTTATTACAGCCGGGGCACATCGCTGCAACATATAAACTACCGTCTCCCAAAGTCATAATGATGGATAACTAGGTCAGAGGAGTAAATGCAGATCAGTTTCAATATGCAAAAAAATGATGATTCCAGGAAATCAATTGAGACAGAGAGCAAGTGGGGAACATGACAGCTAGAATCTAAGGACACCAATCAGAATCATAGCCCTGATGTTGAGCAGAATATTCGCTCAGGAAAATGGAAATATATACAAGCTCAGATGGGTACCACTCATGTATCACATAGCCTCCCATGGCACCATTTTCAACTGGGCAGATATTATATCAGAAAGCATGGCATCAACGATAGTTGCACCCCAACGAGGAATGACCCAAAAGAAAGCATAATTTTTCATGTCCTCATATCTTATGGATTGCATACTATTCCGACATTCATTCCCTAAATTGGGATGTTTGTGGAATCAAAATGAATCCCCCCTTTGTGTGGCTAATCAAATCACATGGGCCCGCAATTATGAGAGCTACTACAAGCTCATATGTGAAGAACTAATCATTCTTTTGTATTGGTTGACTTTTAACGAAGAACCAAATTGCTTGTCAGATAACGGTGTGGCAGTTATAAATGAATATGTAAACTACTATTTTTCTTTGGAAGGAACTTATATCAGGATGTATGGGGCACTAAATCCCCATCTCTAATGGTGAAGTATGTGACTGATTTTGTAGTGCACAATGAGGTGGTAAGGCAAGTTTTCGTAAAGGGGTAGGTAATTGTTTGAATGAACATAAGCAGGCCTCTTACCCACCATTTCCATATTTTATTGGGACATACAAGTTCCCTAAGGTGAAAGGAGCATAATCTTTCATAAAAGACTTAGAGGATTTTCATTTTAGGGAAAGAATTTTCATAAGAAATGACAAGTTGCAAAAGGTCGCCTAGTATTGTGCATCATGCAAAATTCATTTTGAATACTCAAACCATTTCCTTAAGGATGAGGAGGTGTATCGGAGAGAAATAAATATGACTGAGTTATAAAAAAAAATTGTTTGGAAAAGTGGCACAGGCCCTAGTCATGTTGTTGATACTGCTAAGGAGGTCGAATTGAAAAAGAAAAGAGAAGAAGCCAAAAGACTAAAGGTAGTGGAAGTAGAAACAACACAAAGGGAAGAAGCAGAAAGGGTACAGGTGGAGGAAGTGGAAAAACAAAGGACCGAAGAAGAAAAGAAAAGAAAATAAGAAGAGGAAAGAAAAGAGAAAGAAGAAAAAGAACAAGAGAGAAAGCCGTAGAATTGGAAAGACAAAGAGAAGAAGAAGACATGCTAAAGAAAGTTGTGGAAAAGGAAGAATCCCAAGATGGAGGTCCAAATCTCTAGGACATGGATATATATTCACCAGAAGTGTCAGGAATCACACTTACATGGGGACACCTCCCATTTGTAGAACTCAAACTCACTCTTTTCAACCCGTCAAATCAACACATGGTGGCAAAGCTGGATACGATAGTCTTCGACTAAAAAAGGAAGACAATAACCAAAAGATCATAGAAAAGATGGAAGACAGGAGCACAACCTGATGTGGTGACCATTCAAGAGAAAACCATAATGTAAGGCACCCATAAGGATCCCAAGTTCACAACATCAGTGAATGTAGCAGCTGCACAAGCAAATGCAGATAATGTTGATAAGATGATGACGACTTGGAGCACAACTAGGAGAAGATGCTAAAGCTGAAAGACAACTTGGTAAAAGCCAGAGGTGAACGAATAGAGTTGAAAATAAATCATGATGTTCTAGTAAGTGGGAAATACAAATTAATGTTGCATTATCAGAATCTCGAAAGTGAGAAAGAGGCTTTGAATGTATTGCTTGTGATTATGGAGGGCGAAAGAAGTGATTTTTGTGTCCACATAAATGAGTTTGAGGGCAAGGAAATAACAACAAATCAACAAGTGGAAATCATGAAATCCCAGATGGACGAGTTGGTTAGGGAGAAAGTGTCTCTAGTGGAATAGGTCGAGTTGGCACAGAATCAAAATGAAGATATGAAACCTTCTCACGAACAGGCATGTAAGATACAGGAATAGATATTCCACTCACATGAATTATTAACTAAAGAAATTTACAAGATGAAGCAGATGTTAGATAGGATGAAGGATATTTTTGTAGATTATCTATCAATAAGGAAGAATTTTGTTAAATATTTTAAAAAGATAAAAAAGAATATGGCCTAGAAGGAAGAAGATTCAAACTTCCCTGATCACCTTCCAAACAAGATGGTCATGGAACTTAAAATGGATATAGCGCTCCTTGAATTTCGCAAGAAAGCTTCCAAGAGGATATGTGCAGAAGCACCTAGTTTCATTGAAAAGTGTGAAGAGTTATACCAAAGAATTCGTTAGATACATGAGAAATGTGGCATTGCACTGACTCCACATATGCCTGAGTTTACCACAAAATACTAGATCTTAGTGGAGCTGAAGGACAAACTTAAAGAAGACCTGGAGTATATCATAAAACCAGATGTGTTGAACAGGGTATTTTTTAAGGATTCTAATATTATACTTAAGTATAGTATCATAGGCGATTATTTTGGATTAAAAAAAAATGTCTATAGATAGGTAGGCGAATAGTAAATATGAATCATGCAATTTACTACTGAAATGTGGATATTTCAACGAATATTACGACAAAAAAACATATTTTATGTAAATATAGGTGATAATATAGACTAAAAATGACCAAATAGCGAATTTATTTTTTGAAAAAAGTCCCCCAAAATAGCCAATTGGCGAAATTTCGCCCCTAAAAATTACTCTGGTGTTGAACAAAGAAGACCTCAACCAGTATATTGGGCAGGCATCTATCAATGCTTATTTCTTAGAAGAAATCTACAAAGTTGTTGCTGAGGGAGTGACCAACGTAGAAAATGAATTATTTGTCCATGAGGTGTCTTTGAAATTATTAGAACCTGTCCAATGTAATATCATATTTGAAGAGACAGACATATGGGATAATTACATTTCTAGTTTGGAGGGCCCACAAGAAAATTAATTTTAAATTTGTAATTAATTGTATTTTTGTGCAAACACAAAAGGACAAATTTGGGGAAGTCCAAAGGTTGGGGTAGTTGAAACAAATAGTCATGTAGAGACAAACTCTATTGTAATATAAATATAGGGGAAGGATACTAGTAGAGAGGAATTTTGCTAGCATAATAGAGGTTGGACACATTTTGTAAGAGAACTAATTTTATGTTAATGAGAAGGACCCATTTGCTGGGAAAAGCTAGCACATAAATGTTTTGCATGGAATGACAAATTTAGAACTATTTCCTCTCTCATTTGTAACTCATACTGTGAGATTGTTCGAACTTTATTGAACTACTTCAAATGGTAATGAATGATTTCTTTATCTATGCAAATGTTTATGTGTTAAAAGAGTAATAATTTTTAAAATTAAATTAAAGCTATCTTTGGTATATTTTCTGCTGTGAATGTGAACACTTTGTCTGAACAACTATCTATTGGATTTGTACGAGCATTTTCAGATTATTAATCTCACTTAAACTCTATCCTTGCAAGGATAGGTTAGTTATTTTAGGATAGAATTAGCAAATTGATAGGTAGAAGTGATAAGACGGGAGTTAAGAAACTATGCATCACTTGTTGAGGCTTCTGCTTGTCGATTGTAGGTTAAAAGCATTAGTTAGAATGGAACCACTTTCATTTCCATACTCTAGACATAAAATACAAACAGTGGACCGGGCCGCAACTGATACACAAAACCAAGCAAACACATCTACGGTAGTTGTACCGTTAACCGAACGGATTCCCCACATCAAACAGTGAGTGATCTAATTGGGATCATTCATTGGGGAGAATCCCTACTGTCGATGCTAGGATTTTCCAGGCATAAACACAGCAATACACTTACTTGTAAATGATGGAAACAAATTCTTGGAGAGTCAGTTCCTCCCAACCATAGGAGAGCTCAAATTGAAGTTTTCCCAACTCCACCCCCGAGTTGACCACCATGCACTAGAACTCCAAGGAACACTTCCACGTGGCACTCTGCCTCAGAGTCTATAACAAGCTCAAATGATGGACTTATGAAAGAGAGAAACACTCAACATAGTTTCTCCATGCACAACACGGCATCTCGTGCTATCTCAATGAACCAATATATATAGCTCTTTCTAAGGTTTGGTGCCAGCCCAATCAAATCTCAATCAATCTTTCAATCCCTAAGATTTAGGATCTTTTCTAGTAGTTGATATTTTAGATTGGATTTGATTGGTAAAAATATCCCTTGCTTGCTTTACACATGCTCTCTGTGCCATGGTGGTGTCCCCTCATTTAACTAAATTCTCCAAGTGTCTTTTTCCTCTTATTAATAATAAAAATAACAGTTTGTTGTGCAAAGTGTCACTCACACCTCTTGTGAATATTTTTTTGAGTTTTTAAATAACTCTAACAAAAATAATTATTTTTGAAATATTTTCACAAATATTAAATCAAAAATAAATTAATAATTTCTTGGGGGTATAACATTTTTCCCCCTCCTTATTCTTAACATCGTCCTCGGTGTTCTTTTATTCTGATCTCTCTTGCTCGTTCTAGAACATGGAGGGATATGTCTCCCTCATTTTATCCTCCATTTCCCATGTTGCATCTCCAAGGCTGAAGTGCTTCCATTGCACTTTTATTTGAATGATGGCTTGATTCCATAGCATACGTTCCTTCCTATCTAGGATGCGAAAAGGTTCAGTTTGGAACTTTCCCTCGGGTTCTACCTGAATCATATTCCAATCAATTACATGAGTAACATCATGCACATTTTTTTAACAATGAAACATGAAATACATCGTGCACTTTTATAGTAGGGGGAAGTGCAAGTTGATAGGCTACCGACCCTATCTTAGCTAACACTTCGAAAGGCCCACAATACCTAGGTTCAGGCTTGGAACGCATTCCCAAGTTCAAAGTACTCTTCTTTGGTTTTAACTTTAGGTATGCATGATCTCTAATGTTGAACTCTCTTGGAGTTCTTTTTAAATCCGCATAACTCTTCTACCAATCCTGGGAAACTTTTAAGTTTTGTTGCACTTCTTTCACCATTTGTTCCATTTCCTTTAACATGTTAGGTTCTAGAAAAATCCTATCAACAGGGTTATCCCAAGACATGGGAGTGTGGCATTTTAGACCATACAATAATTCTAATGGAATAATTTTTAATGAAGCTTCATATCTATTATTATAAGCAAATTCTACTAAATGTAAATAGTCTTACCATTTACCTGTTTTATCCATTACATACATTCACAACATATCTTCTAACACTTGGTTAGTTCTTTTAGTTTTCCCATCCGTCTAAGGATGATAAGCAATACTGAAATTCAGCTGAGTATATAGACCTTTAAACAAATACTTCCAAAAATTACTTGTAAATTTTGCATCTCTATCAGAAATCATAACTTTTCGAATACCATTGAAACAGAAAACTTCTTTCATAAAAATATCAGCTATGTTAATTGCTTTATATGTAGATTTCGCAGGAATGAAGTGTGCAAATTTACTTAACTTATCACAACTACCATTATTGAGTCATGTTGTTTATTCGTTTTAGGTAATCCTATTATAAAGACCATATTTATTATCTCCCATTTCCAATCTAGAATAGGAAAGGGTTGAAGTAACCCGACAGGATGTTGATGTTCAGTTTTTACTTGTTGACATTCAATACATCTAGCTAGGTATTTTTCAGCATCATTCTTCATATTAGGCCAACAATATATATTTTTTTAACTTAGTTATGATCTTTTGATATACCGGATGTCTGGAATGCGGTTTCTTATGTAACTCACTCAACATAAATTTCTTAATTTCTTGAGAATTAGGTATATATAATTGATTTTTATAGACTAGCAAATATTCCGAGCTTATCAAATAAACTGAGGATTCATTTCCATTTACATGCTTTTCCAATTGTTCTTTAATTGTTAAGTATTGTTCATTGTTTTTAGCTGCATTGTTTTTTATCAAATATTCAATATTTGTCTTATAACTACTAAAAGAAGCCAAACAATATGGAACGACATTTCTACTTAGGGAATCTGCCACTTTGTTCTATTTGCCTTTAATGTGTTTAATTTAAAAATCATACTCGCTCGAGAATTCTAACCACCTTGCTTGGTGAGCATTTAAACTTTGTTTGTCAAATATGTAGTTTAGGCTTATGTTATCAGACATTAAAGTGTTTTTTCTTCCTATTAAGTAATGTATCCATATTCTTAATGCATGTATTATAGCATCTAGTTCCAAGTCATGTGTTGTGTAGTTCCATTCATGTTCTTTAATTTTTATTGACTCTTAGCTTATTACATAATCATCTTGCAGTAGCACACCACCTAATCCCTCTAAGCAGGCATCTGTACATACAACGAAGTCCTTGCACGGATCCGTTATTCTTAGAATAGGTGAGGTGCTAAGAAAGTGTTTAAGATTTTCAAAGCTTTCTTGACATTTATTAGACCATATAAATTTAGTTCCTTTCTTTTGAAGTGAATTTATTTGGTAATCAATCCCAAAGAACCCCTCATTGAACCTACGGTAGTAACCTATGATCCCCATAAAGTATCGAATCCTGGTTACATCCTTAGGAACTGGCCAATCAATGATCGCCTTGATTTTATCTGGGTCTATAGAAATTCCCTCCTTGGATATTACATGACCTAGGTATTGAATTTTATCTTGAAAGAAATCACATTTACTAAAATTTGAATAAATTCTATGTTCTCTTACATTTTGTAAGACTAACTTTAAATGTTCTTCATGCTCGTATAAATTTTTAGAGTATATTAAGATGTCATCAATAAATACTATCACAAACTTATCTAACTAATTATGGAGAACACTATCCATTAAACACATGAACGTGGTCAAAGCATTGGCCAAGCCAAATGGTACCTCCAAAAAGTCGTAATGTTTGTACCGCGATCTAAATGTTGTTTTATGAACATCCTCATCTTTAATTCTTACATGATGGTGCCTAGTCCTTAAGTCAATCTTGGAGAATACCGCAGCTCCCTGTACCCGATAAAACATGTCATCAATGTAGGGGAGAGGGTATCTATTTTTTATTTTCATTTTATTTAATTGTCTGTAATCAATACAAAGTCTTAATGTGCCATCTTTCTTTTTAACAAACAAAACTAGTGCTCCCGACGGAGACACACTCATTCTTATATATTCTTTATCTATTAATTCTTGCAATTGTAATTTTAATTCCACCAACTCAAGTGTATTAATTCTATAAGGAACCTTTGAGGAAGGCACTGCTCCTGGTACAAACTCAATGGTAAAGTCAATATCCGTCCTTGGAGTTAAGTCAGGTATTTCCTCTGGAAAAAAATCTGTAAATTCATTTAAAAGAGGAAAATATTCCAAACTAGGTTTGATATATCATCATTACTTTTAGTGATGTGCATAGCAATCAATTTACAACCTTTCCCAGCACACTTTTTCAATTGTAAAGCAGATATTTTCCTAGTAAGAACTTTTTTAGGAATCCCTTTAACAAGTCTATTTTCACCATTTTCATTAATACAAGTGAAAGTTTTCTCAAAGAAATTAAATATAACTCTATGCTTTTCTAACCAATCCATGCCAATTAATACATCATATGATCCTAATGGAAAGATGTTCAAATATACTTTTGTAATAAGATCTTGCATATAAATTTAATAAATAGAAATAAAGTTGGTTACCTTTCCTTTTGTTCCCGTGGTTAATTGCACTAACCACGACTTTTCAAAATCATACTTTTTCATTTTGTATAAATCTACTAGCTTAGGATATATGTAACTTAAAGTAGATCAAAAATATATTAATATAGAAAGATGATTGTCAAATATATTACCGTCAACTTTGATCATGGAAGGTTGATAATCTTCTTGATGATTGTCCAAGGCTACACTTATCTTTGGTATGTTCCAAGCAACCTCTCCAACTATGATTGCTTGATAGAGAATGTGAATATTCTGATTATCCTTCTTATGGGGACAATCCCAATAGAAATGACTCTCCCCACATCCCCAACATTTTAATGGTTCTCTTTTTACTTTTTTTTCCTAATAAAAATATTTTCTTTATACTCAGTTCTTATTGGTTGTTTATCCTTAAAAGTATTCCTCTGAAAATTCCTATGTTTATTAAAAGGTTTGAATTATCTTATTTTAAAATTATTCCCTTCCTTTTTCTTGAAATTATAAGGATTTTCATGTTTAATTTTATACTAACCATAAGTTAATTTGTCCTTCCTCATTGCTTCATATAAATTTTTTGGGTTATCAAACTCTAATCTGTCCTTATAAATTCTAGGTAAACAACCTAGGAATCTCTGAATTTTAGGTTTTACTTCATTTAGGTAAGGAAAATATATTAATAAGGATAAAAATTTAGTACAAAAGTCATGCATAGACATTGATCCCAGCATTAACTCATAAAACTCCTTTCTCTCCCCATCATAGTAATACTCTGAGAGGTATTCCTTTTTAAATTCCTTTTTAAACTAGTTCCAACTTACTTTTCTATCATTGATTCCTTTACTCTTTTTAATTCCTTCCACCAAATCTCATCCTTCCCGACTAGACTGAAGATGGCCATTTCTTCCTTCATAGAGTTGAAATAACTGTACATAGTAAATTACTTCTTCATCCCAGATAGCCAAGCCTCATCTTCTTCTCTGTTTTTGACTTCACCATCAAAGGTAGGAGCCTTTATATTTTAAAATTCTCATGTTGTATCATCTTTATATTTTCTCTTCTTCCTTCGACTACCCTCAAAGTCACTACTAGAATCTCTTGATTCACTAGTTATAGGGTTTTCATCAGAAGAAGAACAGTTAGGGGATGAGTTTTCTCATTTACATTTATTTTTATTTTTATCGTTTGTTATCTCATTCAATCTAGACATTAAGGATTCATTTAAGTCTTCCTGGGTTCTTAGTACCCTCTCATGTCCAGTTTTAAAGTTCATCCATTCAACTTGTAAGTTTTTTACTATTTGAAAAATCTCATCATTAACTTTGTTATTGTTTGGTTGATCCCCATCATTAAGTTCGATCCAAACAAGTTTGGTAGGGGATCGTCTTCCATCCATTTCTTCCAACAGTTAGTAAAACAATTTCTTCTATACAAATAAGAAGAACGATACACAAAAAATATTAGTTTTCTCATAATGTAAATGGACACCATAAGGTCAAATGTCGTACCCTAAGATTTCATACAAGACTATAACAACCCCATATTTCACTAAAATTTGGGCAAATTAAAACTTTTATTACACTTAACGTAAGTAGTATATTACAAACTTATTTGATACTAAAGGAAATATATAACATTACCAATGACTTTAATGTTTTCTATATATACATATAAGCATGAAATAAAGGTCATTTCTTGCATCTTGAAAAACAATAACATTGTTTATGGGTGGGCACACAAAGATGCTCCCCAAAAGTATTGCAACGGGGCCGCGCTAGAGAGGATAAAACAGAGACGCGCACATACCTAGGAAGTGCGCACACACCGTTAGGTTCGGTACCAAGATGGGGCACATGCGCGCTTCTGCGCATGCACATTTTTTTAGTGCATACACACTCAAAAAGGCGCACGCTCCTGTTAATCTAATTAAAAAAAATAGGGCAGAGTTGTTCTATTTTCACCCCACTGGCTAAGCCTCACTCACCCATCGCGTACACAGATCAAGAAATACCATTTTTCACAATTTGCACTCAAAAAATCTCTCATCATCATCGTCCTCATCTTCATCATCATCATTATCATCATCATCATCATAATCATCATCATCATCATCTTCATCATCATCATCATCATCATCATCATCGTTATCATCATCATCATCATCATCGTCTTCATCATCATCATCATCATCGTCATCGTCATCACCCTCTTCCACGTCATCATCATCATCATCAACAACATATTCATTATTATCTTCATCATCATCATCATCATCATCATCATCATCATCATCATAATCTTCATCATCATCATCATCATCATGATCATCATCATCTCCATCACCATCTTCATCATCATCGTCATCATCGTTGTCGACATCATGAAGATGATGATGATGATGATGATGATGATGATGATGATGATGATGAAGACAATGAAGACGATGAGGATGATGATGATGATGATCATGATCATGATGAATATGATGATGCTGAAGATGATGATGAGGAAGAGGGTGATGATGATGATGAAGATGATGATGAGGAAGACGGTGATGATCATGATGATGATGATGATGATGATGATGATGTTGTTGATGATGATGATGATAATGATGATGATAATGAAGACGACGATGATGATGATGATGAGGATGATGAGGATGATGATTATGATGATGAGGATGATGACGATGATGACGATGGTGATGATGATGATGATGAAGATGATGATGATGAAGATGATGATGAGGAAGAAGGTGATGATGATGATGAAGATGATGATGAGGAAGAGGGTGATGATGATGAGGAAGAAGATGATGATGATGATGATGATGATGATGATGATGATGATGGTGGTGGTGATAATGATGACAATGATGATGATGACGATGGTTATGATGATGATGATGAGGAAGATGATGATGAGGAAGATGATGGTGAGGAAGAGGGTGATGATGATGATGAAGATGATGATGAGGATCAAGAGGGTGATGATGATGATAATGATGATGATGATGATGATGATGATGATGATGATGATGATGATGATGATGATGATGATGAAGATCATGATAAATATGATGATGATGATGATGATGATGATGTTGATGTATATGTAACTTCGGAATGTATTTCATTTGTATATTTTATATATATTTATTGTACCCTTATAAGAGATGTGTTATTCCTCTATAAGGAAGTGTCGTCATGTGGATTGACAAGTGTCGCAAGTGTGTGTACTTGCCGATGGGTTATTAGACCACTATTTGGGGTCGGCCCGGAATTATATATAATATAATGTGGATGTATCTAAGTAGACAAGTCGGCCCCAGTAGGTCACTGGGCAAAAAGGTAAGTATAAATAGAGATAGGAGATCTCTATTTTACTCACTCGGAAAAGCAACTCACTCTCTCTGGAAAGTGGCGCACTTGTGAGGAGGAGGAGGATCATCTGCTAGGAGACTATCTCTCTGTTATTTGGTTGTATTTTGGTTGAGCCATTGCTCTCTCTATCTCTGAGGAAGTTGTGGGGTTTTTCACCTTAGGGTTTTCCCCACGGAAACTCTGTGTCTCTTGTCTCTATGCTTTTGATTCTTGTGATGCTTGTGATGCTTGTCATATTATGATTGTCATGCATTGATATACTGTAGATGTTATTCTCTCAGCAAAGATCCTAGAGTATAATGAATTAATGCTCAAAATTTAACATGGTATCAGAGCTTAACTGAGAAGAAGACATTTTGCAGTGACGAAAGCTTGTATTCCTTGTTTATTGGGTTTCGCTCCACAGATTTTTGAAATTCAGTATAGTAGATTGGATCTACTCATCAAGGCGCATCTATCTGTCCAATCAGAATTCAGTTCCGAGCATTTTCAGATTTGGCCCTAAAAATTAGGGTTTCCACAAAAATAGGAATTTCTGGAAACTGAAGGCACAGCTGGAAGCTCCTTGCAAAAATCGAAGGTTAGAGCTTTGGATCGAGATTTTTGGCTGGGTAGATCTCCGGGAAATTCAAACACTAATTCAGGGCTCTCCCTAGTGAACCCAGGAGGACAAAAAGGCAATTTTGAAGGGCAAGACTTTGCTGATCTCAAATTCTGAATGTACTAAGCTGATCAGCTTTCCAAGGTGCATCTTTCTATCCTTTCGGAATTTTGAAATTCACATTTTGAATTTTTAGGGTTTCTCTAACAAACCCTAATCCAGGACCAGATCCAGTTTTCAGCACTTCAAGTGGTAAGTCCTAAATCTTTTCTATTTCCATTTGAAGTACTCTTAAAGATGTCTCTCCACACTAAGCTTGAGGATAAGCTTGAAGGGGCTGATAACTTCCGAGCTTGGAAGTATAGGATTGGGTTAATCCTGGAAGAGAATGAGTTGGACTCATATGTGAAAGAAGACATCCCTATCCTAGAGGATGAAGAAGCCAAGGCCTCACACAAGAAGAACTTGGTCAAGGCAAAGAGAATCATTGTTGATTCTATCAAAGACCATCTCATACCCCATGTGTCTTCTCTTAAGACACCCAAGGAGATGTTTGAATCTTTGACCAAGCTATTTGAAGGAAAGAACATAAATCGGAAGATGACCCTGCGGAACCAATTGAAAGCAGTGAAGTTTCAGAATGGTGAAACCATTCAATCTTACTTTTCAAGGGTCTCCTAGATCAAGGAACAATTAGAAGCAGTAGATGAAATGGTGGAGAATGGTGAAGTGGTGATGACCACTCTAAATGGCCTACCCAGGTCATGGGATTCCTTTATTCAAGGAATTTGTGCAAGGAAGAAGTTGATCTCCTTCAGTAGACTTCAGGAAGAATGCTCTCAAGAACAAGCTAGACTTATAGCTCGTGAAGAAAATATGGGAGGTGAAGATCAAGCTCTTGCAGCCCACACCAGGAAAGGAAAGTTCAAGAAAGAGCCATCTCACTCCAAGAGATCTTCACATCAATTCAAAGAAAGAAGAGTATGCTTCACCTGTAATGAGAAAGGACATATTGCCATAAATTGTCCCAAGAACAAAAAGGACAACAACATCTCCAACAAGAAGAAGAAGGGTGGCAAAAGAAGGTTTCATGCTCATGCTGCCGAAGATGATGAACCTCCAAAGAAGAAGGCTAGGGCAGAAAGTGATAGTAATGATGACTCATCAAGTGAAGAAGAGTATGTTCTGATCTTTGCTCTCACAGGTACCATCTCTCATGGTTGTAATGATTGGTTGATTGATAGTGGGGCTTCCAAACACATGACTGGGTTCAAAGAATATTTTGTGAACCTATCTGAACATGAATCACCCCATAAGGTGAAACTTGGGGATGATTATCAATACCCAATCAAAGGAAGTGGTGAAGCCTCCTACAACCTAGATTCTGGAAAATCTCTGAAGATCAAGGAAGTACTTTATGTACCTGGGCTCAAGAAGAACTTACTCTCCATTTCTGCATTAGATGCAAAAGGTATGAGGGTTGCATTTGTGGATGGCCAAGTCCTAATGTGGCCAAAGGGAAAGACCATAGATGATGCAGTAGTAATTGGAGAGCAAGAGGGAGGCTTGTATAAATTGAAGGGACAACCTGAACATGCCATGGTACATGAATCCATGGAGCCAAGTGAACTTTGGCATAGAAGACTTGCTCACATGCACTATAGAGCACTTCCAATTGCAAGCAAGGCAGTAGAGGGTCTTCCTGAAATCAAGACCAAAAATGAAGGTGTTTGCAAAGGATGTGCAAAAGGTAAGAACATTAAGAAGGCTTTCCCAAGCAGTGAAAGCAAGGCAAAAGACATCCTGGAAATCATCCACTCAGATGTATGTGGTCCTATGTCATCTAGTTCTATGAGTGGGTATGTTTACTATGTCTCATTTATTGATGACTTCTCCAGGAAGACTTGGGTATACTTCTTGAAGGGAAAAGATGAGGTGCTTGATAAATTCAAGGAATTCAAAACCTTGATGGAGAATCAAACTGACAAGAAGATCAAAACATTCAGATCCGACAATGGTGGAGAATTCACCTCAAGTGACTTCAAGAAGCTTTGCAGTGATTCAGGGATTAAGAGGGAGTTGACTGCTCCTTATAATCCTCAATAGAATGGTGTTGCAGAAAGGAAGAACAGAACTATCATGGAAGCAGCAAGGGCAATGTTGCATGACCAGGATCTTCCTATGCATCTATGGGAAGAAGCAGCTAGAACAGCTGTATATGTGCAGAACAGAACACCCCACAAGATATTGGACAACAAGACACCAGAAGAGGTCTTTTCTGGTAAGAAACCTGAAGTCAGTCATCTCAGAATATTTGGTTGTCCAGTATACATTCATGTCCCAAAGGAAAAGAGGACTAAACTAGATCCTTCAGGAAAGAAGGGTATTTTTGTGGGTTACAGTGAAAGCTCGAAGGCTTACAGAATATACTTTCCAGGGTTCAAGAAGATTGATGTCAGCAGGGATGTAACATTTGATGAAAACTCAGCATTCATCAAATCAAGGAAGGCACCTACTGAAGTTTATGAAGAACCTAGGGAAACAAGATTTCAGGACACTCCCATGACTGAAGCAGTTCCAGAAACTGTTCGTGAGTTTGAAGATCCACAAGAACTTGTAGATCCACCCCGTGAGGATAACTCTCACAAGAGGAAACCTGTATGGGCTAGAGAGCTCATTCATGATACAGAAAGATTTGGCATTCCAAAAGAAGAACACAGAGCAAAGAAGAGAACCAGATCACACACCAGTTATGTTGCTTTACTCTGTGACATTATGAACAAAGAGCCTTCCAGTTATGAAGAGGCAGCAGAAAAGAAAGAATGGAAGGATGCTATGGTTGAGGAATACCAATCAATAATGAAGAATGATGTTTGGGATGTTGTCCCAAGACCTAAAGAGAAGTCTGTTGTGACTTCTAAATGGATCTTCAAAATCAAACATGTTGCAGATGGCAGTGTGGAGAAATACAAAGCAAGATTCGTAGCTCGTGGATTCTCTCAGAAAGAGGGAATAGATTATGAAGAAACTTTTGCACCTGTAGCCAGGTATACTTCCATCAGAACAGTACTTTCCCTGGCTGCAGCTATGAAATGGAAAATACACCAGATGGATGTCAAGACTGCTTTCCTGAATGGTGTAGTAGAAGAGGAAGTATATGTGGAACAGCCACTCGGTTTTGAAATACATGACAGGGAGTCATATGTGTGCAGATTGAAGAAAGCCTTGTATGGCTTGAAGCAAGTTCCCAGAACTTGGTATGGTAGGATGGACAGTTTCCTATCTAGTTTGGGCTTTACCAAGAGTAAAGCGGATGCCAACCTTTACTACAAGGTTGAGGAAGGGAATCCTGTGATTCTACTACTGTATGTGGATGACCTATTTGTGATAGGAGATGACAGACTGATTGCAGATACTAAGAGGAAGCTTGTTGCTGAGTTCGATATGAAAGATTTGGGAATGATGCATTATTTCCTAGGTATGGAGGTGTGGCAGAGTATAGGTGGAATCTTCCTTGGTCAAGGGAAGTACACAGTAGATATCCTTAGGAGATTCAGGACGATGGATTGCAAGGCCATGGCCACACCAGTGGCATTGAATCTGAAGCTTCTATGTGATGCTTCATCTGATCCAGTTGATGTCTCTATGTATCGTCAGATGATTGGGTCCTTGATGTACCTGACGAACACGAGACCGGACATTTGCTTTGCTGTGAACACATTGAGCCAGTTCTTGACAGATCCGAGGAGTGTTCACCTGGTTGTTGTAAAGCATGTTCTGAGGTACCTGAAGGGTACAGTGGATTATGGGCTCAAGTATGAAGCAAATCAAAAGTTTAGCCTACAGGGTTATGTTGATTCAAATTGGGCTGGCAGTGCTGCAGATAGGAAGAGAACATCTGGGTGTTGCTTCAATATGGGATCAGGTGTGATCTCTTGGTTTAGCAGGAAGCAGTCCTGCGTAGCACTGAGTACAGCAGAGGCTGAGTATGTTGCATCCTGTTCAGCTAGTTGTGAGGCAGTATGGCTACGGAAGCTACTGTCTGAGTTATTTGATCTCTTGTTGGATGCTACTGGTATCTTCTGTGATAACCAGAGTTGTGTGAAGCTATCCGAGAACCTAGTGTTTCATGACAGGTCGAAACACATAGAGATCAAATATCACTATATCAGGGATATGGTGCAGAGAGGAGCTGTGAAGCTCCTGTATGTTGCGACGGACGATCAGATTGCAGATGTGCTGACGAAGCCACTAGCCAGGGTGAAGTTCGAGTACTTCAGAGAGAGGCTTGGCGTGCTTCAGATCGAGGACACTTCGAGGAAGAAGTGATGAAAACATTTGCTGAAGCCATTCCAAGCATGTTGGAAGGGGGATCCTTCACATGGTTGTGGATGTAAGCGCTGAATGATGAACATCAGGAGGATGTTCTGGTTTCTGCTTGGATATGATCAGTTGGATCATTATATGTATTTTGTGTATGCATCATGTTGGATGCTGGATATGATCAGTTGGATCATTATATGTATGTATGAATGCATCATGTTGGATGCTGGATATGATCGGTTGGATCATGTGTATGTATTTTGTATATGCATCATGTTGGATACTGGATATGATCAGATGGATCATGTGTATGTATTTTGTATGAACGCATCATGTTGGATGTTGATGGATACATTGTGTGGATCATGTATCTTTATATGATTAGGCAGATCATGTATGTTGATGGATACATTATGTGGATCATGTATCTTTGTATGATCAGGCAGATCATGTATGCTGATGGATACATTGTGTGGATCATGTATCTTTGTATGATCAGGTGGATCATGTATGCTGATGGATACATTGTGTGGATCATGTATCTATGTATGTATCAGGTGGATACTTGGATGATCGTGGATGACGAGCTTCTCCAGATGACATGCAGCAGGATGTTGCAGTGATGATGATCAGGTTGATAATGTGTACATCAGGATGATGTTTCATGAGTATCAGATGATACTTTATGGCCATGGATCAGGTTGTGCAGGAAAGCATGTAATTTGTGCCCTGGGAGATTTGTAGATGGTCTTTCAAGGTTTTGCCTATGGCATGTAATTCGGTGCCCTGGGACATCTGGCAAATGCTCTTGCGAGGTTTTGCTTGGGAGGACATGTAATTTGTGCCCTGGGAGATCTGCAGATAGTCTTTCGAGGTTTTTCCTATGGCATGTAATTCGGTGCCCTGGGATATCTGGCAGATGCTCTTGCGAGGTTTTGTCCTATGGCATGTAATTTGCTCCTGGGAGATCTAGACAGGATGAAAAAGGCCTCAGATGCTTCAGCCAGGTTTTGCCATGACCACATGTAATTTGCTCCTGGGAGATCTGGACAGGATGAAAAAGGCCTCAGATGCTTCAGCCAGGTTTTGTGGTGAGATCACATGTAATGTGCTCTTGGGAGATCCGACAGGTAGAGCTGAGTGCTCGTAACAGCCTGGGATGCTTCAGCCAGGTTTTGTGATGGGTCACATGTAATGTGCTCCTCGAAGATCCTACAGGTAGAGCTGTGTGCTCGTAATAGCCTGGGATGCTACAGCCAGGTTTTGTGACGCACGTAATGAGTCTTGAGGATTCCACAATATGGCCAGTGATGATGAAGACCTGCAGATGGAAGGCCTACATCCAGTATGAAAAAGGACTGGCTCTGTAGAACTTCCTATGATGAGTAGAGTCAGAGATTGGTTGAGATAGCAGCAGCAGTGACGATGATGATGACGATGCATCAATGACGATGATCCAGAGAAGAAGACTTGTCTAGCAGATCTGTGTCGAGAAATACCTTCCTAGTTAAGAGGGAGTGTTGATGTATATGTAACTTCGGAATGTATTTCATTTGTATATTTTATATATATTTATTGTACCCTTATAATAGATGTGTTATTCCTCTATAAGGAAGTGTCGTCATGTGGATTGACAAGTGTTGCAAGTGTGTGTACTTGCCGATGGGTTATTAGACCACCATTTAGGGTCGGCCCGGAATTATATATAATATAATGTGGATGTATCTAAGTAGACAAGTCGGCCCCAGTAGGTCACTGGGAAAAAAGGTAAGTATAAATAGAGATAGGAGATCTCTATTTTACTCACTCGGAAAAGCAACTCACTCTCTCTCTGGAAAGTGGCGCACTTGTGAGGAGGAGGAGGATCATCTGCTAGGAGACTATCTCTGTGTTATTTGGTTGTATTTTGGTTGAGCCATTGCTCTCTCTATCTCTGAGGAATTTGTGGGGTTTTTTACCTTAGGGTTTTCCCCACGAAAACTCTGTGTCTCTTGTCTCTATGCTTTTGATTCTTGTGATGCTTGTGATGCTTGTCATATTATGATTGTCATGCATTGATATACTGTAGATGTTATTCTCTCAGCAAAGATCCTAGAGTATAATGAATTAATGCTCAAAATTTAACAGATGATGATGGTGATGATGATGATGATGATAATGATTATGATGATGATAATGATGATGATGATGATAATGATGATGATGATGATGATGATGATGATGATGAAGATGATGGTGGTGATGAAGACGATGAGGATGATGGTGATGAGGACCACAACGATGATGGTGAAGATGATGATGATGTGGAGGAGGAGGAGGAGGATGGAGATGACAGTGATGATGATGAAGATGGTGATGCGGATGATAATGATGATGAATATTATGATTATGATGCTGAATATCAAGATGATGGTGATGAAGATGATGAAGATGATCATGATCATGAAGAAGAAGATGATGGTGATGAAGATAATGAAGATGATCATGATCATGAAGAATAAAATGATGATGATGATCATCATCATCATCATCATATTCATCATCATCATCATTATCATCCTCATCATCATCATCGTCCTAATCTTCATCATCATCATCATCATCATCTTCATCATCATCATTGTTGTCATCATCACCATCATCCTCATCGCCTTCATCACCATCATCATCTTCATCTTCATCATCATATTCTTCATTTTTAGAGTATATTAAGATGTCATCAATAAATACTATCACAAACATATCTAAGTAATTATGGAGAACACTATCCATTAAACACATGAACGTGGTCAAAGCATTAGTCAATCCAAATGGTACCTCCAAAAAGTCGTAATGTTTGTACCGCGATTTAAATGTTGTTTTATGAACATCATCATCTTTAATTCTTACATGATGGTGCCCAGACCTTAAGTCAATCTTGGAGAATACCGCAGCTCCCTGTACCCGATAAAACATGTCATCAATGTAGGGGAGAGGGTATCTATTTTTTATTTTCATTTTATTTAATTGTCTGTAATCAATACAAAGTCTTAATCTACCATCTTTCTTTTTAACAAACAAAACTAGTGCTCCCCACGGAGACACACTCATTCTTATATATTCTTTATCTATTAATTCTTGCAATTATAATTTTAATTCCACCAACTCAGGTGTATTAATTCTATAAGGATCCTTTGAGGCAGGCACTTCTCCTAGTACAAACTCAATGGTAAAGTCAATATCCCTTCTTGGAGGTAAGTCAAGTATTTCCTCTGGAAAAACATATGTAAATTCATATAAAAGAGGAAAATATTCCAAACTAGGTTTGATTTATCATCATTATTTTCAATGATGTGCATAGCAATCAATCTACATCCTTTCCTAGCACACTTTTTCAATTGCAAATCATATATTTTCCTAGTAAGAACATTTTTAGGAATCCCTTTAACAAGTCTACTTTCACCATTTTCATCAATACAAGTGAATGTTTTCTCAAAGCAATTCAATATAACTCTATGCTTTTCTAACCAATCTGTGACAATTAATACATCATATGATCCTAGTGGAAAGATGTTCAAATCTACTTTTGTAATAAGATCTTTCATATAAATTTAATAAATAGAAATAAAGTTGGTTACCTTTCCTTTTGTTCCCGTGGCTAATTGCACTAACCACGACTTCTCAAAATCATACTTTTTCATTTTATATAAATCTACTAGATTAGGACATATGTAAATTAAAGTAGATCCAGATCTATTAATATAGAAATATGTTTTTTCAAAGTTATTACCATCAACTTTGATCATGGAAGGTTGATAATTCGTGTTAACACCCAAAATGATCCCCTAGGTTGTGGGAGAAGGCCACTAAGGGGTAACCACAGACCACTTTAGACTAGTGCTAATGACCTAGCATAGTCAGAGATGAGTCTCACTACAAATCTATGAAAGACTGAATATACTAAATAAAATTGTAGCCATGAGGAAATAGAAGGATTTGAAAGAAGACTGAAAATGATCAATGAACAACATATAGCCTTCTTGCTTTGATATTCAATCATAGCACGTTCAAGAGGTCAGATTCTTGGTAGGACTGATTGGTTTTAAAGAGATTTCGTAAGAAATTCATGGAAGAAGACCATTGGGCAATGGAGTGTTAAATTTTGAGCATTAATTCACAATACTTTAGGATCTTCACTAAGATAATAACATATACAGTATATCAATGCATAACAATCACAATAAGCATGACAAGCATCACAAGAATCAAAAGCATGAGAGACAAGAGACACAGAGTTTCAGTGGAGAAAACCCTAAGGTGAAAAACCCCACAACTTCCTTAGCGATAGAGAGAGAGAAATGGCTCAACCAAAGTACAACCAAAATACACTCGAGATAGTCTCCTAGAAGCAGATGATCCTCCTCCTCACGAGTGTGCCACTTTCTGAGTGAGAGAGAGATGACTTTCCGAATGATCTAAATAGAGATCTCCTGATATCTATTTATACTAACCTGTTTTCCCAGTGACCTTATGGGGCCGAATTGTCTAGCTAGGTACATCCACAATATAATATATATTTCAGGGCCAACCCCACACATGGTGGTCTAATAACCCATCGGCAAGTACACACACTTGCGACACTTGTCAATCCACATGACGACACTTCCTTATAGAGGAATAACACATCTCTAATAAGGGTACAATAAATATATATGAAATACATAGATGAAATACATTCCGAAGTTACATATACATCAACGCTCCCTCTTAACTAGGAAGGTATTTCTCGACATAGATCTACTAGACAAGTCTTCTTCTCGGGATCATCGTCATCATCATCATCACTGCTGCTGCTATCTCAACCAATCTCTGACTCTACTCATCATAGGAAGTTCTATAGAGCCAATCCTTTTTCATACTGGATGTATGCCCAGCACCTATAGGTCTTCGGCATCACTGGCCATACTGTGGAAATCTCAGGACTTATTATGTGCGTCACAAAACCATAAAAGAGTCTCTTGACTAGCAAGAACCCTAAAGAGCATCTGAGGCCTTTTTCATCCTGTCCAGATCTCCAAGACTTATTACATGTGATCCCACCACAAAACCTCGAAAGAGAATCCCAGGACTGATTATGAGCACAAGGCTCAACCTGTCGGATCTCCGAGGGCACAAATTACATGTGGTCACCACAAAACCTCGAAAGAGCATCCTAGGACTGATTACAAGTAGATGGCTCAACCTATCAGATCTCCCAGGGCACAAATTACATGTGGTCATGGAAAAACCTCGAAAGAGCATCCCAGGACTGATTACGAGCACACGGCTCAACGTATCATATCTCCCAGGGCACAAATTACATGCCATAGGACAAAACCTCGAAAGAGCATATGCCAGATATCCCAGGGCACAAATTACATGCCATAGGAAAAACCTCGAAAGACTATCTGCAAATCTCCCAGGGCACAAATTATATGTCCTCCCAAGCAAAACCTCGAAAGAGCATTTGCCAGATATCCCAAGGTACAAATTACATGCCGTAGGAAAAACCTCGAAGGACTATCTGCAAATCTCCCAGGGAACAAATTACATGCTTATCTGCACAACCTGTTCCATGGCCACAGAGTATCAACCTGATACTCACCATACATCATCCTAATGTACACATGATCATCCTGATCATCATCACTGCAACATCCTGCTGCATGTCATCTGGAGCAACATCCTGAAGCTCGTCATCCATGATCATACAATGCATCTACTTGATGCATACCAAGTATCTATCTGATACATATCATCATACATGATCCACCTGATCACACAATGTATCCACCTGATAAAAATATAAATACATGATACATATCAACATACATGATCTACCTGATCATACAATGTATCCACCTAATACATATACAGATACATGGTCCAAGCATCCAACATGATGCTTATACAAAATACATACACATGATCCAACCGATCATATCCAGCATCCAACATGATGCGTACATACATATAAATGATCCAACTGATCATATCCAACATCCAACATGATGTGTACATACATATAAATGATCCAACTAATCACATCCAGCATCCAACGTGATGTGAACATACATATACATATAAATGATCCAACTGATCATATCCAGCATCCAACATGATGCATACATACATACATAAAAATGATCTAACTGATCATACAAAGCAGAAACTAGAACATCATCCTTATGCTCATCATCTAGCGCTTACATCCACAGCCATGTGAAGGATCCTCTTTCCAACATGCTTGGAATGGCTTCAGCAAATGTGTCCATCAATTCTTCCTCGAAGTGTCATCAATCCAAAGAACACCAAGCCACTCTCTGAAGTACTCGAACTTCACTCTGGCTAGTGGCTTCGTCAGCACATATGCAATCTGCTCATCCATCGCAACATACAGGAGCTTCATAGCTCCTCTCTGCACCATATACCTGATATAGTGATATTTGATCTCTATGTGTTTCAACCTGTCATGAAACACTGGGTTCTCGGACAGCTTCACACAACTCTAGTTATCACAAAAGATACCAGTAGCATCCAACGAGAGATCAAATAATTCAGACAGTAACTTCCATAGCCATACTTCCTCACAACTAGCTGAACAGGCTGCAACATACTCTGCCTCAGCTATACTCAATGCTATACAGGACTACTTCCTGCTAAACTAAGAGATCACACCTGATCCCATATTGAAGCAGCACTCAGATGTGCTCTTCCTATTTGTAGCACTTCCAACCCAATCTAAATCAACATAACCCTGCAGGTTAAACTTTTGATTCGCCTCATACTTGAGCCCATAATCTACTATACCCTTCAGGTACCTCAGAACATGCTTTACAGCAACTAGATGAACACTCCTCGGATCTGTCAGGAACTGACTCAATGTATTCACCGCAAAGCAAATATCTAGTCTCATGTTCATCAGGTACATCAAGGACCCAATCATCTGATGATACATAGAGACATCAACTGGCTCAGATGAAGCATCACATAGAAGCTTCAGATTCGATGCCATAGGTGTGGCCATGGCCTTGCAATCCATCGTCCTGAATCTCCTAAGGATATCTACTGTGTACTTCCCTTGACAAAGGAAGATTCCACCTATACTTTGCCACACCTCCATACCTAGGAAATAATGCATCATTCCCAAATCTTTCATATCGAACTCAGCAACAAGCTTCCTCTTAGTATCTGCAATCAATCTTTCATCTCCTATTACAAATAAGTCATCCACATACAGGAGTAGAATCATAGGATTCCCTTCCTCAACCTTGTAGTAAAGGTTGGAATCCGCTTTACTCTTGGTAAAGCCCAAACTAGATAGGAAACTGTCCATCCTTCCATACCAAGTTCTGGGAGCTTGCTTCAAGCCATACAATGCTTTCTTCAATCTGCACACATACGACTCCCTATCATGTATTTCGAAACCGAGTGGCTGCTCCACATATACTTCCTCTTCAACTACACCATTCAAGAAAGCAGTCTTGACATCCATCTGGTGTATTTTCCATTTCATCACTGCAGCCAGGGCAAGTACTGTTCTGATGGATGTATACCTGGCTATAGGTGCAAAAGTTTCTTCATAATCTATTCCCTCTTTCTGAGAGAAGCCATGAGCTACGAATCCTGCTTTGTATTTCTCTACACTGCCATCTGCAGCATGCTTGATTTTGTAGATCCATTTAGAAGTCACAACAGACTTCTCTTTAGGTCTAGGTACAACATCCCAAACATCATTCTTCATTATTGATTGGTATTCCTCAACCATGGCATCCTTCCATTCTTTCTTTTCCGCTGCTTCTTCATAACTAGAAGGCTCTTTGTTCATAATGTCATAGAGTAAAGCAACATAGCTGGTATGTGATCTGGTTCTCTTCTTTGCTCTGTGTTCTTCTTCTGGAATGCCAAATCTTTCTACATCTTGAATGAGCTCTCTAGCCCATGTAGGTTTCCTCTTGTGAGAGTTATCCTCACGGGGTGGATCTACAGGTTCTTGCGGATCTTCAAACTCACGAACAACTTCTGGAACTGCTTCAGTCATGGTACTGTCTTGAAATCTAGTTTCCTTAGGTTCTTCATAAACTTCGATAGGTGCCTTCCTTGATATGATGAAGGATGAGTTTTCATAAAATGTTACATCCCTGCTGACATCAATCTTCTTGAACCCTGGAAAGTGTATTCTGTAATTCTTTGAGCTTTCACTGTAACCCACAAAGATACCCTTATTTCCTGAAGGATCTAGTTTACTCCTCTTTTCCTTTGGGAAATGAGTGTATACTGGACAACCAAATATTCTGAGATGGCTGACTTCAGGTTTCTTACCAGAAAAGACCTCTTCTAGTGTATTGTTATCCAATATCTTATGGGGTGTTCTGTTCTGCACATATACAACTGTTCTAGCTGCGTCTGCCCATAGATGCATAGGTAGATCATGGTCATGCAGCATTTCCCTTGTTGCTTCCATGATTGTTTTGTTCTTCCTTTCTGCAACTCCATTCTGTTGAGGATTATAAGGAGCATTCAACTTTCTCTTAATCCCTGAATCACTACAAAGCTTCTTGAAGTCACCTGAGGTGAATTCTCCACCATTGTCGGATCTGAACATTTTGATCTTCTTGTCAGTTTGATTCTCCATTAAGGTTTTGAATTCCTTGAATTTATCAAACACCTCATCTTTGCTCTTCAAGAAGTATACCCAAGTCTTCCTGGAGAAGTCATTAATAAATGAGACATAGTAAACATACCCACTCAGAGAACTGGATGACATAGGACCACATACATCTGAGTGGATGATTTCCAGGATGTCTTTTGCTTTTCTTTCACTGCTTGGGAAAGCCTTCTTAATGCTCTTACCTTTTGCACATCCTTTGCAAACACCTTCATGTTTGTTCTTGATTTCAGGAAAACCCTCTACAGCCTTGCTTGCAATTGGAAGTTACCTATAGTGCATATGAGCAAATCTTCTATGCCAAAGTTCACTTGGCTCCATGGATTCATGTACCATGGCATGTTCAGGTTGTCCCTTAAATTTATACAAACCTCCCTCTTACTCTCCAATCACTACTACATCATCTATGTTCTTTCCCTTTGGCCACATTAGGACTTGGCCATCCACAAATGCAACCCTCATACCTTTTTCATCCAATGCAGAGATGGAGAGTAAGTTCTTCCTGAGCCCAGGTACATAAAGGACTTCTTTCATCTTCAAAGATTTTCTAGAATCTAGGTTGTAGTAGGCTTCACCACTTCCTTTGATTGGGTAATGATAATCATCCCCAAGTTTCACCTTATGGGGTGATTCATGTTTAGATAGATTCACAAAAGATTCCTTAAACCCAGTCATGTGTTTGGAAGCTCCACTATCAATCAACCAATCATTACAGCCATGGGAGATAGTACCTGTGAGAGCAGAAAATTAGAACATATTCTTCTTCACTTCATGAGTCATCATCACTATCAATTTCTGCCCTAGCCTTCTTCTTTGGGGGTTCATCATCTTTGGCAGCATGAGCATGATATCTTCTTTTGATATTCTTCTTCTTCTTATTGAAGTTGTTGTTGTTGTCTTTCTTGTTCTTGGGACAATCTAAAGCAAAGTGTCCCTTCTCATTGCAATTCAAGCATCTGAGATCTTTCTTATCTTTATGATAATGGTGGTGTGAGAATCTTCTGTTATGAGATGATTCCTTCTTGGAATTGCCTTTCCTGGCATGTGTTGTGAGACCTTGATCTTCATTTCCCATCTTTTCTTCTCGGTCCACAAGCCTATCTTCTTCTTGAGAGCATTCTTCCCGCAATCTGTTGAAGGAGATCAACTTCTTCCTTGCACAAATTCCTTGAATAAAGGAATCCCATGACTTGGGTAGGCCATTTAGAGTGGTCATCACTACTTCACCATTATCCACCATTTCATTCACTGCTTCTAGTTGTTCCTCAATCTGGGAGACCCTTGAAAAATAAGATTGAATGGTTTCTCCATTCTGAAAGTTTACTCCTTTCCATTGGTTCTGCAGGGTCATCTTCCGATTTATGTTCTTCCCTTTAAATAGCTTGGTCAAAGAGTCAAACATCTCCTTGGGTGTCTTTAGAGAAGACACATGGGGTATGAGATGGTCTTTGATAGAATCAGCAATGATTCTCTTTTCCTTGACCAAGTTTTTCTTATGCAATACCTTAGCCTATTCATCCTCTGGGATAGGGATGTATTCTTTTACATATGAGTCCAACTCATTCTCTTCCAGGATTAACCCAATCCTATACTTCCAAGCTCGGAAGTTATCAGCTCCTTCAAGCTTATCCTGAAGCTTGGTCTGGTGAGACATCTTAAAGAGTATTTCAAATGGAAATAAAAAAGATTTACGTCTTACCACTTGAAATGCTGAAAACTGGATCTGGTCCTGAATTAGGGTTTGTCGAAAAAACCCTAAAAATTCAAAATGTGAATTTCAATTTTCTGAAAGTATAGAAAGATGCACCTTGATGAGCTGATCAGCCTAGTGTATTCAGAATTTGATATCAGCAAAGCTTTACCCTTCAGATTTTCCTTTTTGTCCTCTAAGGTTCACTCGGGAGAGCCCTGAATTAGGGTTTGAGTTTCCCGGAGATCTACCTAGCCAAAAATCTCGATCCAAAGCTCTAAACTTCGATTTTTGCAAGGCGCTTCCAGCTGTGTCTTCAGATTTCATAAATTCCTATTTTTGTGGAAACCCTAATTTTTAGGGCCAAATCTGAAAATGCTCAGAATTGAATTCTGATGAGACAGATAGATTCTCCTTGATGAGTAGAGTCAATCTACTATAATGCTTTTCCAAATTTTGTGGAGAGAAACCCAATAAACAAGAAACTCAAGTTTTCGTCAATACAAAATGTCTTCTTCTCAGGTTAGCTCTGATACTATGTTAAATTTTGAGCATTAATTCACAATACTATAGGATCTTCACTAAGAGAATAACATATACAGTATATCAATGTATAACAATCACAATAAGCATGACAAGCATCACAAGAATCAAAAGCATGAGAGACAAGAGACACAGATTTTTCGTGGGGAAAACCCTAAGGTGAAAAACCCCACAACTTCCTCAGAGATAGAGAGAGAGCAATGGCTCAACCAAAGTACAACCAAAATACACTTGAGATAGTCTCCTAGAAGCAAATGATCCTCCTCCTCACTAGTGTGCCACTTTCTGAGTGAGAGAGAGATGACTTTCCGAATGATCTAAATAGAGATCTCCTGATCTCTATTTATACTAACCTGTTTGCCCAATGACCTTATGGGGATGACTTGTCTAGCTAGGTACATCCACAATATAATATATATTTCAGGGTCAACCCCACACATGGTGGTCTAATAACCCATCGGCAAGTACACACACTTGTGACACTTGTCAATCCACATGAAGACACTTCCTTATAGAGGAATAACACATCTCTAATAAGGGTACATTAAATATATATGAAATACATTCTGAAGTTACATATACATCAACACGGAGTTAATAAATCAGGTATGAATTAGGTTTCTAGAGGTAGGGGATGGAAGAGATCATGGACAGAGGCAGGGTAGACACCATCTCTTCTCTATTGAGGTTTTTGCAGGTGGATTGGAGGATGCGGACGACAACCCATCAAGGAAAGCACATAACTTGGGTGAATTCTGCAAGATTTTAGAAGAAGATGTTTGAATGCTTAAACAATGGATTCAGAGGATACAAGATGAATTCTGATCCATAACACTGCTGCTCAAACATGAAAGAAAACACACAATGGAATGTTAAATAGGAAGACAATCACATAGAAAGTTACCTACTAAAGAGATTAATGGCACAAGAATCTCAGCCATGAAAAACTTCAAAGCATTCCATCTCTGAACCATTCATTCATATCTGAAAATAGAAAACATGCACAATGTAGAGCCTCTCAGCTCTTGAGAATCCCCCAAAAATGAAAACTAAACCCCCCATTCTTCGATTACAATGAATTTTTTATAGATTTCTAGAGCCTCATGCTCAACTCATTCAGACCAGAAAGCGGTTATAACAAAATGACACCTAATCAGAGCATATTTGCCACTACCACTACAAGACAAAAGTGGGTGAGACAGGCCTAACTGCCTTTTTACTTCCACGAGCACTTTTACTAAATGACAATTTACTTCAAATAAAGGACAAAAATTGCTCCCGGAGATGCTCTCCCAGCTGGCTGCCCCCACTAGCTTCGAACTCTTCGCTTCTATCTATCTTTTAATTGCTAGGTGCTATATCACTTCATCTTTGAATCGTTGAGTTATTTTCCAAGCTTTTGGTGAGTTTCATTCCCAGAGATGTAATAGCAACTGCAAAAACTTATTCGGCTCTTTCAATGCAATAAATCATCTCCCTTTGAAACTTATGAATGCCTTAAGTTTATCCAAAGCACTGGTCTCTCTTAGGCCAGCTCTACTACACTTTGCTACCTCAGATACCACCATAGCAATAGCATTTGTTGTACCCATAGCTTCTGTAGCTGGACTTGGCTCTAGATATTTTTTCTATTTGGGTTCATCAGCTTCAACAAAATCTCAACTATGCCTGCGTTGAACCTATATGCACGCCATGATCTCCACGAGCTCCAAGATGCGCAGTTTGTAACCAAAGTTCATGCCTGAATTATATGCAGGTATTATGATGGGCGTATGATGAGTCCTATCCCAAGGGTTTTTTGTTTTGAAGATCCCACACTGGAAACCCTAATTCCTCTTCCTTTATGGAAATGAAGCATCACAGGATTTGGCGCCACTAAGTATGGACACGAAAGAAACGAGATACCACCATGCTAGGAATAGCATTGGGATAGATTTAACAAACCTGAGCATCTAACAATGCTCAATTTGCATCACCTAAAAACCTGTAATGTTTGAGTATACACTGCGCGGCCAACATATCATGAAGAAGAACAAAAAAATTTCTATCAATCTGCTTCAGTGTAATCTTTTCCCCGGATCAATTTGATTGAACCAACGTAGTTGGATACGCTTCTTCCTTAGCTACAAAAAAAATGGCAGCAACATCAATCCTTGTATGCAAAGTGTCAAATATG
This sequence comes from Larix kaempferi, assembly GCA_027924585.1. Classification (NCBI taxonomy): domain Eukaryota; kingdom Viridiplantae; phylum Streptophyta; class Pinopsida; order Pinales; family Pinaceae; genus Larix; species Larix kaempferi. The sequence continues at coordinate 12,235,762 of BSBM01000469.1, forward strand.
GATGGAGGTTAGGAAAATCGTGGATATAAGAGTCATGAAAAACAATATTAGAGAAAAAGACCGATTTCCCTTTTCCTACTTAGACTCCCAATGCCACAGCAAACCTCTTGGCTCCTGGACAAATGGCATTTCCATCCTCTTTAAACTTGGTGTTAAGGTTTTGAGAGCTTCACACTTTGGTCATATTAAAAACAAGTCACCAAAAATGCGACGAATTCCCTTTTATAACCCCGCAAGAAATTTTATTGCTAAAAATGTGGTATCGCATGGGCTCTAAGTTGTTTATAATACCATTTTATATACATGCGAAACGTGCAAAGAATGGCGTGTGTGATGGTTGTTTTCTTTTTGCAACCACCAACCCTTTTACTATCGGTGCACCTTGGGCATGCGATAATAAGTTGGACCGTAGATTTCCTTTTCCTTTCTTTTCTAAATCAGCTTTCAATTGTTTGATAACAACACCTTGTTGATTGAAGGCATCTATGAGAGACGAATTTTCTTGAGATAATGATTCAGTTAATGCCCTCGAAGCATCGAGTGTTTGTTTCAAAGAAAATTTCTCCTGTTTCAAACCTTCGATATGCTGCTCAAGTGCTGCGAAATCGTCGTTGTTTTGGGAAGTAGAAAACTCAAACTGACCGAGCACCTTATCATTCATTCATAGCTTTTTGAGAACCCTCATGGTGTCATAACTCATCTCAACAATACTACCCATTTCTGCAGAGTTTGAGTTTCCCAAATATTTTTCTGATCCAGGCACTGCAGTTTGCACCATAGGAGAACGTGTAGATGGAGAAATAGAGTCAAGAAAAGATGGACGAGAATGATGACTACTGAAACTTGACTTATCTCCTGAAAATAGAATTGGGTTTGGTCGAAATCTAGAGTTAGAATAAAACTGCACACCAATAGTATCTTGATTCTGTGATTGATTATTGTTGGTATTATATGGATTTTTCTGCTTTCGAACAAATCTTTGGCCCCTTTACCAAGCATTCCATTGCTAAAATCCATGGGTCGTCATAACTTTGCGCTCTATAGAATGTCATTGATTCAAAACGTTATCAACCTCATCGATAAGTTATGGTTGGCTGAAACTTATGGGTCGAATAGGAGGATAGGCTAATTGTGTAAGTTAATGTGTAAATGAATTTGAATGCCAGACGAGATTGGTGCTGTTTGAAGAACGAGATGGCGACTGTATAATCTGAAAATTTGTGCTTCTTCCTTTCAAGTGTTCTTTAACTCATCTATTTGATTTCAGGTGCATTGCAATTGAGGATTTAGTTTTCGGGCTATCCTTTCAACAACAGCTATATCCTTTGACAAGCCGCGCAGTCACCTTTAGCTGTGAAATGGCTTCAAGTCGTTGATATCTTCGATGGACCATCCAAACTCTAGAACCAAGCGGAACTCTGTCACACATGGAGCATCTGCACAGATAAATTTCTCATGACTTTGTCCTTGCCTAACACTTAAACCCGAAGAGACACCTGGGTGTATCATATTTAGCTTTGCATTTTTATATATTTTCTAGTCTTGGCATTAATCCCACATGCAAAACAGAAGGACTTCCATTACCTTTTATATATCCCATTGTTTTAAATATATACCAAGTAACAAATCGAAGGAGAGGCTCTTGGCCTTGGCGCTTGGAGGATGGATGATGCGTGGGGCCCCTTTGGCTCGGCAATCCGTACCTTGATAGGCTCTTGGTGCTGAGCCTAATCATCTTTTGCTCCGATTTTAATTAAAGTTTGGCCCAACCATAAAAACTTAAATATTTTCTCCATAAAGTTTTTAACTTTGGCCATACCATTTTTATATAAAAATTTAAATCCTTTGCCTCTAATTTTCATAAGGTTAAAATAGGTTTATAAAACCAAAATTTGTCAATTTATGAAGATTTCCTTCCCTCTTTTTCTTAAAAAATTTCCTTTTGCAACCTTGCTGCCTACACCCGAGGAATAATGCATGTTTTCAGTCAAGTGTAAAACTTCTACCATGAAAAAATGCTCTATTTTGCACTGCTAATGCTACCAGAAGAAAATTTAACATAAAAATTATCGAGTGCTAACAACTGGCTCCAACTAGGGATGCTATGCTCCCTACGAGGTAGAAAAGAACCCCAGTAGGCTGGTGACTAATCCATTGGGCAGATCCCAACCCCAAACTGAAAGCTGCAATCTAAGTTGTGTAACCCGTGATCTGTAATCGATCCTTCATCCTAAAACTGAAACTGAAAACCACTTACTCTGCTGAAACTAAATTGAAAATAACACTATACATAATGAAAGGATGCTTGCTCAGCAAGCTTATTCATCCTACCTACCTCATTTTGCTGAAAATATTTTTTCAATCAAGTAACAGAAAAAATCCAATGGAGCCAATCTAACATTTGATCCAATAATTGGGCTTTCTGGTCGTGCTTCATTAAAATCAGAAGTGAAAAATATAAAGGCACTGACCATTGACAACAGATCTGATTTTTATATCGAGCACAAGGACAAGTATTTTGACTAAAAAATTATTATACCTAATCAACCACTAGGTCTAAATTTTTTGATAACCTTCATGATATCCTAGCATCTGATTGTTATAGCAAAGCTGCTCAAACTGTAATTCCATCTGCAATCTGCCAAACTGATTTTTAGAAACACTTTGAATGGCAAACTCATCTCTTTTGTCTTTTATGTTAAGTACATGGATCAGATTTTAATGACAACATTTAGATGAAACATCAATACTATCATGTAGCTTTGATTTCTTATATAACTCAATAGATGAAAGACTTTGACTTGTAGGAGATATTGGACAACCAATCACATGTACATCAGTTTGATAAAACTAAAGCTCTTCTTGGGTTTCAAAAGAAACACCATTATGATCTTCAAATTTATTAAAGGGAATAGCTCCCTCTAGGAAAAAATACTCTGAAATCGAATGACATGAAGAAAGACATATTTGATTACCCTGATCTTCTTCTGAATCAAATGACAACTGACAAAACTGAGGAAAATTCTCATCCAGCTCTCGAGAAGAGATATGAAAATCCCCAGCAGGGTTACTGATATCTTCATTTTCAACTGAGGGTGCAACTGTGTTTTGAGATTTTTCTTGAATGTCATGATGTTGAAAAGGGCTTTCAAGCAAAGCCTTTATGATCTCATCATCCATGAATTCATCATCTCTATAAACATGTTCACTTTCAGGATTTTGATCATAGGTTGCAATCAGGTTGTCTTCCATAGATGGCTGAAATATAAGTTGTTCTACTGCAATATTTTTTGTTGGTTTCTCAAGAACATTATCTACCCAACCAATTTGTTCATGCACATCAAGCAGCTGAATGGAATGTTTAGACTTGTCATCAATTTCATTGGTCTCAAGAAGGAAAACATGATTTCTTTCACAAGGTTCTAGGTCCAAACAACTATCAATCAGAGAAGAAGCTATGGTATGTTGTCCATCAGAGTACCTATTTTCTATTTCTTCATTCTTATGAGTATAGAACTCCCACAAGGCTTCTTTCAACTCACTATCTAGCACATCTTCATCAAAAACATCAATCCCCATAAGCTTAAAAAGGGAATCAAGACTTTAACAAAATATTTTAACCAACTCTAAAGAAGGATAGTTGTACTTATACTCTTCACAAAAGGATGAATACAAATATTGAAGGGAATATATACTAGCAGGAGGTAAATCTTTATACCAAACCCTTTCTTTCTCTTCTAATGTTGCCATAAACATTTTCATCAAACAATCCTCATGCAATTCAATTCCCAGCTTATGTATGTGCATATGAAATCTAACCAAGTGAATAGCAGCATCATCTCCTTTTGGATCTTTAAACTTAGGTAAACAGGTCTACCAATCTACTTTAGGAATAACATTTCGAAAACTAGGGATGTGAGACCTGTTCATGGGAGCATACCTTCTTGACAATGAAGCCATCTCAAAACAATGGAGCTATAAATGCTGACTGAAGAGTGAGTGCGGCAGCTTGTGAAACAATGAAACCCTCGATTTCTTCAATGTGGAGTCACCATGAGACCTTTAACATCTCAATTCTGATATGGAGTCACCGATCCTCCTAGTGGAGTCACCTTCACACTGGATTTTTGATGAGTGGAGTCGCCAGGTAAAGGATACAACCTTCTGAATGTCTAACTGTTGTTCACCATCAACAATCAAAGCTGGAAACTTTGTCATTCTCCCAGGGATGATAATAAAATCATTCCCTGTCAACGGAGCGAATTTGTGAACACCCAAAATGACCCCCTAAGTTGTGGGAGAAGGCCACTAAGGGGTAACCACAAACCACTTTAGACTAGTGCTAATGACCTAGCACAGTCAGAGAGGGATCTCTCTACAAATCTATGAAAGACTGAAGACACTCAATATTGCAGCCATGAGGAAATACATAGATTTGAAAGAAGATTGAAAATTATCAATGAACAACATACAGGCCTCTTGCTTGAGATATTCAATCATAGCACATTCAGGAGGTCAGATTCCTCGTAGGACAGATTGGTTTTAAAGAGTTTTGGTAAGACATTCATGGAGGGAGACCATTGGGAAATGGAGTCAATAAATCAGGTCTGAATTAGGTTTCTAGAGGTAGGGGCTAGAAGATATCATGGACAGAGGCAGGGTAGACACCAGCTCTTCTATGTTGAGGTTTTTGCAAGTGGATTGGAGGATGGGGAAGACAACCCAGCAAGTAGAGCACCTAACTTGGGTGAATTCTACAAGACTTCAGAAGAAGATGTTTGAATGCTTGAACAATGGATTCAGAGCATACAAGATGAATTCTGATCCATAACACCGGTGCTCAAACATGAAAGCAAAGACACAATGGAATGTTAAACATGAATACAATCACATAGAGACTGATGGCACAAGAATCTCATCCATGGAAAACTTCAAAGCATTCCATCTCTACAACTTTCATTCATATCTGAAAATAGAAAACATGTACAATGCAGATCCTATCAACTCTTGAGAATCCCCCAAAAATGAAAACCGAACCCCCCATTCTTCTATTACAATGAATTTTTTATAGATGTCTAGAGCCTCATGCTCGACTCATTCAGACCAGAAAACGTTTATAACAAAATGACACCTAATCAGAGCATATTTGCTACTACCACTACAAGAAAAAAGTGGGTGAAACAGGCCTAACTGCCTTTTTACTTCCACAAGCACTTTTTACTAAATGACAATTTACTTCAAATAAAAGACAAAAATTGCTCCCAGAGATGCTCACCCAGCTGGCTTCTCCCACTAGCTTCGAACTCTTCGCTTCTGTCTATCTTTTAATTGCTAGGTGCTATATCACTTCATCTTTGAATCATTGAGTTATTTTCCAATATTTTGGTGAGTTTCATTCCCAGATATGTAATAGCAGTTGGAAAAATTGATTAGGCTCTCTCAATGTGATAAATCATCTCCCTTTGAAACTTATGAATGCCTTAAGTTTATCCAAAGCACTAGTCTCTCCATGGGCCAACTCTGTTATGCTTTGCTACCTCAAATACTGCCATAGCAAATGCGTTTGCTGCACCCACAGCTTTTGTAGCTGGACTTGGCTCTGGAGATTTTTTTGTTCGGGTTCATTAGCTTCAACAAAATCTCAACTATGCCTGCGTTGAACCTATATGCATGCCACGATATCCATGAGCTCCAGGATGCACAATTTGTAACCAAAGTTCATGCCTAAATTATATGTAGGTGTTATAATGGGCATATGACGAGTCCTATCCCGAGGGTTTTTTGTTTTGAATATCCCACACTAGAAACCCTAATTCCTCTTCCTTTATCAAATGAAGCATCATAGGATTTGGTGCCACTGAGTATGGACATGAAAGAAATGAGATACCACCATGCTAGGAACAACATTGGGACAAAGTTGACAAGCATGAGCAATTAACAACGCTCAATTTACATCACCTAAAAACCTGTAATGTTTGAGTATACACCGTGCGGCCAACATATCATGAAGAAGAACGAAAAACTTTCTATCAATCTGCTTCTGTGTAATCTTTTCCCCGAATCAATTTGTTTGACCTAGCATAGTTGGATACGCTTCTTTCTTAGCTAAAAAAAAAAAGGCGGCAACATCAATCCTTGGATGCAAAGTGTCAAATCTGGATGGACGTCAGGAAAATCGTGGATATAAGAGTCGTGAAAAAAATATTAGAGAAAAAGACCAATTTCCCTCTGCCTACTCAAACTCCCAATGGCACAGCAAACCTTTTGGCTCTTGGACAAATAGCATTTCCTTCCTCTTTAAACTTGGCATTAGGGTTTTGAGAGCTTCACACTTCGGTCATATTAAAAACAAGTCACCAAAAATGGGACGACTTCCCTTTGATAACCCTGCAAGCAGCTTTATTGCTAAAAAGATTGTATCGCATGGGCTCTACGTTGTTTATAATACAATTTTATATACATGTGAAACGTCCAGAGAATGACGCATGTGATGGTTGTTTGCTTTTCACAACCGCCAACCCTTTTACTGTTGGCACAACTTGGGCATGAGATAACAAGTTGGGACCGTAGATTTCCTTTTGCTTTCTTTTCTAAATCATCTTTTAATTGTTTGATAACAAAACCCTGTTGATTGAAGGCATCTATGAGAGATGAATTTTCCTGATCCAATGATTCAATTAATGTCATTGAGGCATTGAGTGTTTGTTGCAAACAAAATTTCTCCTGTGTCAAACCTTCGATATGTTGCTCAAGTGCTGCAAAATCGTTGTTATTTTGGGAAGTAGAAAACTCAAACTGACCGAGCACCTTATCATTCATTCCTAGCTTTTTGAGAACCCTCCTGGTGTCATAACTCATCTCAACCCTCCTGGTGTCATAACTCATCTCAACAATATTACCCATTTCTACAAAGTTTCAATTCTTGAAATATTTTTTTGATCCAACAACTACAGTTTGCACCATACGAGAATGTGTAGATGGAGAAATAGAATCAAGAAAAGATGGACAAGAACGATGACTGCTGAAACTTGACTTATCTGCTGAAAGTAGAATTGGGCTTGGTCGAAATCTAGAGTTAGAATAAAACTGCACACCAATAGAATGTTGATTCTGTGACTGATTATTGCTAGTATCATATGGATTTTTCTTCCTTCGAACAAATCTTTAGCCCCTCTACCAAGCGTGCCATTGCTAAAATCCATGGGTCATCATAACTTTGCACTCTATAGAATGCCATTAATTCAAAACATTATCAACCTCATCGATAAGTTATGGCTAGCTGAAACTTATGGGTCGAATGCGAGGATAAGCTAATTGTGTAAGTTGATGTGTAAATGAATTTGAATGCCAAACGAGATTGGTGTTGTTTGAAGAACGACATGGCGACTGTATAATCTAAAAAATTGTGCTTCTTCCTTTCAAGTATTCTTTAACTCATCTATTTGATTGCAGGTGCATTGCAATTGAGGATTTACTTTTCAGGCTATCCTTTCAACAACGGCTATATCCTTTGACAATCTGCGTAGTCACCTTTAGCTGCGAAATGGATTCAAGTCGTTGATATCTTCGATGGACCATCCAAACTCCAGAACCAAGCAAAACAACATCAAATATGGTGCATCTTCATAGATAAATTTTCCACAACTTCATCCTTGCCTGACACTTAAACCCGAAGAGACACCTGGGTGTATCATATTTAGCTTTGCATTTTTATATATTTTCTAGTCTTGGCATTAATCCCACATGCAAAACAGAAGGACTTCCTTTACCTTTTATATATCCCATTGCATTTAATATATACCAAGTAACAAAACAAAGGAGAGGCTCTTGGCCTTGGTGCTTGGAGGATGGATAATGCGTGGGGCCCCTTTGGCTCAGCACTCGGTCCCTTGATAGGCTCTTGGTGTTGAGCGCACAGGCTATGCCCAATAACCTTTTGCTCTGATTTTAATTAAAGTTTGGCCCGACCATAAAAACTTAAATCTTTTCTCCATAAAGCTTTTAACTTTGGCCATACCATTTTTAGATAAAAATTTAAAGCCTTTGCCTCTAATTTTCATAAGGTTAAAATAGGTTTATTAAACCAAATTTTGTCAATTTATGAAGATTTTCTTCCCTCTTTTTCTCAAAAAAATTGCTTTTGCAACCCTGGTGCCTACACCCGAGGAATAATGCATATTTTTCGGTCGAGTTTGAAACTTCTACCATGAAAAAATGCTCTATTTTGCACTGCCAATGCTACCAGAAGAAAATTTAACATAAAATTTATGGAGTGCTAACAATCCACTTGATGATTGTCCAAGGCTACACTTATCTTTGGTATGTTCCGAGCAACCTCTCCAACTGTGGTTGCTTGATGGACAATGTGAATATTCTGATTATCCTTTTTATGGGGACAATCCCAATAGAAATGAGTCTCCCCACATCCCCAACATTGTAATGGTTCTCTTTTTACTTTTTTTTTCCTATTAAAAATATTTTCTTTATACTCAGTCCTTATTGGTTGTTGTTTATCCTTAAAAGTATTCCTCTAAAAATTCCTATGTTTATTAAAGGGTTTGAATTCTCTTCTTTTAAAATTATTCCCTTCCTTTTTCTTGAAATTATAAGGATTTTCATGTTTACTTTTAGACTAACCATAAGTTAATTTTTCCTTCCTCATTGCTTCATATAAAGTTTTTGGGTTATCAATGTTGATGTATATGTAACTTCGGAATGTATTTCATTTGTGTATTATATATATATATATTTATTATACACTTATAAGAGATGTGTTATTCCTCTATAAGGAAGTGTCGTCATGTGGATTGACAAGTGTCGCAAGTGAGTGTACTTGCCGATGGGTTATTATACCACCATATGGGGTCGTCCCTAATTAATATATAATATAATGTGGATGTATCTAAGTAGACAAGTCAGCCCCAGTAGGTCACTGGGCAAAAAGGTGAGTATAAATAGAGATAGGAGATCTCTATTTTACTCACTCAGAAAAGTAACTCACTCTCTCTCTCTGAAAAGTGGCACACTAGTGAGGAGGAGGAGGATCATCTGCTAGGAGACTATCTCAGTGTTAATTGGTTGTATTTTGGTTGAGCCATTGCTCTCTCTATCTCTGAGGAAGTTGTGGGGTTTTTCACCGTAGGGTTTTCCCCACGGAAACTATGTGTCTCTTGTCTCTATGCTTTTGATTCTTGTGATGCTTGTGATGCTTGTCATATTATGATTGTCATGCATTAATATACTGTAGATGTTATTCTCTCAGCAAAGATCCTATAGTATTGTGATTTAATACTAAAAATTTAACATGGTATCAGAGCTAAACTGAGAAGAATACATTTTGCAGTGACGGAAGCTTGTGTTCCTTGTTTATTGGGTTTCTCTCCATAGACTTTTGAAATTAAGTATAGTAGACTGGATCTACTCATCAAGGCACATCTATCTGTCCAATCAGAATTCAGTTCCGAGCATTTTCAGATTTGGCCCTAAAAATTAGGGTTTCCACAAAAATAGGAATTTCTTGAAACTGAAGGCACAGCTGGAAGCTCCTTGCAAAAATCGAAGGTTAGAGATTTGGATCAAGATTTTTGGCTAAGTAGATCTCTGGGAAACTCAAACCCTAATTCAGGGCTCTCCCTAGTGAACCCGGGAGGACAAAAAGGCAATTTTGAAGGGCAAGACTTTGCTGATCTCAAATTCTGAATATACTAGGCTGGTTAGCTCTCCAAGGTTCATCTTTCTATCCTTCCGAAATTTTGAAATTCACATTTTGAATTTTTAGGGTTTCTCTAACAAACCCTAATCCGAGACCAGATCCAGTTTTCAGCACTTCAAGTGGTAAGTCCTAAATCTTTTCTATTTCCATTTGAAGTACTCTTAAAAGATGTCTCTCCACACCAAGCTTGAGGATAAGCTTGACGGGGCTGATAACTTCCGAGCCTGGAAGTATAGGATTGGGTTAATCCTAGAAGAGAATGAGTTGGACTCATATGTGAAAGAAGACATCCCTATCCTAGAGGATGAAGAAGCCAAGGCATTGTACAAGAAGAACTTGGTCAAGGCAAAGAGAATCATTGCTGATTCTATCAAAGACCATCTCATACCTCATGTGTCTTCTCTTAAGACACCCAAAGAGATGTTTGAATCTTTGACCAAGCTATTTGAAGGAAAACATAAATCAGAAGATGACCCTGCGGAACCAATTAAAAGCAGTGAAGTTTCAGAATGGAGAAACCATTCAATCTTACTTTTCAAAGGTCTCCCAGATCAAGGAACAATTAGAAGTAGTAGATGAAATGGTGGAGAATGGTGAAGTGGTGATGACCACTCTAAATGGCCTACCCAGGTCATGGGATTCCTTTATTCAAGGAATTTGTGCAAGGAAGAAATTGATCTCCTTCAACAGATTGAGGGAAGAATGCTCTCAAGAAGAAGCTAGACTTATAGCTCGTGAGGAAAAGATGGGAGGAGAAGATCAAGCTCTTGCAGCTCACACCAAAAGAAGCAAAACCAAGAAGGATCACTCCCACCACAAAAGATTCCATCAAAAGAGTAAGAAGGACCTAAGATGCTTCACATGCAATGTGAAGGGTCCCTTTGCTTCAAATTGTCCCAAGAACAAAAGGGATAATAACAACAACTCCAGTAAAAAGAAGAAGGGCAGCAAAAGAAGGTTTCATGCTCATGCTGCTGAAGATGATGAACCTCCAAAGAAGAAGGCTAAGGCAGAAAGTAGTAGTGATGATGACTCATCAAGTGAAGAAGAATATGTTCTAATTTCTGCTCTTACAGGTACCATCTCAAATGGATGTAATGATTGGTTGATTGATAGTGGGGCTTCCAAACACATGACTGGGTTTAAGGAATCATTTGTGAACCTATCTGAACATGAATCACCCCATAAGGTGAAACTTGGGGATGATTATCAATACCCAATCAAAGGAAGTGGTGAAGCATCCTACAACCTAGATTATGGAAAATCATTGAAGATGAAAGAAGTACTTTATGTACCTAGGCTCAAGAAGAACCTACTCTCCATCTCTGCATTGGATGCAAAAGGTATGAGGGTTGCATTTGTGGATGGCCAAGTCCTAATGTGGCCAAAGGGAAAGACCATAGATGATGCAGTAGTAATTGGAGAGCAAGAGGGAGGCTTGTATAAATTGAAGGGACAACCTGAACATGCCATGGTGCATGAATCCATGGAGCCAAGTGAACTTTGGCATAGAAGACTTGCTCACATGCATTATAGAGCACTTCCAATTGCAAGCAAGGCAGTAGAGGGTCTTCCTGAAATCAAGACCAAACATGAAGGTGTTTGCAAAGGATGTGCAAAAGGTAAGAACATTAAGAAGGCTTTCCCAAGCAGTGAAAGCAAGGCAAAAGACATCCTGGAAATCATCCACTCAGGTGTATGTGGCCCTATGTCTTCCAGTTCCATGAGTGGGTATGTTTACTATGTATCATTCATTGATGACTTATCCAGGAAGACTTGGGTATACTTCTTGAAGGGCAAAGATGAGGTGCTTGATAAATTCAAGGAATTCAAAACCTTGATGGAGAACCAAACTGACAAGAAAATCAAGACATTCAGATCTGACAATGGTGGAGAATTCACCTCAAGTGACTTCAAGAAGATTTGCAGTGATTCAGGGATTAAGAGGGAGTTGACTGCTCCTTATAATCCTCAACAGAATGGAGTTGCAGAAAGGAAGAACATAACTATCATGGAAGTAGCAAGGGCAATGTTGCATGACCAGGATCTTCCTATGCATCTATGGGCAGAAGCAGCTAGAACAGCTGTATATGTGAAAAACAGAACACCCCACAAGATATTGGACAACAAGACACCAGAAGAGGTCTTTTCTGGTAAGAAACCTGAAGTCAGTCATCTCAGAATATTTGGTTGTCCAGTATACACTCATGTCCCAAAGGAAAAGAGGACTAAACTAGATCCTTCAGGAAAGAAGGGTATCTTTGTGGGTTACAGTGAAAGCTCGAAGGCTTACAGAATATACTTTCCAGGGTTCAAGAAGATTGATGTCAGCAGGGATGTAACATTTGATGAAAACTCAGCATTCATCAAATCAAGGAAGGCACCTACCGAAGTTTATGAAGAACCTAAGGAAACAAGATTTCAGTATACTACCATGACTGAAGCAGTTTCAGAAACTGTTCGTGAGTTTGAAGATCCACAAGAACCTATAGATCCACCCCGTGAGAATAAATCTCACAAAAGGAAACCTGTATGGGCTAGAGAGCTCATTCATGATGCAGAAAGATTTGGCATTCCAGAAGAAGAACACAGAGCAAAGAAGAGAACCAGATCACACACCAGTTATTTTGCTTTACTCTGTGACATTATGAACAAAGAGCCTTCCAGTTATGAAGAGGCAGCAGAAAAGAAAGAATGGAAGGATGCTATGGTTGAGGAATACCAATCAATAATGAAGAATGATGTTTGAGATGTTGTCCCAAGACCTAAAGAGAAGTCTGTTGTGACTTCCAAGTGGATCTACAAAATCAAGCATGCTGCAGATGGCAGTGTGGAAAAATACAAAGCAAGATTCGTAGCTCGTGGTTTCTCTCAGAAAGAAGGAATAGATTATGAAGAAACCTTTGCACCTGTAGCCAGGTATACTTCCATCAGAACAGTACTTGCCCTGGCTGCAGCAATGAAATGGAAAATACACCAAATGGATGTCAAGACTGCTTTCCTGAATGGTGTAGTAGAAGAGGAAGTATATGTGGAACAGCCACTCGGTTTTGAAATACATGACAAGGAATCATATGTATGCAGATTGAAGAAAGCCTTGTATGGCTTGAAGCAAGCTCCCAGAACCTGGTATGGTAGGATGGACAGTTTCCTATCTAGCTTGGGCTTTACCAAGAGTAAAGCAGATTCCAATCTTTACTACAAGGTTGAGGAAGGGAATCCAGTGATTCTACTCCTATATGTGGATGACCTATTTGTGACAGGAGATGACAGACTGATTGCAGATACTAAGAGGAAGCTTGCAGCTGAATTCGATATGAAAGATTTGGGAATGATGCACTATTTCCTAGGTATGGAGGTGTGGCAGAATGCAGGTGGGATATTCCTTGGTCAAGGGAAGTACACAGTAGATATCCTGAAGAGATTCGGGATGATGGATTGCAAGGCCATGGCCACACCGATGGCATCGAATCTGAAGCTTCTATGTGATGCTTCATCTGAGCCAGTTGATGTATCTATGTATCGTCAGATGATTGGATCCTTGATGTACCTGACGAACACGAGATCAGACATTTGCTTTGCTGTGAACACATTGAGCCAGTTTCTGACGGATCCGAGGAGTGTTCACCTGGTTGCTGTAAAGCATGTTCTAAGGTACCTGAAGGATACATTGGATTATGGGCTCAAGTATGAAGCGAATCAAAATTTTAACCTACAGGGTTATGTTGATTTAGATTGGGCTGGCAGTGCTGCAGATAGGAAGAGCACATCTGGGTGCTGCTTCAGTATGGGATCAGGTGTGATCTCTTGGTTTAGCAGGAAGCAGTCCTGCGTAGCACTAAGTACAGCTGAGGCAGAGTATGTTGCAGCTTGTTCAGCTAGTTGTGAGCCAGTATGGCTACAGAAGCTACTGTCTGAGTTATTTGATCTCCCGTTGGAGGCTACTGGTATCTTCTGTGATAACCAGAGTTGTGTGAAGCTATCCGAGAACCCAGTGTTTCATGACAGGTCGAAACACATAGAGATCAAATATCACTATATCAGGGATATGGTGCAGAGAGGAGCTGTGAAACTTCTGTATGTTGCGACGGACGAGCAGATTGTAGATGTGCTAACGAAGCCACTAGCCAGAGTGAAGTTCGAGTTCTTCAGAGAGAGGCTTAGCGTTCTTCAGATCGAGGACACTTCGAGGAAGAAGTGATGGACACATTTGCTGAAGCCATTCCAAGCATGTTGGAAGGAGGATCCTTCACATAGCTGTGGATGTAAGCGCTGGATGATGAGCATTAGGATGATGTTCTGGTTTTTGCTTGGATATGATCAGTTGGATCATTTTTATGTATGTATGTATGCATCATGTTGGATGCTGGATATGATCAGTTGGATCATTTTTATGTATGCATCATGTTGATGTTGGATATGATCAGTTGGATCATTTATATGTACGCATCATGTTGGATGCTGGATATGATCAGTTGGATCATGTGTATGTATTTTGTATATGCATCATGTTGGATGCTTGGACCATGTATCTGTATATGTATCAGGTGGATACATTGTATGATCAGATGGATCATGTATGGTGATATGTATCATGTATTTGTATTTGTATTAGGTGGATACATTGTATGATCAGGAGGATCATGGATGATGATATGTATCAGGTAGATACTTGGTATGCATCAGGTAGATGCATTGATGATCAGGTAGATCATGCAGCAGGATGTTGCAGTGATGATCAGGATGATCATGGATGATGAGCTTCAGGATGTTGCTCCAGATGACATGCAGCAGGATGTTGCAGTGATGATCAGGATGATCATGGATGATGAGCTTCAGGATGTTGCTCCAAATGACATGCAGCAGGACGTTGCAGTGATGATGATCAGGATGATCATGAGTACATCAGGATGATCATGAGTACATCAGGATGATGTATGTTGAGTATCAGGTTGATACTCTGTGGCCGTGGATCAGGTTGTGCAGATGAGCATGTCTGGGAGATCCTATAGGTCGGAGTTGTGTACCCGTAACAGCCTAGGATGCTCTTTCGAGACATTGCTCTGGGAGGACATGTAATTTGTGCCCTGGGAGATCCTTCAGGTCAGAGTTGTGTACCCGTAACATCCTGGGATGCTCTTGCGAGGTTTTGTCCTATGGCATGTAATTTGGGCCCTAGGATATTTCAGGTCGGAGTTGTGTACCCGTAACATCCTGAGATGCTCTTTCGAGGTTTTTCCATGACCACATGTAATTTGTGCCCTGGGAGATTTCAGGTCGGAGTTGTGTACCCGTAACATCCTGAGATGCTCTTGCTAGGTTTTGTGGTGGACCACATGTAATTTGTGACCTGGGAGATCCTACAGGTCGGAGTTGTGTACCCGTAACATCCTGGGATGCTCTTTCAAGGTTTTGTGGTGGGGTCACATGTAATAGCGCCCTAGGAGATCCTACAGGTCGGATTTGTGTACCTGTAACATCCTGGGATGCTCTATCGAGGTTTTGTGACGCACATAATAAGTCCTGAGGATTCCATAGTATGGCCAGTGATGACAAAGACCTGCAGGTGGTGGGCCTACATCCAGTATGAAAAAGGACTGGCTCTGTAGAACTTCCTATGACGAGTAGAGACAAAGATTGGTTGAGATAGTAGCAGCAGTGACGATGATGATGACGATGCATCAATGACGATGATCCAGAGAATAAGACTTGTCTAGCAGATCTGTGTCGAGAAATACCTTCCTAGTTAAGAGGGAGTGTTGATGTATATGTAACTTCGGAATGTATTTCATCTGTGTATTATATATATATTTATTGTACCCTTATAAGAGATGTGTTATTCCTCTATAAGGAAGTGTCATCATGTGGATTGACAAGTGTCGCAAGTGAGTGTACTTGTCGATGGGTTATTAGACCACCATATGGGGTCGGCCCTAATTAATATATAATATAATGTGGATGTATCTAAGTAGACAAGTTGGCCCCAGTAGGTCACTGGGCAAAAATGTGAGTATAAATAGAGATAGGAGATCTCTATTTTACTCACTCGGAAAAGTAACTCACTCTCTCTCTGAAAAGTGGCGCACTAGTGAGGAGGAGGAGGATCATCTGCTAGGAGACTATCTCAGTGTTATTTGGTTGTATTTTGGTTGAGCCATTGCTCTCTCTATCTCTGAGGAAGTTGTGGGGTTTTTCACCTTAGGGTTTTCCCCACGGAAACTCTGTGTCTCTTGTCTCTATGCTTTTGATTCTTGTGATGCTTGTGATGCTTGTCATATTATGATTGTCATGCATTGATATACTGTAGATGTTATTCTCTCAGCAAGGATCCTATAGTATTGTGATTTAATACTAAAAATTTAACAATCAAACTCTAATCTATCCTTATAAAATCTAGGTAAACAACCTAGGAATCTCTGAATTTTAGGTTTTACTTCATTTAGGTAAGGAAAATATCTTAACAAGGATAAAAATTTAGTACAAAAGTCATGCATAGACATTGATCCTAGTATTAACTCATAAAAATCCTTTGTCTCCCCCTCATAGTAATACTCTGAGAGGTATTCCTTTTTAAATTCCTTTTTAAACTAGTTCCAACTTACTTTTCTATCATTGATTCCTTTTACTCTTTTTAAGTCCTTCCACCAAATCTCAGTCTTCCCGACTAGATTGAAGATGGCCATTTTTCCCTTCATAGAGTTGGAATAACTATACATAGTAAATTACTTCTTCATCCCAGATAAGCAAGCCTCAGCTTCTTCTCTGTTTTTGACTTCACCGTCAAAGGTGGGAGGCTTTATCTTTTTAAATTCTCATGTTATCTCATCTTTATATTTTCTCTTCTTCCTTCGCCTACCCTCAGAATCACTACTAGAATGTTCTAATTCACTAGTTACAGGGTTTTCATCAGAAGAAGAACAGTTAGGGGATGAGTTTTCTCATTTACATTTCTTTTTATTTTTGTCATTTGTTATCTCATTCAATTTAGACAGTAAGGATTCATTTAAGTCTTCCTGGGTTCTTAGTA